>JAEQBH010004109.1:0-473718 GCA_016808115.1 Tetrastigma voinierianum
GTTCCAAATTAAACATACATTCAAGCAAATGTATGATCCTACTTGAATGTCTACATGACTAACTCAGATCCCAGTCTTCACCGACTCTCTACACTCGCCTAAGCCTCAGATGAGAATTCATCATGGTTATTATGATTACCGATGAATATATAATACTTGGGTCAGTCCGACGATTGATATATATTATTTGTTTGTGGACTACTCCGATGAATAAATACTAACCGGGCCGCCCGACGGCTGATATATTATTTTATTTGTGGACTACCCTCCAATGAATATCACCGGGCGCCCGACGATTGATATTTTCGTCTGTGGACTACCCTCCGATCATTCACATTTGAGACTACTCCTCCGAAACAGCCTTTAAGAACCACTCATGCACTCACTCCTATCTCTAGATACCCTAAAGGTAAGAAATGCATTATGATGTCATTTTAATAATTCATTTAACACATGCAAATATATAAACATGAATATACTCGTGATAAAAAATTAAATCACACAAACATGTTATGTATTTATATGATTTTATCACATCAAAATTACAGCTCACTGGGCTAATGATCAAAACACGAGCAATTTAATTTAATCACTACTAAACCCATATTTTCACAAGAATATATTTTAGAACATCGTTTCTCGAATAAAGGAACCCTACTACTATTCCCGAAAAATCATTAAATCAATCCGCTCACTTAGTGAACCCAATCCACGGCCATTCCCGGCCCACGCATACCAAGCAACCATTTAATGGCTAAGTTACACAAAACCACACCCATCGAATTCGGATCGTCACGAATGTCTCCATAAAGTCTCCAAAGAATTCCTACACTGTCCCATGTTTCGGGACCGATCCACGTACTCCATTCCCGACATTTCCATAATAAATACATGATTTAAAAACAACATTTTCAGAATAAAGACCTAAACAGCTCCCTCTAAATTCTCCAAGGGGCCACACGCATCCATTAGAAAAATCCCAAAATTTCCACAAGTTCGGTCCCATGTTTCGGGATCGACCAAACGCCCCCACTCGCCCCAAACCAACCAAACATCGAAAACCCTGTACCTAGAATAAACACAAAGAGTGAGTAAAATCCCACCTCGCTGGTTTGAAGAAACTCCCGATCCCGGAGTCCACGCTGCAGCCCTGGGTCCCGCGCAGAACATTTCTCCTCCTTCGTCTCGAAGACCGCGACGTAGGATCAGTCTCAGATTTTTAGAGAGAAGGAGGTCCTTCTCTCTCTAAACCTCTATTTCAGCCGCCCACTGCAAGTCCTCCCATTTCACGTTTTTTGCTCATTTTTGTTGGAGAAGAACACTGTAGCCAATTTTTGTTTTATTATCCAACTTAATTTAATTAATTCTCAATACGTCCTTCCTTTCCCGCGCTTTGACATTCTAAGACTATCTCGGGCCGCTCATTTTCATAATTTATCTTACTCATACCACTTATGGTACATGAGTACATGTTATATGTGGCTTTCACGTCGGAAACCGCTACTTTTGCGACCAACAACGATGCTCAAAACGTGCCGACCCGACCGTCTCAACAAATCGCGGGAATTTTACGTGCTAACTAAATTTCGCGGAGACGATTCCAACGGCAACTGCTTCTGCCATCCGAGATCTAGAGAATTAATTACGGCTTTTAATCAGAATTACAATTTTCAGAATCAAATTACGATTTCGCCCCTTATTCCGTAAATTGGAATTTCTGGTCTTACATTCTCCCTTCCTTAAAAGAATTTCAACCCGAATTCCACAGACATACACATCCAACCATGTGCATATGTAACCTACCTAACTCCAAGACCCGTGGCCTGGGTATGATGACCCTGGGCTTAAGGTCCCACCATCGACAACCCGAAGGATCATTAACCCATACATGTCAAGAATGACATTAACAACTCATACGTCTACCACCCTAAGGTCCACCACGCCTGGCCGCGCAACTCGATCCGTCCTCGACTTCGACCCACACTCCGCCCCCTCCGCCTACCCGTTGTCGAAGTGTCAGATAGCACTCGAACCGAAACTAGTTCCTCCACCCGTACTAGGTGTGAGGAACAACCGTATACTCCAGCTCTACGGCTAACCGGATCGCATTGTCTCAAAGTCTCGGGATCCCGGTCTGGGAAATCCCGCCACCATGCTCAATCCCGGGCCCTAGTCCCGAAATCCAAGGTGAAGTGTGTCTTCCCGCCTCTTCCCGAACCAGAAAAGTCATCCTTCCTTCATAATTAACACCCGTATCCCGAGTATTACAAGTATCCTCGATCTCTCTCTCTCTATGGTCAGGGCCGCCCCAACCATGGAGTCCATGTCCCGTAGGTGAAGTCCTACGATCTTGTCCCGAATGGGCAACTTCATCCCATTCTCGTGTCTCTCCTGTAATACCCAGCCAATCCCAAGAAACTACGTATCTCGAAGATTGACATTCGGTCTCTCCCAACGCATCACTGCCTCAACCTTCTCTAGGTCGACTGACACTCCTGATGCTAACACCACGTGTCCCAATCTCACCTCAAGTAGTTTTCAAAACTCGGTGACTTATCGAACTTTAGCGCATAACCGATGGCGTCTCTAACAAACAGAAACAATCCTCAAGTGATACCATGCTCCCACTGACCGAGCAGATCAAGATGTCATCCATCGAAGATCGCGATAAACCGATCTAGATAAGGTCGAATACCCATGCATGAGATCTCATGAATGTCGGGCCGCGATTCGCCAATCCAATGGGCATCACCGTGAACTCAGCGCTCCATAACGCGCTCCCAACGCCTTGGTGGATATATGTATCCCCTAACCTCACCATGCAACTAAGTAAGGCCTATCTGAATAGACTCACGCCCTCTCAACCGGTCAAACAAATCGCCAATCCTGTGTAACGGGTACCACTCTGATCGTAACTCGCTCAACCCGCCCTCAGAGTTGTGACAAACATGGCCCTGCCCTCTTCTTCGCAACAGAACCGAGCGCCCATGGTGAAGTGTTCTATCTAATGAACCCTCATTCCAATAAATTCCTTTTACCGGACTCGAAGTTCCCGTAACTCACCGGCAGGCCATCCTACGCGAGTCATAGAGATGGGTATACCTGTGGTGTAACTCATCACCGTCTACATCCCTATGCGAGTGTGGAACCAGCTCATCCGGGAAAACATCCACACATTCGCAAACTACTCGAGGTAGATCTAAGTCGGTCTCACCTCGTCCTCTAGGGTAAGGCTCGCTAGCTAACCCGCTAACTGTCCCTGACACTTGGACTCGTATGCTGTCCGGGGAAAATACTGCTCATCTCCCCCGAAATACCACAGATACCGGGTCCCGCGCAGTAGGCTAAGAATCCTCCCATCGCCTCACAATCGGAGCAACGACCCCGGTAAGCTATCAGCCAATCCATCCTCAGGATGCCCTCGAACTCTGACATGTCCATAATCCTCAAGTCCATTCCAATCCCTAGGGGAGAATTCACATGAAACGGCTCCTCTAAGGTCTCTAGAGGTCCCGCCCATTTCACCATATTCAGCGCCTCATTCTAGTTAGAACGCAGCCATTTAACTCGGTCGTGGTCGTGAGGTAATCTCCATAAATTCTTAACACTTTCTCGTTCTGCATGAACCAATGGTCTACCACCATCGAATCCTTCCCCGTGAATGCTCTGAGACGATACGCCCAAACCTCCGGGGTTACTTTAGGATCTTCCCGTCTACATGCTATACTAGCCCGTACTATAAGATTCACTGTGAATACCTACCGCCTAAGAAAAAGTCCGCCGATCAAACACCGAACAGGTTCGACCAAGGCCCCGTGGACGTCTCACGCCCTCGCCTCTACTAGCCATCTACATTGGTCAAATGGCAACACGATTCATGTATTTCCATTCGGGCCTAACTAGCAAATGCAGATGCCAATTAATAATAGACTTGACAACCCCGAACCGACTTATTCATTTCTAAGTGGTGCTAATCAACCACTTAATTCGTTTTATTCAAATAAAATTTTAGGCTATTGTTCATTTCATTACCCAAATCCCTAAGGTCATAACCCATAACCTTAGTATTTACCCTTTTTCCTATACGCATTTCACCATGCATATAATTTCACAGACGCAACTACCGCCAAAGAATCACCATTCAAACCAGAAGAACCTAATACAAAGATTCCTCCTAAGGCATAAAACACACTCGAGACACTAATCATACACATAACCCAGTGTATACGCAATCAATTTTGCCTTTAAAATATTGTTTTCAACAAAATTTTATTTTCAAAATTTTATATTTTTTTGAAAATTTTATTTTTCGAAAATTTTATCAAATTTTATTTGATTTTATTTTATTTTAATTGAATTTAAAATATTTTTTTTTCAAAATTTATTTTACAATGAACAATGTTCATTTAGTGACTCAGAAAAAACGAGTCAAAACGGACGAACGGGGCCGGTGCACTGAGTGCACGCCTAAGGCTACCAAGGCGCTCAGCCGCGCGCCAACGCCTGTGCCGCTGGCCACATGGCCATTACAGACGCCTCACAAGGCGCTCACACACAAGTCATTCACAAGGTCGCGCCGTCGCGGCGCCTGCCAAGGCGCCCGCCCGCGTCGCGCCCACGCCTCAAGGCGCCCGCGCGCCCTGCCGTGCCGCTCCGCGCGCCCACTGCGCCCCACGCACGCCCAGCCTAGCGCCCTCGCGCCAAGCCAAGGCGCCCAGCCCCGTCAGACGTGGTTGCAAGGATCGTATTGCAATACAAAGATCGGGCTCGCTACCACAATTGTATTAAAATACAATTGCAACCTACTAGCCTATCGTAATACAATTTCACAATACAATGCCTCCAAATTTCAATCTTTTCTTCCCTGCAATACAAAAACTGTATTGCAATAAAATTAATTTTTTTTTTTCACAATATAGTTGGGCAGTAGCCCAAAAATGATTTTGCCCAATTTTTTTTTTTTCATTATAATTATTATTATTATTTTTCATTTATTTCCAAAGAAGTATGAAAAATCATCAAAATCACTAAAAATCATTTTTTTTTACTCTAATACTCAAATAAATTTATAAAAATTTATTTAACCCCATTTCTTAAATTTTACACCATATAAAACCTTAGAAAATTATATTCTTCTCATAACCAAATAAATTTATAAATTTATTTTCTTTTCCAGCTTTTTCACCGAAAATTTTTTTCTCCCTCAAATAAATTTATAAAATTTATTTTCTTCCATTTTCTTCAATTTCCTTACCATTTGTAAAATCTTAGAAAATTATTTTCTTCTCCATATAACCAAATAAATTTAACCAAAAATTTATTTTCTTTACTTTAAAATTTCTTCTCATTTTCCAACAACCCAAATAAATTTTGTAAAATTTATTTTATTTAATTTTCTTCAGTTTTACACAGTAAAACCTTAAAATTAAATTTTCTTCACCTTCAAAAACCAAATAAATTTATGAACTTATTTTGTTTATTTCCTCGTTCAAGTTTACACACCTGTAAACACCCAAATGTTCCATTACATCATCCTACGCTTATCAACCAAGCATATAACTCATAAAATTTCAATCACATAACACCTAACAATTCATGTTATACACACAATCACCAAATGATTCACAAAATCACACAAAACACATCAACACACGTGCACGTGGTGTCCTAGTTTTGTCCCGTGATTTTCCTAGGTAATCCCATACCTAAACTCAACATCGAACCACACCTAGTGGTGATGTTCTTCCTCAACCATGGCCTAAGCCCAAATTTCCTATCCATAGGTTTCATAAACTCCATACTCATACCATACCACCAGGCGATGGATACCCAAAACAGCTCCCTAGGTATTCGTATATACCCAAGCTCGATACCAAGTCAGGACGCCCCAAACCCGGGGTCCGCTCACTACCCGTCAACTCCGGAATACAAGTGATGGCCCGCTACTCCCGACGCCACTTTAGAAACCAGAGCCCCGCACGGAGCTCTACCAAAATACTCATACCCGCATATGCCTCGTCTCCAAACATTCAATATATGCAATATATATGTACAATATATCCAATACTGCCACTTGGGCCCATAAACAAGTATTCAATGCATGCCAAACTATGTAAACCAACTATATACCCAATAGTTACAAGAGTTAATATTTTACTTAAACAACATATATGACAAACTAAAGAGCCTTCTAACAGTGTGCCAAACTGACCAAAGCCAAGATCCTGCCTTTTCTTCACAAGAACTCTTCAGATCAACCGCTTCACACGCCCTGCATCTGCAAAGGAGATTCCATCAAGAGCTGAAAAGTCAAGAGAGAATCGCCCTATGGGCTACTCACCCCACCCAAGTGCAAAGGTACTGGTTCTAAATTAAACATACATTCAAGCAAATGCATGATCCGCCTGATGTCTACATGACTAACTCAGCATCCCGAAGTCCCCACCACTCTTCACACTCCGCCTAAGCTTTGGGGCGAGAATTATTGTGTTATTAGTGGACAACAACCTCCATGAATATATATCAATCAAAGCCCGTCCCACGCATTGGATATATATTATTTATCGCGACTCACTTCTCCATTAATAATACTAACCGCCATCCACCTTTGCTAGATATATTATTTATTGCGGACTACCCTCCGATGAATAATTGGGTCGCCCGACGATTGATATTTTTGGTTTCAGCTGGACTAATCCCGATCATTAATATTTTAGACTACTCCTCCGAAAACAGCTTCTTAAGGAACCACTCTCGCACCTACTCTATCTTCAAAGATACTCCCAAAGGCATAAGGAAATGGTATTTATGATGTCATTTCAATAATTAATTTTAAACACATGCAAATATATAAACATGAATATACTACACAAAATTAAATCACACAAACATGTTAAGTGTATTATACATTTTATCACATCAAAATTAGCTCTCACTTCAAGCACGATCAAACACGAGTACTAATTTAAATCACCGCCAAACCCATATTTTCACAATAATAGTTATTTTAGAACGATCGCTTCTCGAATAGTGAAACCCTGCTACTATTCCTAAAAATCAGAAATCAACTGCTCACTTTAGTGAACCTAATCCACTTACTATTCCCTACCAATGCATACCAAGCAACCATTTAATGCATAAGTTACACAAACCAATATTCATCGAATTTAATCGTCACTTAATGTACCCCATAAAGTCTCCAAAGAATTTCCACAATTTCTATCTATGTTTTCTGAATCGATCCACAAACATTCTGTATTTCACACAATACATGATTTAAACAATGATTGCACTTAAAGACCAAACAGCTCCCTCTAAATTTCGGGCGCCACGCCATCCAAGAAAATCTCAAAATTTCACAAGTCTGTCCCATGTTTCACCACCCGCAAGCCCCTCACGGCCTCTCAAACCAACCTTTCTAAACATCGAAACCCTTAAAATGAATAAACACAAGTAGGAGAAAATCCTACCTCAAGGAGTTTGAAGAAACCCCATCCCTTGAGTCCACGTTGCATCTGTCCCGCGTGAACATTTCTCCTTCTCGCCTGGGGGCACCGCCACGCAAAGACGTCTTTCCAGATTTTTAGAGAGAAAGAGGTCCTTCTCTCCAAACCTCCATTTCACTCGCCCAATCGCAGGTCCCTCCTCCACTTCACGTTTTTTTTTTTGCTCATTTTTGTTGGGAGAAGAACATTTTGTTTTATTATCCAACTTAATAATTTAATTAATTCCCAATACGTCCCTCTTCCTTTCCCGGCTTTGACATTCTATGACTATCTCGGCCTTTCATTTCATAATTTATCTACTCATACCACTTATGGTACATGAGTACATAAAGTTATATGTGGGCCACGCCGAAACCGCTTACAAGATCTCAACAACATGCTCGAAAAACGTCGACCCGACCCGTTTTCAAAGAATTGCGAAATTTTACGCATAACTAAATTTCCCTGTGAGACGATTCCAACTAAAACTTCTGCTTCGCCACCAGATCTAGAGAATTACCACGCTTTTTTAATCAGAATTACAATTCTCAGAATCAAAATTACGATTACTTTATTCCGTAAATTGAAATTTCTCGGGTCTTACATTTTTAGTTAAAAAAAGGTTATTTGAAAAGAAAGAAAGAGACTAAGTTTGTTAAAATAAAATATAATTTAATACAAATTTATTTGAAAATATCATAAAATAAAAATAAATTCAAAATGATAAATTGTTTCTTTATAAATTATTTGAAATTTATTTAACTTTTCTTTTTCTATTATATAAAGATCTCAACCTTCAAAAACCCTTAGAAACACTTTACCTAAATTTTAATTGGAAATAATTAACTTTATATTTATTGTTATATAATTTAAATATAAACCTTTGAAGTTAGATAGATATTAGACAAGTAAGGAAAGAATCATAATTCCTGTTTAAATGTTTGGGTTTATGAAAAGGGGAAAGTAAACCTTATAGTACTAATAGGAGAATTCTAATAAAGTAATAATATGTTATTAGATATTGGTGGTGAACAGATTATTATTAGACCGATATAAAAATCAATACAGGGACAGAGTGATTCGGGGCCTACCATGAACCTCATTTAATTAGAAAGCTGAATCCATAAACACAAATTTCCAAATAAATGATGTTCATAATATTAATTTAAATCTAAAATTAACTTGAAATATTTCCTTCTTGTATTTGTTTTTTTCTCTAATCTCATAACCGTTTTATAATATTGTCCTTCCAAAAAAAAATTGTTTGTTTAGTCTAAAAAATCAATCGTTTATTTTTAAGCAATAAATTTTTAAATAAAAATTTAAAACATAAGAGTTTGAATTCTTGTAAAAGGTGGCCATTGATTAAGAGAGTAAGTAAATTAGGGTTCTTAGGGTATTTACATATAAAGATTGTTTAATTCAAATTATTTTTTGTACCACCGTAAAAAGGACAAATAGGAACAAGATAATAAATTAAATAACAAAAAATAAATGGATGAACATGGCCTTCTAACATTGTGGACTTTGGAAGAAATCATTCTCTTAAAACTTTAAAAAAAAAAAAAGAACGGGCTACTTCAATATGTTAAAATGTAGATTTTGGATTTAGGAAGAAAAATAAGATAGCAATTATAAATCTGAAAACAATATACAAAATGAATGTGACATCCAGCAGGCTTCATTAAATAATCAGAATCATTCATACTTAATAATAAATAAAATTACAAAGAAATACATCTTAATAATAGAGTTACCATCACCAAACTATAATTAACATAGGAGTATTTTTTGCTTACAATTTAATAAAGTAAAGATATCAGAACATTTATCACCAAGTAAAAACGTAAAGATTTGATTAGAGCCATAGATAAATTTTCTTTAATTCCAATGATCTAAACAAGAATACCTTGCTCTTACTTTGGAAGAAAATCGCTCGTTTACTAATATTTTCACTTTCATCCATGAATCTTTAATCGATCCAATCATAAATTTCAAAGTCCAAAATCATACTCACGAGACTCAAAACCTTAATGATAAAATCTTGTTGGACTCAATAAAAGTTCATCTCAAATTCAATCAAGTACATCCGTAACTCAAGATTCCTGCATTAGGAACAGTCCTTTATTATTTATCAATTTTGTAAAGCTTTATTAACCCGGTTCTTCGAAATCACCTACCAAACGTTCGAATGAGGATCGGTGATGGCAATACATTCTTCCTTGATGAACAATTATTCTATCCAAGGCAAGTAAAACCATTGAATCCTATATATCGCAGAAAAATTTTCTAACAAATTCATCATCACCCAATTGCCATGATAAAAGAAAATAATCACTAACAAATAAGAGATGACAATTAGGATCACTTGGGCCTACCCATAAAATATAAGCTATATAGTCCAAGTCTTCTATAGGGGGGAGTTGGATATTCTCCATTGAGACAAGATTCAAAAGAAAATAATCATTGGAGTCAAAATCTTTTAATACCAACCATCCACTTGGAGCAAAGACATTACTTTATTAAGCACCGATCTTGATGTAATAATGATTTTCGGAGATGTTAAAGAATGTTTGTCTTTATTATTTTCCAACAGAAAATAAGCCAAGGATGCTTTTCACAAGCCGGAGGAAGAGAATATCGATTGACCGTCGAATTTTGTTATGTGTTGTAATAATGACAATTTCAAAATTTTAGCCAATAAAAAAGTAATATCTAAATATTTCTCATATAAATATCAATTTTCATTAGAATTTTTAAATAAGATAATCCCAAAATATATTAAAAAAACATAAATAACTATATGAGTATTATAATATAATAAGAGAGATACAAAAGTACATTAGTACCACATACAAAAAATGATAAAGCCTGAATGATGCAAACAAGGTTGAAAGATTAATCAAATAATTTTTATAACTAATTAATTAGTGGTTTAAAAGAAAATTAATAAAATAAACATAGTTAGAGAAAAATCAATAATGAACTGGAGGAGCTATGAAAAACAAAATAAAAATAAATAAAACGACCTTCGAAGGTTGAATCACTTCTATATGTATAAAACTATCAAAGAGAGAGAGAGAGAGAGAGAGAGTTGAACCAATTAACTTAGTTTTAAGAGCAAGCACCGCTGGTTATATTTATAACAAAACGATTTATAATTGACTAATACGTTAATTTAATTATATCAACTTCCTAATGGATTATTTTATTTTAAATTTTTAAGTATATAGAAAATTATTAATAATATATGCAAATAAAACATCTATTTTTGGTTTTTTTTTTCCTTATCTGCTGTATACAAGAATATCTCTAAATTTGTTGAAAATAATATTTAGAATGATAATTGATAAGTAAATTTAGAAATAGAAAATTGTTTGAAAAGTATATGTAAATAAAAAGATCTATTTTGTGGTTTTTTTTTTTCCTTATCTGTTGTATATGACTCTAAATTTTTTGAAAAGAATATTTAGAATGATAATTGATAAGTAAATTTAGAAATAGAAAATTATGTGATTTACTTCACCTTTTTCTAATATAAGTCATCATAAATCTATGATTGGTGTTTGATTATGATTTATAAAAGACTATCATAGGAAAGTTGTTTCCTTATTTTCTAAATATTTATAAATTAAACTTCTGATCAATAATTAATTAAATTTATGCATGGAAGAGAGGCATCAATATTCATGGTCGGAACTTCATTTGGAGGTTCTAAGTTTGATATTTTCACATCTTTTTTTAAAACCAGATCATGATATTTTTGGCATGATATGTAAGTCGTGGAAATCTGCAGTGGCTTTTCATACACAACGTCCACTTCCCTTCCAATTTTCATATGGCAGATCTCCATTCTTGATGACGTTGAGGAAAGGCAGGTGCGATTTTTTTCATCCTATACATACCTCGTATTTGTGACACCCCGAAACCTGGGGGTCCGTTGACTACCCGTCAACCCGCGGAATACAAGTGGAGGTCGGGTTACCCGACGCCACTTTAGAAAATCGGGCAGAGTCTCCTTTGTACGGGGAGCTCTACCCAAAAACAATACCTACAAATACCTGTCCCAAACAATTCAATATATGCAATATATATCCATTGCGCCACTTTCAGCCCATAAACGCACTCACGTACATGCTAACTATGAAACCAACTATATACCCAATAGTTACAAGAGTTAATATTTTTACCTAAACAATACATATATTAAACTTAAAGAGTTTTAATACATGTACAACCACCAAAGCCAATATCCCCACTTCAATAAATCAGAGGACGAGCCGTCCCTCTCGCACGCTCCCGTACCGTAAAATAAAAGGAGATCCTGACGACTCCGGGTGAGCTAAAGCTCAAGAGAATCGGCACGCTACTCACTCACCCAAGGCGCGCAATGTTCCACTTAAACACACATTCAAGCAAATGCATGATCCTACTCAATGTCTACAATGACCAACTCGGGGATTCCGAGTCCTCACCGACTCTCTCTCACACTACCAAGCCTCGCATGAGAATATCTGCTTTTATTAGTGGGCAACCTCTTCTCGATGAATATATATCAATTGGCCGTCCGACGATTGATATATATTATTTGTTTGTGGACTACCTCCGATGAATATATATCAACTGGCTGCCCGACGGGTTGATATATTATTTGCTCGTGGACTACCGGCTGAATATATATCAATCGGGCCGTCCCGATCGCTGATATATTATTTAGTTTGACTACCCTCCGATGATTAACATTTTAGACTACCCTCCGAACTTTTCTGTGACTTATACCATGCACTAACTCCTACAAATTTGGGATGTCGCAGCTGCGGGCGGCGGAATGCATGTATGCCACTCCAATACGTTTAATCACATGTAAATATATAACACAAATATATTCACATAAAAACAATCACACAAACAAAGTTATAATCGATCATTTCAAACACCAAAATTAGCTCACTGTAAGCACGTTCAAAACACAAACAATTTGATTCAATTATTTAACTAAACACAGATTTTCCAAAATACATTTTGGGTCACTATCTTGGGAACGTGAAACCCTAGGGTTTACTGTTCCCGACACTCAAATAATCCTAGGTTCACGTTTTGAACCCGCATTTCACGGCCACTACTGGCCTCAAATCCAACCAATACATGATTCAAACCACTAAACACCATTTTCATACCCATTTCGGGCCGTGGAGCGCCTACTTCTGCCGGCTCCATTTAGTTTAGAAAAATTGTACATTCGGTCTCATGTTTTCAGGGACCGATCCAACAAATTTAACCCGCCTCAATCGACTCAAACATTCAAAAACACTAAAATGGGAATAAAACCCAAGTAGGAGAAAAATCCTACCTCGAGGAGTTTGAAGAAACTCACTAAAACCGAGTCCACGCGGTAACCCGGTTCGCAGAGATCGTTTTCCTTCACCCCGGGTCCGCCAACGGCCTGGATCGTGTAAACCTAGAGAGAAGCGCTCTCTCGTAACTTAAACTCTCTCAACGAACCACCTACTGAACCAAAAATAAATTGCTTCTCACGTTTGTTTTTGGCTAAATGAAGAGGATGAAGTACTGTTTAGTATTTCGTCATTTAGCCACTTAAAAATCAATCTCTAAAATGACATTTATATCCCTCTTTTACCAGAATTGATATTCGGCACTATTTCAGCCGCCCATTTTCATCATTTCTCTACTCATACCACTTATGGTACATGAGTACTTGCTATATGTGACTTTCGCCGTGATCGAAATTCTATTTACTACGGCCGAAACGCGATGCCTCGAAAAACGTGCCGACTCCGACTGTCTCAGCAAATTGCGAAATTTTACGTGCTAGCTAGATTTCGCGAGACGATTCCAACGGTGCAATCCGTTTCATCATCCGAGATCTAGAGAATTAATTACGGATTTTTAACCGTAATTATAATTTTGTAATCAAAATTACGATTTGCCCTTATTCCGTAAATTGGAATTCTGTCTTACAAGATACCTACATAGTCCAGAATTGTTAAACAAGAGGATATTGGATTCTAAGTATGGTTGGTTACCCGTGGCGGGAATTGGTGATGAAATTTTGAGTATTTTTTTCTTTCATCCTTTGACGAAAGAGAAAATCTGTCTTCCTAATATACCTTCCCGTAGCTTAGTATCTGAATTCAGTTTTTATTCTTTACCAACTTCCTCGGAGGAGTGTAAGGTGGTTGCAATAGATAATGCTGGGATTGTTAATTTAAACATTTTAATCACCAAACCAAGAGAAGAGAATTGGACCAGAGTTTACTTACGTTATAATGATGAGAAGCGTTTCCTGTATGGTGCTATAAGACATTTTATTTGTTGTACTCCAGTCTATCACAATGGAAAGTGCTACTGTTTGGACCGTGATGGAAAGGTGGCGGTATTTGATCTTAAAGACATCAAAGATAGTTGGGACTTTTGTGGGAAGCCATATTCCAAGGTGAACCATAAGTTAGTGGTTCAAAGCTTTATGGTTGAAAGTGATGGTGTAAAACCCGAGAAATTCCACTTCTCGAATAAGGCAAAATTGTACTTCGACATAAAATTGTACTCGTTAAACCGTAATTAATTCTCTGGGGACTTCTGACTACGAAACGGATTGCACGTTGGAATCGCCCCACGAATCTAGCTGGCACGCAAAATTTCATAATTTTCCGAGACAAATGGAAGTCGACACGCTTTTTCGAGGCATCGCAGCCGGGTGTCATAAACCGATTTTCGATGCGACGAAAGGCACAGATAGCATGTACTCATGTACCATAAGTGGTATGAGTAGAGAAATAATGAAAATGGACGACCGAGGTAGTGCCGAATATCAAATCTGGTAAAAGAGGGACATAATGGGCATTATAGAATTTGATTTTAAGTCACTAAAAGCCAAATTAGCAAATAGTGACTTGTCTTCTTAAATGAACCAAGGCAAAAACGTGAAGAACCAGTTGGGGGAGTTGCAGTGACCTTCGTTTGAGAGAGTTTTAGAGAGAGAGATCACTTCTCTCTAGGTTTGCACACGATCCGACCGTCGGGCGGGACGGGGCGAGAAGGGAAACGACTACGAACAAAGCAATACGCCATGGACTCCGGTTTTAGTGAGTTTCTTCAAACTCCTCGAGGTAGGATTTCTCCCTACTTGGGTTTTATTCCTATTATTAAGTGTTTTACGAATGTTTCTCGGTTGTTTGAGGCCGTGAGGGGTTGCTTGGACGGCCCCAAACTCGATCAATTTATAAAATTGAAGAAAATGGGAGGCCGTGGTCGCCCACGACCGATTTGGTGTGAAATGGGTATTTTGGTGTTGATCATGTATTGGTATGGAAATAGGCCGAATGGTCAGAAGATGCGGGTTCACCAAGTGAACCGCTGAAGTCATGATTTTCTAATAGTAACTCGAGGGTTTCACTATTCCCAAAATGTTGTTCTAAAATGTATTTTTTGAAAATATGTGTTTGGTTACAATCTCGAATCGAATTGCTTGTGTATGAACATTAGCCCAAGTGAGCTAATTTTGATGTTTGAAATGATAATTACATAACATGTTTGTGTGATTAAATTTTTATGCGAGTATATTCATGTTTATATATTTGCATGTGATTAGACTGTATTGGATTTGGCACACATGCATTCCATATGCACTGGTACATCCTAAGATTATAGGAGTTAGTGCATGAGATGAGTCTAGGGGAAAAGGTTCGGAGGGTTGTCTAAAAACATTAATTATCGGAGGGTAGTCCAAATCTAAAATATCAATCGTCGGAGCGGCCCAATTGATATTCATCGGAGGGTAGTCCACAAACAAATATTATATCAATCGTCGGAGCGGCCCAATTGATATTCATCGGAGGGTAGTCCATAAACAAATATTATATCAATTCGGTTTTTACTCAATTGATATATATACATCGGAGGGTTGTCCACTAATAAAACCAATATTCTCTGCATACGAGGCTTAGCGAAAGTGTGAGAGAGCCTAGCAGGACTCTGGATCCGAAGGCCATGTCATGTAGACATTCAAGTAGGATCATGCATTTGCTTGAATAGGTGTTTACTTTGGAACATTGCACCGCACTTAGGTGGTGAGTAGCCCACTTAGGGCGATTCTCCCACCGGAGCTTTAGCTCACCCCGTGGGATCCCCTTTACAGTGCACAGTGGAGCGTGCGAGGAGACACCATTCTGAATGAAGTTTTTAGAAGAAAGCCGAGTTGTGGCTTTGATGTATACATGTATTAGAACTTTTTAAGTTTAATGTGTGTATTGTATAAGAGTAAAAACATATTAACTCTTGTAACTATTGGGTATATAGTTGGATTCATAGTTGGCATGTATATTGAGTACTGCTTTATGCATTCCAAGTGGTCAGCATTGAATATATATTGCATATATTGACCGCTTAGACGTAAATGTGTGTTTCATTTGGGTAGAGCTCCCGCGACAAAGGAGACTCGCCGATTTTTCCTCGGCGGCGCCGGGTAACCCGGACACTTAGACCCGCTGGTCGACTAGTCAACGAACCCCGTTTTGGGGCCATGTATGGAGAGTTATTAATCGTATTTTTGGTGATGAAGCACGAATTTGGATATGTAACCAACCAAATACAAGGAATGGACTAAGGTTGAAGATTTAGGCAATAAAGTGTTGTATCTAAGTAATGCTGCATCATGGGTAGAAAGAGCTGTGTCTGAAGGAATGGGTAACAAGATCTATCTCCCTGTTCTCTATCCCACTACGAACAATATCTTATTCTATTCTCTTGCAACTCCAAAATTTCACTGTCATGGACATGATTTTTCAAGAACAAATTTTTACGACATGAAGCAATTGTACCAATCTACATGGATTAAACCATGGTATTAATTATTAAACACAACATCTGTTTTCTAACTTCTGATTTAATGTTTTTATAATGTTATTTATTTATATTTATAGTTATACTATTATCTTTCTTTTCGATGAAGAATAAAATTTCAATAAATTTCCGTTTTTATGTTATATTACTCCTCATGAAACAAAATATCAGTAATTACGGATATATCGATACTTGGATTTTACGGATATTATAGTCTCCGGAATTCTCAAAGTCAGTGGATCATCGAAGCATTCACCAGTTGGCGGCAACTTGCAAAACAAATAAGAAGACGACGGTGGTGTTTCGTCGCCCTTCCGATGACAAAGTTAGTCTTTTTCTGGAAGACTTAGAGCTTAGGAGCAAAAGAATAGCTTATCTAAATCAAGAATCTCAGACTCATTTCAGGTGATTTGCTTCTCTTTTTATGGAGGGAGAAAGAGGATCCATCTTCTTGAGAAATGGACGATTTCTTCCCATAAAGATAAGGGAAGGTGGCTTTTATTTTGGGAATAATGACTTGTTCTTCCTTTTATGTAATCGCTTTCTCGATAGGGCCGTTGTTTGAAAGCTTCTATTTCGCTGAGGCGAGGCGTAGGCGATTGTTCATGGGAGTAACTTACACTTATATCAGCGGGCGAGGCGGCCGCGCTTGCCGTGGAGTCATTGCCGGGACGGAGCTGGGCACCAGGTAAAAAAGGCGTCCGGGATAAGAGGTGCCCGGGCACTCGGGCGAAGGATTGACAAGACGTTCCCGTCGCTTGGCTTTTTGGGCCTAGTCCTCAAGCACCCGCGAGGATCGACCGGCTGCCTGGGCCGACCGGCTTTTAGCCTAGTCCTATCGGGCTCTTGGCCGGGCCTGGCTATTAAGGGAACCGAGCTCACTATGGTACCCACAATGCCCCCTTTTCTTGCCGGGGAGGGCGATCGTCCCCGGTTGGAAAAAAGGACAAGGTTGACCGTCATTGCATAGGGAATAGTGGACAATCAATGCTTTTCAATGGGAATTTTATTGCGCCATCCGGGTTTGCATTGATTTTTGTTAAGTGCTCCATTTGAGTGCGTATGTTAGAAATCATCAGTATTGAGCCGGATGGGCCGCCTGTTGTGTTGCTCGGATGGGTCGTTCACTAGGTCATCCGAGCTTTTGCACTAGGTCATTTGACTGTTCTATCATAGCTTTTGTATTTGACAAGCTGTGGTGCTGATCTATGCCGGGCCGACGTCATTTTATCGCGCTGGTCGGGCTTTTTAAGATTCGACCGTACCATAGGTTATCTATGCCGGGCCGGATAGGTCAGTTTACTACGCTATCCGGGCTTTTGAATTTCACTAGCTAGAGGTTATCTAAGCCGGGCCGAATAGGTTAGTTTATCACACATCCGGGCTTTGAATTTGACCACTAAGTTATCTAAGCCGCCTGGACTGGTTACTTACTACGCCATCCGGACTTTTGAATTTGACTAGCAAGAGGTTATCTAAGCTCCAGCTCTGATAGCCGCCTTACTACACATCCGGGCTTTTGAATTTGACCCTGTATAATGAAGAGATATGCGAGTAGGCAAACATAAAGATATTCTTTTATTGATAATACCTTTTCAAGTGCATGGCATTCCACATTCTTGGTACAGGGGTTCCATCTGTTTTATCTATAGCGTAGGACTCGGCTTCACCGGCTCGCATCACGACATAAGGTCCTTCCTAATTGGGTTGGAATTTCCCAGTAGTGGGGTCTGCAGTATTCTCGAAAACTTTCCTCAAGACCAGATCGCCTGGCTGAAACTTTCGAGGCTTTTACCCGTCCAGTACAATAGTTCGCCTCAACCCACTAGGGATGTTATGTAGATTGCCGCTGGCTTCCCCGCAACTCATCACTTTACGCTTAACTCCTTGACTATCGACTCGCATTTCTAACCGGGCGTGACTGCACAAATGGTGGGCACTAACCTCGTAGGGATAACCCGGCTCCATCCCTGTAAGTGAGCGTAAAGGAGAAATGCCTGGCTGCTTCCGGCAGTGGTTCAGAGGGCCTAGAAAGCACCTGCAGAAGTTCTTCCACCCACTTCCCTAATGAGTCTAACCGTTTTTTCAATAATTGTGGTTTTTTTAGAGGCTTCTGCTTGGCCATTGCTTTATGGATACCGAGGGGTAGAGTATAAATTTTTTATTTTCAATTCCTGGCAAAAGTCTCGGTAGACTCAGTTGTCAAACTGTGGCCCGTTATCGAATACGATTGATCCTCGTGGATGCCGAACCCAAGAAGTACGTTTTTCTAGACAACCGCGGTAACATCTCTATCTTTGATTGATGAGAAGGCGTCAACCTCTATCCATTTACTGAAATAAGCGGTGGCGACCAATAATAGTTTCTTCTGAGCCGGGGCAGTAGGAAGCGGGCCGATAATATCGATTCCTCATTGAGCGAATGGCCATGGGCTAGTGATGGAGATCAAGTCTTGCACCGACGATTTCAAGATAGGAGACATTCGCTGGAAAGGGTCACATTTCTTGACGTAATTGGCAGCGTCAGACTTCATTTTTGGCTAATAATACCCCCGAAAGTGTGGGCCCTATAGCTAGCTCTTCCCTAGGTGGTTCCTCGCATATGCCTTCATGCAATTCAGTAACACATAACGGGCCTTTGTTCGGGGTTAGACACCGTACGGCTCACTTAGGATCGCCAGATAGCTGCCCGTCTATCATGGAGAATCTAGCCGACTGAATTTGAACCTTGTGGGCCTTATCTTTGTCATCAGGTAGTTCCCCCGTGGCTAAGTATAGTCGTATGGGGTCCATCCAGGACGAGGGAACTTGCTCTATCTGGTTTATTTGGGCATTGAGGATTCCGGTTGATAGTAGATGGGGAGGAATACGATTTCCTTTATCGGCAATGAAGCGGCCACTACGGCTAAGGCATCGACCCTCTCATTATAGTCGCGAGTGACATGTTTGATTTTCCAAGCCGAGAGGGTGTTCAATTTGTGCTTGACTAAGGAAGCATACTTTGTCATTCGGGGGTCTTTGGACTCAAATTCCGCGTTAACCTGTCCGACAACCAGTTGTGAGTCGCTCAACTAAAAAGATCAAGCCATTCATGGCGAGTGCGAGCCTCGAGTCCCAGCTACCATTGCTTCAGATTCCCGACTCTTTGGTGGCGCCCAAGCCTAACCGTAATGCCTGCTCTATCCTCCCTGCAGGGAGGCACTGCAGGCCGATGCCCGCCCGACCTGGGTCCTGGGAAGCCCCATCTACACCGAGTGTCCACCAAATTTCACTTCATGGGGGGGTAGGTGTCTAACTACGGAATTTCTCGCGATAAGTCACCAAGACTTGCCCCTTCTTCAAAGTCCTCGCTTGTACCGGATGCCACTCACTTAACTCCATTGCCCAATCCGGCCATTCTCCGACGTATCGTCTAGGATTGTGCCCCGTAGTGGAAGATCGCTAGTACCACAAATCCGGATGAGCCCGGAAGTATGGGCGGAGTTTTTGGCAAATTTGTCCGAGGGCCAAGGCGTACTGCCTCAAGGTGGCTATATCTGCTTCCGCTGTTTGCTAAGGACTTGGCCGACAAAGAACACGAGCTTCAACTTTAAGGCCCCCACATTCTTTTGAATGTGGCGGAAGCATTTCTATATCGAGGGTCGCTTATGTAGAGATAGAGCGTGCCACCGGCTTCCGGGCTCACAAGAATCGAGGGCTTTGTCAGGTATTGCTTGATTGCTACGAATGCCCGATCGCATTCCTCGTTCCATTCAGCCCGGTTGGCTCCCCTCAAGGTAGTGAAGAAGGGTTGGGTTTCAAACAGTCTATGAACCGGGAAATAAAGCGCCAAAGAGCGGCCAACCGCCGCCATTGCTGGATTCCCTCTCGAGCCAAATGGATTACAAGATGACCTTAAGCTCTGCAGGATTAGCCTCTATTCCCCTTTGGGTTACCATAAAGCCAAGGAATCGACCGACGCTAACCCCAAAGGCACACTTTAAGGGGTTTAGTTTCATACCATACTCTCTGAGAAGGTCGAATGTTTGTTGGAGATGTGCAACGTGACCCGAGCGTTGCTTGGATTTTACCAGCATATCATCAATGTAGACTTCCATTGTACTACCGAGCAACGGTCGAAACATCTTCGTCACCAACCTCTGATAGGTGGCCCCTGCATTCTTTAAGCCGAAAGGCATCACATCAGAACAAGAGTCCACGGGGAGTGATGAACGATGTTTTTTCCGCATCCGGGGGGTGCATTGGGATCTGGTGGTATCCTGAGAAGGCGTCCAGAAAAGATAACATACCGTGCCCTGCCGAAGCGTCCACAATCTGATCTATGCGAGGCAGGGGGAAGCTGTCTTTTGGACAGGAGTCGTTGAAGTCCGTGTAATCCATATATACTCTCCATTTGTTTCCCTTCTTTGGGACAACTACCATGTTGGCCAACCATTCGGGTATTAATCGTCTAATAAACTGCCTCAAACAGTAAGATTATCGACCCTGGGCTTGACGACCAAGTGGCGATCCGGGGTGAAGCGTCCCACTTTTCACCGACCGACTCATGGATGGGGCGACGCTAGCCCATGTGAGGAGGTGGGGTTTATTTCTGGCCATATCCGCATGAGTCCAAGCAAATACATCGCTTAACTCCAGATCACACTCGCATAATTGGGCCTTCTCCTCCTCGGACAGGAGGGTACCAACACAGATGCATATGTCCGGTCCGTCAAGGGGCATGGTCGCCAAGGAATCAACTGCCAGCGACTCTCTGTCCTCTAAGGCGGATAGGCAGATGACTGTGATTGCTATTTGTAAGACCCGAGAAATTCCAATTTCTGGAATAAGGGAAAAATCGTAATTTTGATTACAAAATTGTAATTTCGGTTAAAAATCTGTAATTAATTCTCTAGATCTCGGATGACGAAACATATTTCACCATTGGAATCGTCTCGCGAAATCTAGCTAGCACGTAAAATTTCGTCGACCGAGACGCCGGAAATGGCACGCTTTTAATGGCGACGCATTTCTCGCGTCGTGAAACGATTTTCGATGCGACGAAAGTCACATATAGCACGCATCATGTGTACCATAAGTGGTATGAGTAGATAAATGATAAAATGGACGATCGAGGTAGTTCCGAATATCGATTCGTAAAAGTGGGGACATAGCCGCTATTTTTAAAAGCTTTTTAAGTCACTAAATGCCAAATTAGTCAACAGTGTCATCTCTCCCATTTTAAAGACCAAAAAAACGTGATGAAGGAGAATTTTTCCTCCGGTAGCCATTTTTTTTGGGTTTTTCTTTAGAGAGAGAAACTTCTCTCTAAAAATACGGCGAATCCGACCGTTGGCAGTCTTCGAGACAAGAAGGGAAGTTGTTCTACGCAGAGTGGCCTACGCCATAAGAGCGATGATAGCTTTCCTCAAACTCCAAGAGGTAGTAGTTTCTCCCTACTTGGTTTTATTCCCTTTTAAGCACTGAAATGTTTCGTTGATCGAGACCTGAACGGTGCCGGTTGATCGGTCCCAAAGCTTGGGACCGAATTGGATTTGATTTATCAACCCAATGTGAGCAAATCAGAACCGTGAGGGACCGTTTGTCTTTAATAGCATAAATTAGTGTTTTAAATCATGGATCGACGGATGAGCCGAAATGGTGGAGTCGCGGGTTCAATTAAGCGAACCGATGAATTGTTGGAGCGTTGAACCGTGAAACCCTGTGGTTTTACCGTTCCTGGGGAATAGTGACAATTTAAAATGTATTTTTGTGAAAATATATGTGTTTGGTTGGCACCAATCGACCGTTTGTGTTTGAACATTAGCCAAAGTGAGCTAATTCTGATGTTTGAAATGATAATTACATAACATGTTTGTGTGATTTAATTTTTAAGTGTGAATATATTCGTGGTATATATATTTGCATGTGATTAGACTCAGATTGAATTGGCACACATGTATCTCCATATGCACTCCGCAAATATCCTAGGCCTATATAGGAGTTAGTGCATGAGATGAGTCTTGTAGAAAATGGTTCGGAGGGTTGTCTAAAATATTAATTACTCTTGGGAGGGTAGTCCACAAACTAAAAATATCAATCAAGCCGGAGCGCCCAATCGATATTCATCTGAGGGTAGTCCACAAACAAATAATATATCAATCACGGCTTACCAATCGGGAGCATATATACATCGGAGGGTTGTCCACTAATAAAACAATAATTCTCATACAAGGCTTAGGCGAGTGTGAGAGAGTCGGTGAGAACTCGGGATCTGAGTTGGTCATGTAGACATTCAAGTAGGATCATGCATTTGCTTGAATGTGTGTTTACTATGGAACATTGCACTGCACTTAGGTGGTGAGTAGCCCACTTAGGCGATTCATCCTCTACCGAAGCTTTAGCTCACCTGGCCGTGGGACCCCCTTTACAGCAATGGAGCGGCAAGGAGACTAAACACCTTGAGGTCGCTTTTTAAAAGAAAGCCAGATGTGGCTTTGGTGTCAAGAATATACATGTATTAGAATGCTTCTTTCATTTAATATGTTGTATAAGAGTAGTTTATTAACTCTTGAAACTATTGGATATAGTTTGGATATATTGTGATGAGTATTGTATTATGGGCCCAAGAGGCCGCTTTTACCTATGTCGATTATATCGACTCCGTTTGGGATGTATATGGCGTGTGTATCAGATTGCAGAGCTCTCCGTACAAAGGAGACTTTGCCCACTTTCCGCATGTCACGTAACCCGACATCCACTGTGTATTTCTCGCGGTCGAGACGGTGGTAGTCAACTGACCCGGGCTTGGGGGCGCCACACTATTATCGAGGTCACCCTAAAGGGATGGTTCACTGGAGCATTCCTCTTATTCGCGTCTTTGTATTGAGAGTTGATAGCATTGTCGCTACGGCTTAACCGACTTCCTCAAGGTCGACTTGCCCGGATGCAATCAGGTAGCTGATTGTTTGGTGGTACGTGGATGGTATCGCTTTCATGGCGTGTAGCCAGGCCTGGCCTAGGATGGCATTATATGGCCCCAAATCCTCTACCACCGAGAATAGTACTTGCTTAATTACTGGACCCGCCTGGACGGGAAATGCGATATCCCCTTAACCGTCGCAGAGGAAATTTTAATAAAACCCGACAAACCCCCGCCAACGGAATCGAGATGATCGAGCTGGACTCTCATTTGCCCTGGCTACCGAGGCGAGTAAATCGGCTGCACTACCTGGATCGATGAGGACCCTATGTACATCAAACCGCTAATACCGATAGTGCACAAGTGCATCGTAATGAGGGGTAATGACCCGAGTAGGGTTAATAAGAGGGAGGATATGTGGTCGCCAACTCCATTGCATCGTGATGTTCTCGGGCGCCGACGATGTTTACCCCGCTCTAATCGAGGTCAGACGAGCATTTTTCTCCCTCTCGCTGGATCGATATTGGTTATGGGCCGTCCCCCGCATAAAGTCAATGGGTTTGCCCAGCCCCGAGGCATGCCCTGTGACAACACGACCGTGTCACCGTGGGGCCGTCACCCCACGATTGGCTCTATATATCTCCTGAGGTGCCTAGCTCGAATCAATTTTTCTACTAGGAACTTCAAGATTTGGCAGTTGGTTGGTTTCAGGGCTACGGTCCCCGTGGATAATCACACCTAGTGGATTCAGGCTGGTCCGACCTCGCCCCCCTCATAGGGCCACTTAAAACTGGGGAGGTCCCGAATGAGGGGTAGGATCCAGTATAAGCGATGTTGAGAGGAGTGAACTGGGGGGCTCCTTCCCTTCTGGGCCTCGCCTGTCGATACTTCCGACCCTTATTCGCACTACTCTCTACCGATGGGCCTGGCTGGCCGGGTTTGCTTACTAGGGTTACCATTACGCTGCGAGGACGGTCCGAATGTTGTCTTTCCAAAGGTGGAGAACTTATCTCGTCGTCGATATAGTCCTCCATGGCTGCGGGAGGATCTAGGACAAGACCTGAAGAATGGAGCGGTCGGTCCAAAGTTTCTCCTGAAGTTTTCGGCAGACCGCATCCATACTATAAACATCAATCTGCTGGACGGCTTGTCCGAACCTGCGTGTGAAGTCCTAGATGGATTCGTCTTCTCGTTTGAGGATAGTCTGGAGGGAGCTTATATTCCCTTTCTTCCTGACTGAGCACAGATACTGGGAGACGAACACAACCCACAACTAGCCGAATGAGTTTATCGAAACTCTAGGAAGCTTGTGGAACCAAGCCAAAGCCTGCCTCGAGGCTCGGGGCTGGGAACACTTTACATGTAAGTCTATCTTCCTGAGGATCATCGCTATTGAAGTGCAACATGGGACTGCACGGACCGGGAGGAGCCGTTGTACATAGCAAATGGATAAATAACGAATCCGTGAGGAGGTTCATAGTCTAAAATATGTTGGCCTAATGGGGAAGACAGCATGTCGTAGGGTCCTTGAACAGGGGGATAGAGGGCTGCATGCGGGACGGGGAGCGCCCCGGGTGGATACCGTGCATGTAGAAATGAAGGGGCAGTTCCCCCAAACCTGGTGGCCATTTGTCTGGGGGGCCACTACGAACTGGTCCGCCGGTCCTCTTTCAGATTCGACGTCGCGTCTCGATCATAGCCCGACTAGGATGGCGAGGAGGTCTCTTTTTAGACTCGGCTTCCGCATTGCTTAGGGGTGGTGAGCGACGGGGAAGCGGAGAGTTGTCCGAAGAGAGCTCGTCATCAACCTGACGATCACTATGGTCTGGGTAGGGATTCGGCACTTCTCTTCCTTTATTCACTGTGCTAAGGGCTCATTCGGAGACACCTTGGGGTTCTCAGTCCGTTTGACTCTAAGCTGGTCTGCAGTTTAGCCGCTCTCCTGGCCGTAAATGGTCCGCAGACGTTCGTAATGCAAACGATTCCGTCGCCCGCCTCCTTTTCGCTCCATTTCCTCGCGCCGTAGAGTAGGAACTGGTCCCAATGGGTGGATTTACCGGGTTGCTAGGACATGGCGGTAAGTTCACTCGCCCGTGGATGTCTGGAACGGCTAAGGCTTTTGACATATTGGGATCACTTGGGAGTGGGTGTACCCAAGAAATCGTATATCGTCTCTGAGACTTCTTGATCGACGTTTCCCACAGACGACGCCAATTGTAGTCTCCAGAATTCTCAGAGTTAGTGGATCGTCGGAGCATTCACCAATTGGTTGCAACCTGCAAAAAAAATAAGAAGACGACGGTGGTGTTCCATCACCCCTCCGATGACAAAGTTAGTCTTTTTCTGTAAGACTTAGAGCTTAGAGCAGCAGTTATCTCAATCAAGAATCTCGTACCTCATTTGGTGTGATTTGCTTCTGTTTTATGGATGGAGAAAGAGGATCCATCTTTCTTGAAGAGTGGACGATTTCTTCGCATAAAGATAGGGGAAGGTGGCATTTATTTCGCGAAGGATGACTTGTTCTTCCTTTCTATGTAATCGCTTTCCGATAAGGCCATTGAGTGCTTTCCTATTCGCGAGGCGAGCGGACATCTACGGGAGAACTTACACATGAAGATTCGCTGCGCTGTTGGGTGGAGTTGTCGGGACGTGAGTTGGCACCCGGTAAAAGGTACCGGGGATAAGAGGTGCCTGTGCACCCGGTGGAGAGAATTGATTGGGCGTTCCCGAGTTTCCAATAAGCTGGGTCTAGTCCCCTACAAGCATCCGGGCTGAGGATCGATCAGCGCTCCTCGTCTACTGGATTGGGCCTAGTCCTATTGGGGCTCTTGAGCTGGGCCGGCTGGCTAGGGGAACCAAGCCTAGGCTCATGGTACCCACAGATATATTAGAAATATCGGTAAATATCGGTAGATATTTTGACAAAAATATTGGTAAAGCGAAAATTAACAATACTACTTTGAAATTTATGGAAATACTTTGTCAACTATAAAAACATAAATAAACAAATATATACTTATTAAAAACAATATTCATTATAATTTATCGAGAAATTACATTACAATAGTCATTTAAAACCAAAATGAAGATCGACAGTTTCCATTACATTATTTTATGAAGGGATCCCATCTTGATGAAGACAATATTTATAACAAGATCTTCAAAATATTAAGATAAATCATAAAGAAAAAATAATTTGAGAGTTAAATAGAGATTGTATGTGTATAGATGAGTTTGTAAAGAAATTGTATGATTTTAGGGGTATTTATAGAAATTTTTGGAGTCAAAATAGTCATTGGATTGTCAAAAAAAACCATTCTGATTTAATTTTAACCATTGAATTTGATTTAAGTCAAAATAGCCGATATTTACCGATATATCTCCGAGATTTACCAATATTTTACCGACATTTTTCAAAATTCCAGCACACGTCCGGGCATGAGATAAAGTCTGAATTTCCTCACTCGAAATATCGGAATTTCCGATATTTTCTCGCCAATATTTGGCGATTTCAATCATTTTCCGATTTTTTCCTCAACCGACATTTCCGCTGCCAATATCTCTTCGGCGCCGACCGATAACCGATTTTTCAACGATATTTCGGCCGAAAAAACAAATTTTTTTGTCCCTGCTACTAACATTGTGGACTTTGGAAGAAATCATTCTCTTAAAACTTTAAAAAAAAAGAACGGGCTACTTCAATATGTTAAAATGTAGATTTTGGATTTAGGAGGAAAAATAAGATAGCAATTATAAATCTGAAAAACAATAATATACAAAATGAATGTGACATCCAGTAGGCTTCATTAAATAATCAGAATTATTCAATTAATAATAAAAAAATTACAAAGAAATACATCTTTAATAATAGAGTTACCATCACCAAATCCAATTAACATAGGAGTATTTTTTGCTTACAATTGGACAGGGCAAAGATACTGTAATACTTCTATCATCTAAGTCAAACACGTAAAGATTTCGTTTCTGAGTAAAGTAGATGGAATTTTCTTTAATTCCAACATTCGAAACAAGACAACACTTACCTTCACGCTTGAAAGAAAAATCGCTCGCTTACCAATAATATTTTTCACTTTCATCCATGTATCTTTAATCGATCCAAACGATAAATTTCAAAGTCCAAAATCATATGAGGCTCAAACCTTAATGATAAAATCTTGTTGACTAATAAAAGTTCATCTCCAAATTCAATCAAATACATTATGTAACCCGGCATTCCTTGCATTATAGGAACAGGTCCTTTATTATTTATAAATTTTGTAAAGCGGACAACTGGTTCTTTGAAATCACCCACTAAAATGTTTGAATGAGGATCGGTGATGGCATATATCTTTCCTTGATGAACAATTATTCTATCCATACAGGTAAAACCATTGAATCCAATATCGGTGTAAAAAAATTTTCTAACAAATTCATCATCACCCAATTGCCATGATAAAAGAAAATAATCACTAACAAATAAGAGGTGACAATTAGGATCATTTGGACCTATCCATAAGATATGTTTATGTTATATAGTCCAAGTCTTCTATAGGGGGGAGTTGGATATTATCCATTGAGACAAGATTCAAAAGAAAATAATCATTGGAGTCAAAATCTTTTAATACCAACCATCCATTTGAGCAGCACACTACTTGTTTATTAAGCAATTCTGGGATGATCTTGATGTAATAATGATTTTCGGAGATGTTAAAGAATGTTTGTCTTTGTTTATTTTCTCCATGAGAAAAAATAAGCCAAGGATGCTTTTCACAAGCTGGAGGAAGAGAATATCATGTTAGCAATTATGTGCTCTTGGGTCCCACTTAGTATTCTCAAATATATGTATAAATTATAAATTTATAATAAATATAATTTATTATATGAACGGTTTTTTATAATAAATATAATTTATTATATGAATCCGTTATTTATAATAAATATAATTTATTATATGAATAAATATTCCTGATGTAATGGGTTTTAAGGTTTTCTCTTGAGTTTTTTTCATACATTTTTCAGAATATGTATCAGAAAAGAAAGAATTTTTCTATTCTTTGTTTTTTTTCTAAGTGTTCTAAGATCCGCCTCTACTGCCCGATTCATTGTGCCCACACACATCCATACCACCCTCGAGGATAGATCCGGAAGATCTGACGGCAAGTGCATTGCCGACCAGAGATTGACGGTGTAGATCGTTAGTTGCGTGTCGTTGTCGTGATCCACTAAGTAGATTGTCGGGTCATTGGTCGATCTAGAAGTCTAGTTGGATCTGACCGCAAATCTACATAGTAATTTTATTTAATATCAATTTTAGATAAATTTGCATGTTTAATCATATTACAGATCCATGCTTCCGCTGTGTGTTTTTCCTTCAATTGGTATCGTGAGCATGCCATGATTAGATATGTAAAAATTCAGGTATTCAATAATGCATAATTCTTGATGTTGATTTAGTATGCGCGGCACCTAGGTTCTATTTCATGTTAGATCGCATGATTAGATCTCGTTAATTTTATGGATTTTTGTATTCATGAATGGATGTGAAATATTTTTAATGGTTTTGCCCTAGATCCATGGTAGATTTTTGATTGTATTAATTCGGGTTTGTAACAGTGGAGGCCGGTCATAAGATCGTTTCCTTTCCCCGGTTTTATTTATTATTTCTTACATTTTTTTAATTAAAAATAGTTGTAATTTTAAATTTCAAACTCGTAAATCAGACACCCTTCATTATTTGGAAAGCCTGGAGAAGATCCGGACACCATCTCGTAACGTGACCACCGTGAAACGTTGAGGAGTGAGGAGACGCCACGGACGGATCGGCGGCGGCCCGAGAACGCCGTCACGCCTACACGTCGCGGCGGGAAGTTTCGCGCGGTCCTCACTCGCTGATAGTCTGGGCGCCGTAGGGGCGCTGCGGCGGAGTCGCTTTGGCGCCTACCCGGCCGGCTCGCCGCGCGCTGGTGGTTCTTCCCCGTCTGCTTTTGATTCGTGACTACGGACCTACTACCCTTCAAATTAGAACATGTTAGGGTTTTAGGGTTTTAATTTATTTTAGTTCGGGGCTTTTATGCCTTTGTAAACTAAAAATAATTGGGCCCAAGAACCTTAGGATAT
The DNA here is from genome assembly GCA_016808115.1 of Tetrastigma voinierianum. NCBI lineage: Eukaryota > Viridiplantae > Streptophyta > Magnoliopsida > Vitales > Vitaceae > Tetrastigma > Tetrastigma voinierianum. Next base: position 29,361 of record JAEQBH010004109.1, read on the forward strand.
TTTGTAATGTGCCCAATTTTAATTTTTTAGAAAACCATGGATTAGTTATTTAATTAATGCTTTTGTGAATGGTTTAAATTATATGCTTATAACATGCTTTATGTGATAACATGCCACATAGAATAGGTGGTGCCATATAAATTTGCATCAATGATAATTACATGTGCATAATAATTATTATATTCTATTATCTAGTTTATCAATTATTATGGAAAAATTCTATTTCTTATTTTTTTGGAAATAATTTTAGAAAATCCCTATTATTTAAAATATTGAATGGCGAAGGTTTTAATTAATTTAATTAATTTTAAAACCTATGGTTCCATCAGGGGTCTAATAATAAAATGATCATGTGATGCCCCAACCCAGATAAACATGGTTGGATTTATCGATTAGACCTCAATTAGTTTCAAATTTTAATAAGATTGATCTACCTAACGGCCGGCAATCTTGGATATTAAAATAATTTTGAAATTAAACAATGGTTAAAACATTCAAACTTAATTTAATTATTACCTCCCAACGAGGCTATGAAGATATTTTTATTAAGTGCCCAAAGTTTTGGAAACAATTAGAGCGAAATGATTATGTATTATCTAGGAAAGTTCCGTTTAAGAAGGGATTTAAGAAGGTCCGCTTTGTGACTCCCCATCTTTCCCCGAACCAACTTAGTAGGATACTAATCATTTCATGATCAAATTTAGTTTGTTATAAATATCTTGCCCAACGTAAGTGTTTATAATGGAAACCAAATAATTGTTTACAATAAACATAAAAATAGTTTTTGGGATTAACTAAATTTTAAGATTATGTTTATTGTAAGATATTACGCTTTAATACTAGTGTGTATTTTTTTTCGTAAATGGCATCATTTAACCCACTTGCATGATTTTGAGTCAAAAGCCTATGGATGGAAATAATTATAGCGAATGGAAAACCAACCTCAGACATTGTTCGATTTTTGAAAAACTCAAGTTTGTCCTAAATCCACACCAAAGCCTACCGAGCTCAAGAAGAAATGCATCCGACCAAGTCGAAAAGACTATGAGAATGGGACAAGGCAAATATACGCTACCGCTATATTCTTGCCGTTGTTGCTAGTCATTTGAAAGGATCAGATCTCTATCTCGAGCTGGAGCGTAAATGATCCGTGACTTCGATAAGATGCTCAGACAATCAACAAGTTCTTTAAGGCAGTCATAGCTTAGGGCTATAATGAATACTAGAATGACTGGGGAAGTGTAGGGATCATTGTCTCAAATGATGTCACATCTCAACTGTTTCAAGTGTTGGGGATGGGAAGATGGAGCAGTTGGGTCCCAAATTGATTTCATTTGAATCCCTACTCCGATCGCTTTACTCGCTTAAAGTTAATTATAATATGAACAAGATGGATCTAACTCCGCTGCAGTTGATGCATGAACTTGAAAGTGCCGAAAGGGCTTTCGAAAAGTCAGGCGGTGTTCATATGACTGAGGGTTCTACTTTCAAGCCCAAAGGGAAACCTATAAAGGAGAAAGAATAAGAATGTGCCAGGCGGTCGTGCACCGCTTACCAAAACCACCGCTTATGAAGAAGCCGAAAGGCAAGTGCTTCAAGTGCGACGTATGGTCACCGGGAAGCGCACTGCCTCGATTGCCAAAAAGCAAGGTATGGGGTAATTTAAAATGTGAAGCAGCTTGTTTAGCGGGAGAATTATAATGATAAATGGATCATTGATTCAGATTTCACTAACCACGTCAGTTACTCTTGCAAAGGGTTCGCATAAAGCAATAGCTTGGCTGGGATGAACAGAGGTTTTTGAGGTTTGGAAATGGAGAAACATGTCTCCAAGTAAAGCATTAGGACAAGTAGAATTATTTTTCAATAATGATAGGACTTTATGTTTAGTAGATCATTTATATGTAATCGATTTTAAAAGGAATTTAATTTCGTTAGTTGTTTATTCTCAACAAGGTTTACCAGCGGAATTTAATTCCTTTATTACAATAAGAAGTTCAACTCGCTTATTTAGAAATTCTGATTTGATAGATGGTCTTTATTATTTAAGTCCTATGTCCTATGATGTTTTAATTATCGAAATTGTTGATAAGCATGATCACCTAGCCAAGAAAAGGAAAGTTTCAAATGAAACGCACTTTGGCATTTGCGATTAGGTCATATTAATCCTAATAGGATTCATGGTTTGCAAAAGTGGGATCTTAACTTCCCTAGACTTTGAACCTATACCAAGATGTGAATCTTAGTTTGGAAGGTAAAATGACCAAAAGGCCCTTTAAAGCCAAAGGATATCGCGCAACCAAACCTGCTGGAATTGGTGCATACTGATGTGTGCGGACCAATAAATGTCCAAGCCAGAGGAGGGTATGAGTATTTTGTCACCTTTACAGATGACTACTCAAGATATGGATATATTTACCTAATGCGCCAAAAGTCTGATACTTTCACTAAATTTCGAGTATAAGGCCGAGGGGCGTAGTGCTACCAGACTCCATATCAAAGAGCTTCGGTCTGACCGAGGTGGTGAATACCTATCTCGAGAGTTTAAGTCTTACTTGACTCAAGAGGGGATAGTTTACAACTATCGCACTGGAACACCCCTAAGAAATGGAGCTGCGTAAAGAAGAAATAACTCTTCAGATATGGTGAGGTCAATGCTTAGTTATTCATCTCTACCTATATCGTTGGGATATGCCATAGAAACCGCACGTATCTTCCGAATTCTTAAGCCTCTTCTAAAAATGGTTCCTAAGACACCCACAATTGTGGAAAGGGCGCAAGCCTAGCTTAAGCCATATCCGAATATGGGGTGCTCCCGCACATGTCTTAAGAAAGGATCCAAATAAGTTGGAATCGCGCACAGGCTCGCATGTTTGTCGCTACCCTAAAGGAACGAGAGGTGGACTATTTTATACCCTTCTGATAAAAGGTTAAGCCAGAGTACTCACGCAACTTTTTGGAGGAAGACTATATAAGCAATTTCAAACCCAAGAGTAAATAATTCTTTGAGGAGCTCGACCACCTCAAGAACAACCGGAATCACCGCAGTTCGTTCTAATACCACTGATTCCTATGCATGTTCAAAGAGGGGAAAATGTACCCGAAGGTGAACAAGCAATGTGGTGAACCAAAGGGAACAAAGATCCAATACATGTGGAACTGTAACTAAGAGCTAGCATAAGAGGAACTAGTACCTTTACGTGCTCGTAACAAATGAACCACAACCGTGAGCTGTCAGAGGATAGAGTAAGGCTAAGCCTCATGAGATATGTCTCTAAGAAGTAGTCTTACCAAGTTATTGCTATCGGGACAAGTGAAGATGATCCCATCAATTACAAAGAAGCACCGAAGATGTGGATGTACAGGAGGTAAAAAGCCATGGACCGTGAAATGGAATCTATGTATTCCATTCGCTCCTGTCTTCAGAGGCACCCAAAGGGGTAAAACCAATAGGGTGTAAGTGGATTTACAAGAGAAAAAGAGGATCAGATGGGAAGGTGGAAACCTTCAAAGCTAGATTGGTGGAAAAAGGCTATACCCAAAAAGAGGGGATAGATTATGAAGAAACCTTTTTCGCCAAGAGTCATGCTTAAATCTATCCCGATTCTTTAGTCAGAATGCTGGCCTCGATTACGAGATTTGGCGACATGGATGTCAAAACAGCCTTTTAATGGCACTTAAATGAGGACATCTTACATGCAAGAACTGTATGGGTTCAAAGCTAAAGGCAAAGAACACATGGTATGCAGTTGCAAAGGTCCATTTACGGACTTGGCAAGCATCTAGATCATGGAACATCAGGTTTGATCGTGCCATTACTTCTTTGGTTTTCGAGAAAAGCCCCGATGAACCTTGTGTTTACAAAAAGAATCCAAGCAATGTAAGGTAGTTTTTCTAGTCCTTTACGTAGATGACATATTGTTAATCGAAACGACAAAACAAGTGTTGTAAGGTGTAAAAGATCGGGTTGCATAAACAGCTTGATATGAAAGACTCGGGAGATGCCAACTATATTCTTGGAATCAAACTTATACGACCTAAGAATAAGTTGTTACAATCTATCTCAAGCCTCTTATATCACATAAAATTCTTGTCAGTTTAACATGGAAAATTCCAAAAGGGATCCTTACCCTTGTGACATGGAATTCATCTTTCTAAGGAGCAATCACCAAAAACTCCCTTCGAAAGCGTAAAGAACGTATGAGTAGGATACCTTATGCCTCTCTACGTAGGTAGTCCCATGTATGCCATGTTACGCATCAAAGCCGAGACCGTTATGCAAGGAGTTGTAAGCCGGTATCAATCTGATCCCAGTGAAGAACACTGGATTGCAGTAAAGCATATACTTAAGTATCTAAGGAGAACAAGAGATTATATGCTAGTATATTCCAATGGGAGTTTAAACCATCGTTTCATACTCGCACCTAAGGATATCGACTGGGCTGAAATCTACCGTTATGTGTTTACACTATGGTGGAGCCGTCCGTTGGAGGAGTATTAAACGCACGCGGTAGCGCATTCCACCAATACGTGTCAATATGTTGCCGCTCGGTGCGCCTAAGGAAGCCGTGGTAGTCGGGGTTGTGTTCACATGATCTTCGCAGGTGCCGATAATCTGGGGCAGCCCAAGACATCTCATCGTGACAACAAGTAAATAGAAAGCACAAATTCAAAGAACCAAGGTATCACAAGAACAAAACACATTGAGAGGAAGTACCACTTGATCCGAGACATCACTGAAAGCGAGGAGACACAATAGCTGGTTACCAAAATAGCCGTAGGAAACCTAATGGACCCATTCACAAAAAGTGCCCCAATTGCTCAAGTTTTCAAAGACATGTAGGATTCTATGGTGTTGCGGAGATTACCGTAATTTATTTTAGGACTAGTGGGAGTTTTTTTTATTTGAGCTTTTGTAGCAAGACAAATAAAATTATTTGTAAACTAAAATAATTGGGCCCAAGAACCTTAGGATATTTCAGAATAGTCTAATTTTAATTTTAGAAACCATGGATTAGGTTATTTAATTAATGCTTTTGTGAATGGTTTAAATTATATGCTTATAACAACATGTTTTATGTGATAACATGCCATATAGAATAGGTGGTGCCATATAAATTTGCATCAATGATAATTACATGTGCATAATAATTATTATGATTCTATTATCTAGTTTAATAATTATTATGGAAAATTATTTTATTTTTTTGAAATAATTTTAGAAAATCCTCATTATTTAAAATATTGAATGGTGAAGGTTTTAATTAATTTTAATTAATTTTAAACCTAAGGGGTTTCCATTGTGGGTCTAATAATAAATGATCATGTGATGCCCCAACTATAAACATGGTCGGGATTTATCGATTAGACCTCAATTAAGTTTCAAAATTTTAATAAGATTGATCGCCCAACGTCTAATCTTGGATATTAAAGATAATTTTGAAATTAAAACAATGGTTAAAAACATTCAAACTTAATTTAATTATTACCCCTCCCAACGAGGCTATGATATTTTTTATTAAGTGCCCAAAGAAACAATTAGAGTGAAATGATTATGTATTATCTAGAAAGTTCGTCTAAGAAGGTGGGATTTAAGTAGTCCGGCCAGACTTCATCTTTCCCGGGAAACCAACTTTAGTAGAGATGCTTCTTAATCATTTCATGATCAAATTTAGTTTGTTATAAATATCTTCTGCCAACGTAAGTGTTTATAATGGAAACCAATAATTGTTTACAATAAATTAAAATAGTTTTTGGATTAACTAAATTTTAGATTATGTTTGCTGTAAGATATTACGTTTTAATACTAGTGTGTATTTTTTTTCGTAAATGGCATCATTTAACCCACTTTTGCAATGATTTCCTTGAGTCAAAAGCCTATGGATGGAAATAATTATAAAGTGGGAATGGAAACCAACCTCGTACATTGTTCTCGATTTTGAAAACTCAAGTCTCTAACCACACCAAAGCCCAATGAGCTCAAGAGCAAATGCAGACCACCAAGTCGAAAAGACTATGAGAATCGGGACAAGGCAAATATATCGGGCCACGCTATATTCTTTGCCAAAAGGTTGCTTAGTCATTTGAAAGGACAGATATCTCATCCTCGAGAGTGGAGCACGAGACTCGATAAGATTTGCACAATCAACAAGTTCTTTAAGGCAAAGGCAGTTAGGGCTATAATGAACACTAGAATGACTGGGAAGTGTGGGAGGGATCATCGTTCGAAAATGATGTCACATCTCAATCAAGTCAAGTGTTTGGGGATGAAGACGGAGCAAAGGTCCCAAATTGGATTTCATATTTGAATCCCTACCCGATCGCTTTACCTTTCGCCTTTAAAGTTAATTATAATATGAACAAGATGGATCTAACTCCTACGCAGTTGATGCATGAATCTCAAAGTGCCGTAAAGGGCTTTGAAAGTCAGCGTGTTCATATGACTCGAGGGTTCTACTTTCAAGCCCAAAGGGAAACCTAAGGGTGGGAAAAAGAATAAGAACAAGCGTATGGTCAGTATCACAATAAAACCACCGCTATGAAGAAGCCAAAGGCAAGTGCTTCGCGCGGATGTATGGGTCACCGGAAGCGCACTGCCTCGATTGCCAAAAGCAAGGTAATGGGTAATTTTAAATGTGGTTGAAGCTTGTTTACTGGAGAATTATAATGATGTTCGGATCATTGATTCAGGAGCCACACTAACCATGTCCTGCTATCAAGAAGTAGTCTGTGACAAACTAGCTTATTGACAGAACGAGGTTTCGAGGTTTGGAAATGGAGAACATAAGTTCCGTAAAGCATTAGGACAAGTAGAATTATTTTTCAATAATGATGTGATTCTTATGTTTAGTAGACTGCTTATATGTAATGATTTAAAAGGAATTTAATTTCTCGTTAGTTGTTTATTTGAACAAGGTTTAACAAAGGAATTCTAATTCCTTTATTACAATAAGAAGTTCAACTTCCCGCTTATTTGTACTGATTTGATGTATGGTCTTATTATTTAAGTCCTATGTCCTATGATGTTTTAATTATCGAAATTGTTGATAAGCATGATCACCTAGCCAAGAAAGGAAAGTTTCAAATGAAACGTACCTTTGGCATTTGCGACAGTCATATTAATCCTAATAGGATTCATGGTTTGTAAAAAGTGGGATCTTAACTTCCTAGACTTTGAACCTACTCGCATGTGAATCTTGCTCGAAGCGTAAAATGACCAAAAGGCCCTTTTAAAGCCAAAGGATATCGCTAAGTAACCAAAACCGCCGGAATTGGTGCATACCGATGTGTGTGCGACCAACAAATGTCCAAGCCGCAGGAGTGGTATGAGCATTTTGTCACCTTACGATGACTACTCAAGATATGGATATATTTACCTACGCGCCAAAAGTCCGATACTTTCACTAAATTTCGAGTATAAGGTCGAGGCAGAAAAGCAATTAGGACTCCATCAAAGAGTCGGCCCACCGAGGTGGTGAATACCTATCCGAGAGTTTAAGTCTTACTTGACTCAAGAGGGGATATTTCCACAACTATCGCACTGAACACCCCGTGCCAGGTGTTTGAGTTGCGTGTTAAAGAAATAGAACCTTCAGATATGGTGAGGTCAATGCTTAGTTATTCATCTCTACCTATATCGCTTGGGGATATGCCAAGGTGAAACCCGCAATGTATCTTTCGAATTTGGGCTCCTTCTAAAACTGGGCTCCTAAGACAATCGACACCGTGGAAAGGCGCAAGCCTAGTTTGCTTCATATCCGAATATGGGGTGCTCCCGACATGTCTTAAGAAAGGATCCAAATAAGCTGGAATCAAGCGTGGCCGCAGGTTTGCATGTTTGTCGGGCTACCCTAAAGGAACGAGAGGTGGACTATTTTATAGTCCTTCTGATAAAAAGGTTACTGCGGAGTACTCACGCAACTTTTCGGGAGGAAGACTATATAAGCAATTTCAAATTAAGAGTAAATAATAATTCTTGAGGAGCTTGACTCACCAAGAACAACCGAACCACTCGCTGCCTTGGTTCTCTAATACACCGATTCCTATGCATGTTGTTCAAAGAGGGGAAAATGTACCGAAGGTGAACGCTTAATGTGGAACTCAAGGAACAAGATCCAATACATGTGGAACCAGAACCGTAAGAGCCAGCATAAGAGGAACTAGTACCTTGTTGTGCTCGTGAACAATGAACCACAACCATGGAGCCACGAGGATAGTAAGGCTGCCTGCGAGATATGTTCATAGCGAAGTCTTACCAAGTTATTGCTATCGATAAAGGAAGATGATCCCATCAATGCAAAGAATAATCGAAGATGTGGATGTACAGAGTGAAGCATGGACTGTGAATAATCTGATGTATCTGGCCTAACTTCTTGTAGAGGCACCCAAAGGGGTAAAACTAATAGGGTGTAAGTGATTTACAAGAGAAGATCGATGGGAAGGTAAACTTTCAAAGCTAGATTGGTAAAAGGCCATAATCCAAAGAGGATAGATTATGAATAAACTTTCTGAGCTATGCTTAAATCTGTCCCATTCTTTTAGTCGTAGTCGCTAGTCTCACACGATCGCAGAGATGTCAAACACTTTTTGAATGGCAATTAAATGAGATATTCATATGCAAAGAATCTGAGTGGGTTCAAAAGCTGTACAAAGAATTATATATGTATAAAAGGTCCATTTATGGATCAAGCAAGCATCTGATCAGGAACATCGTCGATCAAAGGCATATTTTTGGTTTTGAGAAAAGCCTGATGAACTCAGGTTTACAAAAGAACGCACAAGGTGTTTTCTAAATTCTTTACGAGATGATATATTAAGAATTTAAACGAGCAAACAAGTGCTGGTGTGATGAAGCATAGCAGCTGATATGAAAGACTGAGATGCCAACTATATTCTTGAATCAACTTATACTGACCTAAGAATGTTGTCGGGCACTATCTCCACTCTCTTATATTGATAAAATTCCCACAGTTTAATATGGAAAATTCCAAAGGGGATCCTACTCCTTTTAGACATGGAATCTCATCTTTCAAGGAGCAACCACTCAAAACTCCCGAAGCGTAAAGAACGATGAGTAGGATACCATGCCCACGTAGGGTAAATTTCATGTATGCCATGCTACGGTATTTTCAGCCGTATATCTCATATGCGCTGGGACAGTTTTATCAACTGAGATCCCTGAAGAACATCGATTGCAAGAAAGCATATACTTAAGTATCTAAGGAGAACAAGAGATTATATGCTAAGAGTATTCCAGCTGGAGCCAGAAACCATCGTCATACCCGACTTCCAAGGATATTGACTCAAGGAAATCACCTTCAAGAGGTGTTTACACTATATGGTGGAGTCAGTTCTGGTTTGATATATTAAACAAGACGGTAAAGCATTCAACCACGTAAGCTGAATGTATTGTCGCTTCGAGTAGCTATAGTTGCATCGAAGAAGTTCATTATGGATCTTCAAAGATACCAAGGTGGTCGCCATACCTTACCAGGACACAACAAGTAATGAGCACTACCCAAAGAAACCAGCAGATAATGGCAAGAAATAAAATATCGAGAGGAAAACACCGGACCAGGTACCACTGAGCAGGAGATGACAGCACAAATGGCTGTATAAAACCACACCATTCACAGTGCTCACTGCTCAAGTTTCTTTGAAAGACATGGATTCTATGGTAAGAGATTACTACCTTATTTTAGGACTAGTGGAGTTTTTTTGATTTAGCTGTGAAAATATAAATAAATTATTTATTTTTCAGTATGAATGTAATTTAATATAGGTATTAATTTCACCTCAGAATAATTAGGTATTTTTCATATGTCCACACTATAGATATGGTCATATGGATACGTCCAGAAAGATAACAACATAAGCTTCTCATAATTAATGAATAAGATCACATGAATAATAAAGTTTATTTATTTAGACTGCATATTTTATGAAATAAATTCATTTTATTATAACATTAAAAGTAAGATTATGTTTTGTATCTCAATAAGATCAAAGAAAGATTTGATTAAAGCATTTTAAAGTAATTAAATCTCAAGTGATATTTGATTATTATTTTTCAACCTAGTTATTTTTAAATATAATTTAATAATATTCTGTCTGAATTCATATCATGAGCTTATTATGCAATAATTTATAGATGATTTGGGAACTGATTGTTTAATTACCAAGATTTATGAAATAAACAAAAATGGAAATTGTATGAAATATCCTCTCATATTTTTAGATTGGATGTAATAGTCACTGCCAAAGATTTGATTCCATTAGAGTGAAACTCCAAGAATTAAGAGATTAAAATAATTAATGACATTTAAAAAAGGAGTAATCAATTAATTATGATGATTTATGGAGGAACAATATATATCAATATTATTAATTTTGAACAACTGGGCTTTATAGGAGTAAAATTTGCATTAATGTTTTCAATTATAAGGAGCCTTAATTAATAATAGCCATGGATCCTCTGTGCCAGTCTCAGAAAGTACTGAGCTCATATCAAGAATGGGAAACTTATAGAACACAAAAGTTGAGTTACATGGTTTCGGGGCTTATGCCTCAAGCTCTTGTACTCAAGAGCAAGCTGAGATTGTTGAAGATTATAAGCTGGGAGAGGGATTTCAAAACATATGCATAAATATAAATTATGAACAACACATCTTATTATATGAACGTAAGCTTCTTATAATAAATATAATTATTATATGACCTAGTTATTATAATAAATATAATTTATTATATATAATCGCTATAATAAATATAATTCTATTATATGAATTGTTATTTATAATAAATATAATTTATTATAGTATGAACTGTTTATAATAAATATAATATGTATTATCTGCTATTTATAATAAATATAATTTGTTGAGGCGAACAGTTATTCTCGATGTATTTTATAAGCCGGTGCCTTTTTCATACATTTTTCGAGAATACAGTAAATGTACTATAGCAAAGAATTTTTCATTTTTGGTTTTTTCTGGGTGCTCTAAGATCTCGCCACGCCCGATCCATTGTGCCACACACATCCATACCACCCCCCGAGATAGATCCGAAGACGGCAAGCATTGCCGATCCGTAGACGAACAAGGTAGATCGCCGTCAGCAAGCCGTTGCTGCAGACCGACTCATTGCAATTACTGCTGGGTGGCTGATCGAAGTCTAGTTGACCTGATCGTAATACATAGGTAATTTTAGTTTAATATTAGGCTTTAGGGATATATTGCATGTTTAATTTATTGCTAGAGATTCATGTTCTTCGCCGCGGTAGCTTTTTCTTCATTAGAATGAGCATGCTATGATTAGAGCAGTGATTTAGGTGATATATGCAGCCTTGATGTTGATGCAGAGGAGGGTACCTTAGGCCTTGATTACAAAGGATCGCACACTGCCTTATGATTTGTTCTTTGGTCGTTTTTCGCCTCATCTGTAGATTTCGATCGTATTGTTTAAATGGTCAGAGAGCAAAACAGAAACAGTTTCTTCCCGTTTTATTACGTTTACATTTTTTTTAATTAAAAATAGTTGTAATTTTAAATTTCAAACTCGTAAATTCAGACACCCTTCATTATTGTGTTTAGACCCGATAATTCATCTCGTAACGTGATCATCAGAAACGTTAGGAGGAAAGAGGAGACGCTGCCGATCTAGATCATGCAAAGGCATAAAGGCCCAAAACTAAAATAAATTAAACCCTGAACCCCAACATGTTCTAATTTGGCGGGGGTAGTAGGTCCCACTGTCATCAAATCAAAACTGTCAGAAGAACCACCATCAGATGACGAGCCGTACCGGCCGTAAGTAGCCGCCAAAACGACCAAGACGCCCTACACGCCCAAAGATCATCGAGCGATGACCACGCATAATCTTCACCGGCTGCAGCCGTGACGACGCTTTCTCTGGGCACCACTGATCCGTCCACGCCTCCTCCTCCTCTAACGCCTACCTGGTCACGCTCGGATGGTGGTCCAGATTCTCCCGGCCTAAATAATGAAGGGTGCATGTGATTTACAGATTTGAAATTTAAAATTACAACTATTTTTAATTAAAAAAATGTAAATAATAAATAACTGTGAAGGAAACTCGATCTGGCGACCGCCTCCCGTTACAAACCCAAAAAATTAATAATACAATCAAAAATCTACCACGGATCTGTGGCAAAACCATTAAAATACATCCATTCATGAGAACAAAATCATAAAATTAATGTGATCTAATCATGCGATCTAACAACAAATAGAACTAGGTTATATACAAATCAACATCAAAATTACATGCATTATTGAATACCTAGATACACATATATCTAATCATAGCATGCTCCGATACCAATCAAGGAAAAACACCCAATGAAGCATGACTGGTAATATGATTAAACATGCAACTCCAGATCTAAAATTCAATATTAAATAAAATTACTTCCATGTGAGATTTGCATCCGCCAACTAGACTTCAGATCGCCCACCAACCAAGAATCTACACCGGGCCGACGGCCAGACGCAATCTGCACCGGTCCGATCTTCCGGGATCTATCCTCGGGTGGTATGGAGGGCACAATGAATCGACGTGAGAACTGAATCCAACACCTTGTATAAAAACCAAAGAATAAAAAATTCTTCTTTTCTCACTCGCATTCTCAAAAATGTATGAAAAATCAAAGAGAAAACCTAAACCCATTACATCGCTGAATAACTCGCTTCATATAATAAATTATATTATTATAAATAACCGTTCATATAATAAATTATATTTATTATAAAAAACCGTTCATATAATAAATTATGGCGATATAAATTTATAATTTATACATATATTTGAGAATACTAAGTGGGACCTAAGAGCACAATTGCAATAAATAAGACCCCAATCGTCGGGCGGTTGGGGGATGTGAAGATGGAGCAAAGGTCCCAAATTGATTTACATTCGAATCCCTACCTCGATCGCTTTACTCGCTTAAAGTTAATTATAATATGAACAAGATGGATCTAACTCCTACAGAGTTGATGCATGAACTCAAAGTGCCGGAAGGGCTTTCTGAAGTCAAAGGTGTTCATATGACTGAGGGTTTCTACTTTCAAGCCTAAAGGGAAACCTAAGGGTGGGAAAAGAATAAGAACAAGGTATGGTCGTGTACCGCTTACTAAACCACCGCTATGAAGAAGCCGGAAAAGGCAAGTGCTCGCGCGATGTATGTATTACCAGCGTAATTGCCCCCTCGGGGATACAAAAGCAAGGTACGGGTAATTTAAATGTGGTCAGTTTTGCTTAAGGGAGAATTATAATGGATAAATGGATCATTGATTCAGAGCCACTAACCATGTCTATACTTTTGCGCGGTTCGCATAAACTAGCTTGGTCCGACAGAATGCAGGTTTCGAGGCTCTAAACGAGCAATACGCTCCGTTAAAGACAGACAAGTAGAATTATTTTTCAATAATGATAGACTTTATGTTTAGTGTGAATGCTTATATGTAATGATTTTAAAAGGAATTTAATTTCAAGAAGGTTTATTTGAACAAGGTTTAATGAAGAATAATTCCTTTATTACAATAAGAAGTTCAACTTCGCTTATTTCCACTTGATTTGATGATGGTCTTTATTATTTAAGTCCTATGTCCAGATGTTTTAATTAATGAAATTGTTGATAAGCATGATCACTCTAGCCAAGAAAAGGAAAGTTTCAAATGAAACGTACCTTGGCATTTGCGACAGGGTCATATTAATCCTAATAGATTCTGGTGGTTTGCAAAAGTGGGATCTTAACTTCCCTAGACTTTGAACCTATACCAAGATGTGTGAATCTGTTTGGAAGGTAAATGACCAAAACTTTAAAGCCAAGGATATCGCGCAACCAAACTACTGGAATTGGTGCATACCGATGTGTGCGACCGTTTAAATGTCCGCCGTGAGTGAGGGTAGCGAGTATTTTGTCACCTTTACAGATGATCACTCAAGATATGGATATATTTACCTAATGCGCCAAAGTCCGATACTTTCTACTAAATTCGAGAGTATAAGGCCGAGGCGGTAAAGCAATTAGGACTCATATCAAAGAGCTTTGGCCCGACTTCAGTGGTGAATAACATCCGGGAGAGTTTAAGTCTTACTTGACCAAGAGGGGATACCACAACTATCGCACTCGAACACCCCTGCAAGAAATGGAGTTGCAGAAGAAGAAATAACTCTTCGTAGATACGGTGAGGTCAATGCTTGTTATTCATCTCTACCTATATCGTTTGGGGATATGCCATAGAAACCGCACGTATCTTCGAATTTAGTTCCTTCTAAAACGGCCCTATGACAATCGACAGATCGTGAAAGTACGCTAGTCGCTTTTAAGCCATATCCGAATACGGGTGCTCTCGTGACATGTCTTAAGAAAGGATCCAAATAAGTTGGAATCGCAGATGCAGGCTTTGCATGCTTGTCGCTACCCTAAAGGAACGCAGAGAGGTGGACTATTTTTATGAAGTCCTTCTGGGATAAAAAGGTTATCAGAGTACCACGCAACTTTTCGCGAAGACTATATAAGCAATTTCAAACCCAAGAGTAAAATAATTTGAGGAGCTTGACTCACTTTCAAGAACAAACCGAATCCACTCAAAGTCTGGGTTCCTATCACTGACGATTCCTATATGTTCAAAGAGGGAAATGTAATCTGGTGCGAATACACGTGGAACCAAAGGGAACAAGATCCAATACATGTGGAACCAGAACTTAAGAGCCAAGACAAGATGAACTAGTACCTTTGATGTGCTCGTAACAATGAACCACAACCAAAGGGAGCTCACGTAGTTGATGTAGTAAGTACAATAAGCCCGCGAGATATGTCGTCTCACAAAGTAAAGTCTTACCAAGTTATTGCTATCGATGCGAAGATCCCATCAATTACAAAGAAGCACCGAAGATGTGGATGGGCTGAGTGGCAAAAGCCACGGGACCACAGAAATGGAATCTATATTCTAATTCGCCACCAGGCACCCAAAGGGTAAAAACCAATAAGTGGGCGGATTTAAGAGAAAAAAGAGGATCGAAGGGAAGGTGGAAACCTTCAAAGCCAGATTGCGGCAAAAAGGCCATACCCAAAAAAGAGGATGATTATGAAGAAACCTTTCGCCAAAGAGCTATGCTTAAATCTATCCCATTCTTTAGAATACCGCTAGTCTCGACACAGATTGGGCGATGGATGTCAAAATGCCTTCTTTTAAATGGCAATTAAATGAGGACATCTACATGCAAGAACTTAAGGGTTCAGTTAAAGGCAAAGAACACATGGTATGTGTTGCAAAGGTCTACTATGGACTTAAGCAAAGCATCCAGATTATGGAACACGTTTGATCAAAGCACATTTCTTTTGGTTTTGAGAAAGCCCCGATGAACCTTGTGTTTACAAAAGAATCCAAGCAATGTATGGTAGTTTTTCTAGTCCTTTACGTGAGATGACATATTGTTAACTAAACGACAAACAAGTGTCACAAAGGAAAGATCGTCGCATAAACGCTTGATATGAAAGACTCGGGGAGGCTGAACTATATTTGGAATCAAACTTATACGAGACCTAAGAATAAGTTGTTGGCATTATTCGCCTCTTATATTGATAAAATTTTGTCGTCGCTTAACATGGAAAATTCCAAAAGGATCCTACCCTGTATTATGGAATTCATCTTCTAAGGAGCAATCACCAAAAACCCCGAAAGCGTAAAAGAACGACGAGTAGGATACCTTATGCCCTAAACGTAGGTACTCCCAATGTGATGCCATGCTATGTACCAGCCGACATCTCGCTATGCTGAGTTGTGCTTCCAGATCAACTGATCCCTGAAGAACACTGGACAGAAAGCATATACTTAAGTATCTAAGGAGAACAAGAGATTATATGCTAAGATATTCCAGTTGGAGTTTAGAAACCATTGGTTTCAGCCGTACCTGCACTTCCAAGGATATCAGACCAAGGAAATCTACCGTTATGTGTTTACACTATAGGGTGGAGCCGTCTCACTGAGTGAAGTATTAAAATGCACGCGGTGTAGCATTCCACCACGTGTTTAATATGTTGTTGTCATGCTACGATGGTCGTATCAAGAAGTTCATTATGGATCTTCAGATACCCAAGCAAAGTCGGCCTATTACCCTTATCAGGATAAATATGGGGCCGCAGCACACCAAAGAACCAAGGTATCACAAGAAACAAAAAACATTATCGGTAGAGGAAGTACCACTTGATCCGAGACATCATCGAGCCAGGAGACACAAGGTTACCAAAATACGGCTGAGGAAAACCCACACCCATTCACAAAGGCTCTAATTGCTCAAGTTTTTTAAGACATGTAGATTCTATGGGTGTTAGGAGATTACTGCACTTATTTTAGACTGATGGAGTTTTTATTCAAAGCTAGAAAGACAAATAAAATTATTGTATTTTTCCCGTGCTAATAAAATTTCAATGAGGTATTAATTTCACCAGGCACACTAGTATTTTCGTATTAAGGTCCGTATTACTATGCAGTGATATGGTCATATGGATACGTCCATGGTAGCCATGATCATAAGTTCTCATAATTAATGAATAAGATCACGTTATTGAATAAAGTCGACGCTTTATTTAGATCGTAATATTTTATGAAATAATCATTCTTGGTTATTATAAAAATATCGTGCAGATTATGTTTGCATTTGATAGGATCAAAGAAAGATTTGATTAAAGTTAAATTCTCTCGTGAAAGGAATTAAATCTCAAGTGATATTCGATATTATTTTTCTCTCAATCCTGAGTTTATTTTAAATAGGTAATTGAATACCATCGGCCTTTGAATTGTCAATATGTGAGGCCTATTTCACTACCAATACCCAGGATGATTCGGGAACGTGATCGCTTAATTACGTATTTATGAAATAAACAAAAATGGAAATTGTATGAAATATCCTCTGATATGTTTTTGCATTTGATGTAATGAAGTCATCGTCAGCATTTGATCCATTAGAGAAACTGGTTAAATCAAGAGATTAAAATAATTAATCATGACAGAAAATATAATCATAATTTAATTATCGATATTTTACAAATGGAGGAAATTAATATATATATCAATATTATTAATTTGGAGTTCAAACTCGGGCCTTTAGTGGAGTAAGGACCTGATTAGATAATTGCTTTTCAATTATAAGGTTTTAATTAATAATAGCCGTTGATCCCCTGTAATAGTCAGTGAAAGTGGCGAGCTCATATCAAGAATTTAACTATAGAACACAAAAGTTAAGTTACATGGTTTCGGGGCTCTATGTCGTTTGTACTCAAGAGCAAGTGGGAGATTGTTAGCAATTATGTGCTCTGGGTCCCACTTAGTATTCTCAAATATATGTATAAATTATAAATTTATAATAAATATAATTTATTATATGAACGGTTTTTTATAATAAATATAATTCTATTATATGAATCTGCTATTTATAATAAATATAATTTATTATATGAACAAATATTCCGATGTAATGGGTTTTAAGGTTTTTCTTGGAGTTTTTTTTCATACATTTTGAGAATACACGTAACAAGAGAAAAGAAATAATTTTCTATTCTTGGTTTTTTTCTGCTGCTCTAGATCTCGCCACGTCCGATTCATCAGGCTCACACACATCCATACCACCCCCGAGGATAGATCCGAAGATCGGACGGCAAGTGCATTGGCCGATCCGTAGATCCGACTGTAGATTGCTGGTCGGGTGGCTGATCTAGAAGTCTTACTGACGATTCGCAAATCTACATAGGTAATTTTATTTAATATTGAATCTTTAGATACAAATAAGATGTTTAATCATATTGCTAGATCCATGCTTCGCTCGGTGTTTTTCCTTCAGCTGACATCATTTTCGCACAATGATCCCTCACACTTCCCTATTTTAGTGTTCATTATACTCTAATCGCATCGCTTTAAAGAACTTCATGATCAGGTGAACATCTTATCGAGAGTCCGGATCATTTCTCGCCCACTCGAGACGATATCCGTCTTTCAAAATGACTAGCAACATCGCGAAGAATATAAAGTGTTAACCGAATATATTTGCTTTGTCCTGGCCAGTCTTTTCGATCACTGATGATTTGCCGCGCTCATTGGCTTGTGCAGACAACTCAGCTTTTCAAAAACGAACAATGTACAAAGTTGGTTTTCCATTCACTATAATTATTTCCATCCATAGTTTTTGACTCAAAATCATTGCAAGGGTTAAATGATGCCATTTTTCTCGAAAAAAATACTAGTATTAAACGTATATCTACAAATAAACATAATCTTAAAATTCTAGTTAATCCTAAAACTATTTCAGTTTATTGTAAAACAATTATTCGTTTCCATTATAAACACTACGCTGGGCAAGATATTTATAACAAACTAAATTTGACGAAATGATTAGTATCCAATAAGTTTGTTCTGTGAAAGATGGGAGTCATGCTTTAATTACTTAAATCCCACCTTCTGCATAGTAACTTTCCTAGATAATACATAATCATTTCACTCTAATTGTTTCAAAACTTCAAGTACTTAATAAAATATCATAGCCTCAAGTGGGAGGGTAATAATTAAATTAAGTTTGGAATGTTTTTAACCATTGTTTTAATTTCAAAATTATCTTTAATATCCAAGATTGCCGACGCTGGCCGATCAATCTATTAAAATTTTGAAAACTTAATCAACAGGTCTAATCCAACAAATCCAACCATGTTTATCCGCTGGGGCATCACATGATCATTTTATTATTAGACCCAATAATGGAGCTCCTCTTAGGTTTAAAAATTAATTAAATTAATTAAAACCTTCACCATTCAATATTTTAAATAGGGATTTTCTAAAATATTTCAAAAAAGAAGAATTTTTTCCATAATAATTATTAAACTAGATAAGAATCATAATAATTATTATGCACATGTAATTACTATTGATGTAAATTTATATGGCACCACTATTCTATATGGTATGTTATCACATAAAACATATGTTATAAGCATATAATTTAAACCATTCACAAAAGCATTAATTAAATAACCCTAATCCATGGTTTTAAAATTAAAATCGGGCCTATTACAAAATATCCTGTCTCTTGGCTCCACTAATAATAATAGCCGTTGATCCCTCTGTGCTAGTCAAGGAAGTTTCACAGCTCATATCAAAGAATTAACCATGTAAACACAAAAGCCAGTTATGAGGTTTCGCTGGGCTTATGCTCGCTCAGACAAGAGTAAAGTTTAGATTGCTAGCAATTAATAGTAGGCTCGGGTCCCAATTAGTATTCTCAAATATATGTATAATTATAAATTTATAACAAAATATAATTTATTATATGAACTGGTTTTTTATAATAAATATAATTTATTATATGAACGGGTTATTTATAAATAAATATAATTTATTATATGAATGCTATTCTCATGTAATGGGTTTTAAGGTTTTCTTTCGAAGCTATACATTTTTGAGAATACAGTAACAAGAGAAAAAGATGTTAATTTTTCTATTCTTTGTTTTTTCTAAGTGTTCTGGAAGGTAAGATTCGGCCACGTCAGATCATTGTGCCCACACACATCCATACTACCCTCGAGGATAGATCCGAAGACTTGACAAGCAGATTGCCGACCAGAGACTTGACTTGCAGACGTTAGTCATGCGGCTCATTGTAGATCCGACGTAGATTGTCGGGCTGGTGGTCGATCTAGAAGTCTAGTCAGACTGACCGGCAAATCTACATAGGTAATTTATTTAATATTGAATTTTTTAGGGGATACAAACATGTTTAATCATATCAAGTAGATCCATGCTTCCTCCGTGTGCCTTCCCTTCATATCATACCACTTCATGATTTTTGTTATCCACAGAAAAACAATGACAATTTCAAAATTTTAGCCAATAAAAAAAAGTAATATCTAATATATTTCATATAAAATATCAATTTTAATTAGAATTCTAAAATGTATATATACCAAAAATATATTAAAAAAAACATAAATAACGGCATGAGTATTATATAACATAATATATGATACAAAAGTACATTAAAGTAACGTTATGTCAAAAAATATAAAGGTTTTAATGATGTGCAACAAGGTTGAAAGATTTAATCAAATAGTTTTTACAAACTAATTGAATCAAGGGCTAAAAAAGAAAATACAAAAGAATAGAATAGAGAAAATCAACGGGACTCCGAGGAGTTGAAAAAAAACAAAATAAAATAAATAAAACGCACCTTTCGTCAAATCGAATTTCTAATTGTATAAACTTTCAGAGGAGAGAGCGAGAGAGTCAACCAATTAACTTAGTTTTAAGAGCCAGCACCGCTGGTTATATATATAACAAAACGATTTATAATTTGATTCGAATACGTTAATTTAATTATATCAACTTCCTAATTGGATTCTTTTGTTTTAAATTTTTAATTATATATAAAATTGTTTGAATAATATATGTAAATAAAATATCTATTTTTTTGGTTTTTTTCCTTATCTGTCAGATATGAAGAATATTCTAAATTTGTTGAAAATAATATTTAGAATGATAATTGATAAGTAAATTTAGAAATAGAAAATTGTTTGAATAATATATGTAAATAAAAATGTATATCTATTTTTGGTTTTTATCATATACATTGTATATGAAGAATATCTACAAATTTTTGAAAATAATATTTAGAATGATAATTGATAAATAAATTTAGAAATAGAAAATTATGTGATTTACTTCACCTTTTTCTAATATAAGTCATCATAAATCGATGATTGGTGTTTGATTATGATTTATAAAAGACTATCCTAGGAAAGTTGTTTCCTTATTTTCGAAATATTTATAAATTAAATCCTCGGATCAATAATTAATTAAATTCATGGCGGAAGAGAGGCATCAATATTCATGGTCGAACTTCCATTGGGTTCTAAGTTTGATATTTTCACATCTTTTTTAAAACGGATCATGATATTTTTATGGCATGATATGTAAGTCATAGGAAATCTACTTGGTGGCTTTTCATACAGCGTCCACTTCCCTTCCAATTTTCATATGACGAGATCTCCGTTCTGATGGCGATTGAGGGAAGCGGTGTGATTTTCATCCTACACATACCTCGTATTATCTACATATTCCAGAATTGTTAGACAAGGGGATATTGGATTCTAAGTATGGTTGGTTACTCGTGGCGGGAACTGGTGATGGAATTTTGAGTATTTTTTTCTTTCATCTTTTGTGAAGAAAATTTGTCTTCCTAATATATCTCCTCGTAGCTTAGTATGCGAGATTCGGTTTTATTCTTCCTGCTTCCTCGGAGGAGTGTAAGGTGGTTGCAATAGATAATGTTGGGGTTGTTAAATTAAACATTTTAATTACCAAACCTAGAGAAGAGAATTGGACCCGAGTTTACTTACGTTATAATGATGAGAAGCGTTTCCTGTATGGTGCTATAAGACATTTTATTTGTTGTACTCCAGTCTATCACAATGGAAAGTGCTACTGTTTGGACCGTGATGGAAAGGTGGCGGTATTTGATCTTAAAACATCAAAAGATGGTTGGGACTTTTGTGGGAAGCCATATTTCCAAGGTGAACCATAAGTTAGTGGTTGAAGCTTTATAGTTTGAAAGTGATGGAGAGTTATTAACTGTATTTCTTGGTGATGAAGCACGAATTTGGATATGCAAACTAAATCCAGTCACAAGGGAATGGACGAAGGTTGAAGATTTAGGCAATAAAGTGTTGTATCTAAGTAATGCTGCATCATGGGTAGAAAGAAGTGTATCACGAAGGAATGGGTAACAAGATCTATCTCACATTCTCTATCCCACTACAGACAATATCTTATTCTATTCTCTTCTGACTCGAAAATTTCCACTTTGTCATGGACACGATTTTCACGAACAAATTTTCACGACAGCAAACAATTGTACCAATCTACATGGATTAAACCATGGTATTAATTATTATTAAACACAACATCTATTTTCTAACCGATTTAATGTTTTTATAATGTTATTTATTTATATTTATGGTTATACTATTATCTTTCTTTTCAGTGAAGAATAAAATTTCAATAAATTTCCGTTTTTATGTTATACTACTCCTCAAGAAACAAAATATCAGTAATTCTGGATATGCTCCCGATACTTAGTTTTACTGGATATTGCCTTGGTCGGAATTCTCAAGCAGTCGATCGGATGTCGAGACATTCACCAGTTGGCGGCAACTTGCAAAACAAATAAGAAGACGACGGTGGTGTTTCGTTGCCCCTCCGATGACAAAGTTAGTCTTTTTTTGGAAGATTTAGACCTTAGAGCAACAGTTATCTAAATCAAGAATCTCATACCTCATTTGGTGTGATTTGCTTCTCTTTTATGGAGGAAAGAGGATCTATCTTTCTTGGAGAGTGGACGATTTCTTCCCATAAAGATAGGGGAAGGTGGCTTTTATTTCAGGACTTGTTCTTCCTTTTATGTACCTTCCCGATAGAACCCGGCTGGTAAGTGCTACTATTAGTTGGAGCGGGTGGTTCATGGGAGAACTTACACTTATATCATGAGAGGCGGTTGTGATTTCGTTTAGTGGAGTGTCGATCGGGGAAAGGAAGCACCCGAGGGAGTAAGGTGTCCGGGATAAGAGTGCGGGCACTGGCGAGATGATCGGACGTTCTGTGGCGGGTTGGTTAGAGCCTAGTCCATAGGAGCCGAGCGAGATCGGCGGGCGTTCTGTAAGACTGAGAAATTCCAATTTACGGGACAAGGAGCAAAATCGTAATTTTGATTACAAAATTATAATTACGATTAAAATCCGTAATTAATTCCCTAGATCTCGGATGGCCAGAAGCGGATTGCACCGTTGGAATCGTCTATGAGGAAAATCTAGTTAGCAACGTAAAATTTCGCAATTTCTTCAGGTGGTCGAAATTCGTATTGCGTTTTTTTCAAGGCATCGCGGTTCGGGTCTGTCATCGATTTGATGCGGCGAAAGTCACATATAGCATGTACTCATGTACCGTAAGTGGTATGAGTAGAGGAAATGATGAAATGGACCCGGGTGAGAGCGGCGCAGAATGTCAAAAGCGGTGAAAGAAGAAGGAATTAATCAATTAAATGGGATTAAGTGAAGACTAGAAGACAAAAAAGGCTACGATGGCCTTCTTCTTGCAAATTAAAAGAAGAAGAAAAAAAAGCGTGATTTGAAAGCGAAAGAACATTGAGTCGAAAATGGAGGATTTAGGAGGAGAGTGGCTTATACTCTCTGAAATACAGGCGTCAGGCCAGGTCGTGGGCTTCAGGTGGAAGGAGAAAACGTTCTACGCGGAGCGAGCTCTGGCATTGGACTGGGATCGGAGTTTCACTTCAAACTCCTTGGTGGGATTTTCTCCTACTTGGGTTTTATTCCCATTTAAATGTTTTACTGTTTCGGTTGAATGAGGCCGTTAGGAGGCGTTTGATGGAATCCCCGAAACATGGGACCGAATTGATAAAATTTTAGGAGAAAATGGGCGGCCAGTAGGCTGCTCCACACGGCTGGAGACCCAGGTTCACAATGATGGGTTTGTGTGTTAAATCATGCTTTGATTGAATTTAGGTAGGGAATGGCGAAATTGAATTTCGGGTTCACTAAGTGAGCGGGTTGATTTAATGATCTTTCGGGAATAGTAGCAAGGGTTTCACTATTCCGAAACAATATTCAATAATATATTTCGTAAAATTATGTGTTTGGTTAAGTAAATTAGTCCGAGATTGCTTGTGTTTGATCATTAGCCCCAGAGTAGGCTAATTTTGATGCTTGGAATTGATTAATTACATGACATGATTGTGTGATTGGATGTTATGCGGGTAATTCATGATATGTTTGCATGTGATTGAAATTTGTGATGGGCGTACATGCGGTCCATATGCACGAACATCTAGGTATATAGGAGTTGTGCATGGGGGCGAGTCCCAGAAAATGGTTCGGGTAGTCCCCAAATATTAATCATCGGAGGGTAGTCCAAACTAAATAA
Organism: Tetrastigma voinierianum; assembly: GCA_016808115.1. Classification (NCBI taxonomy): domain Eukaryota; kingdom Viridiplantae; phylum Streptophyta; class Magnoliopsida; order Vitales; family Vitaceae; genus Tetrastigma; species Tetrastigma voinierianum. The sequence continues at coordinate 53,360 of JAEQBH010004109.1, forward strand.
TATATCAGCCGTCGGACGGCCCGAGTTGATTTACTTATATCCATCGGTAGATACAAACTAAATAATATATCTGGCAAGTCGGGCGGCTTGAGTTGATATATATTCATCGGAGTAGTCCACATACTAAATAATATATCGATCGTCGGAGGCCCACGGTGTTGATATATGTTCATCGGAGGAGTGGCCCACTAGCCAAAATTATAATTCTCATACCGGGCTTAGGCGAGTGTGAAGTCGAGTGAGACTCGGGATTACAGGAGTTGGTCATGTAGACATTCAAGTAGGATCATGCATTTGCTTGAATGTGTGTGTTTACTGGAACCCCATTGCTGCGACAAGGTGGTGAGTAGCCGGCAGGGCGATTCTCTGCGAGGCTTTAGCTCGCCGGGTCGATGGGACCCCCTTTATTTTAAATTTACATGGGCGTGCGGGGATGGCTAGATCTGGGGCGAGATTATAAGAAAAATTCGGATTGTGGCTTTGGCGTTGACGATATTTACATGTATTAGAAATTGAGTATTTTAATATATGTAGTATGAGAGTAAAACATTTGAACTCTTGTAACTATTGGGTATATAGTTGGCATGTATATTGAGTACTGTTTATGGGCCCAAGTGGCCGTATTGGATATATATTGCATATATTGGAATTTGTTTGGGGCAGAACATTTGCGGTGTGTATTTGGGTAGAGCTCACAGTGCAGGGGGCTGCGCCGATTTTCCTAAGTGGCGTTCGGGTAACTTAGGCGTCGAACTTTGTATTACGAGGTTGACGGGTTATCAACGGACCCCTGGGTTTTGGGCGTCACGGCTTAGTATTAGAGCTTAGGTATCACGAATACCTAGGGGCTCGGGTTTGGGTATCCATCACTGCTTAGGTGTGTGGTTTGATGTTGAGTTAGGTATGAGATTACACAGGAAAATCAGGACAAAGAGCTAGGACTACGTGCCGCGTGTGTTGATGTGTTTTGTTTGATTTGGTGAATTAACATGTGAATGTTGATGAATGATGTGTGATCATGTTGTGAAATGTTTGTGTGCTTAAGTGATTAGCACATAGGTGTATTGGGATTTTTGTTGGGAGTTTTACAGTGTGTAAAACTGGAAAACAAAAATTAAATAAAATAAATTGGAATAAATTTATTTGGTTTAGAGGTGATGAAATTTAATTTTTAAGGTTTTACAGTGTAAAACTAAAGAAAATTGAAAAAAATAAAATTTACTAAATTTATTTGGATTTTTGGAAAATGAGAAGAAATTTTAAAGCCAAGAAAAATAAATTTTACTAAATTTATTTGATGAGAATTGAAGAAAATAATTTTCTAAGATTTTGAGTGGTAAAATTAGAGAGAAAATGGAAAATAAATTTTATAAAATTTATTCCAGTGGAGAAAATTTTCGATGGGAAGCTGGAAGAAGAAAATAAATTTTATAGAATTTATTTTGGTATGAGATATTGAAAATAAATTTTCTAAGGTTTTATGGGAGTGTAAATTTAAGAAAATGGGGGTTAAATAGAATTTTTATAAATTTATTTGAGTATTAAAAGAGAATGAAAAAAATGGTATTGTGATTTTTAATGATTTTTCCAATTTAAAAATAAATGAAAAAAATATATATATATTTATAATGAAAAAAAAAATATATATATATATATATATATATATATATATATATATATATATATATATATATATATATATATATATATATATATATATATATATATATATATATAGTGCAGAAAATTTAAAGTGGGCTACTGCACAATTGTATTGGAAGGAAGCAAATTGTATTGCAATACAGTTGTTGGTCTTGGATTGTATTACGAGCAATAGTGGGCGAGCGGGGCTTGGCGTGACTGTCTGATCTTGTGCCTGACATGTGGTAGGCGGCCAGACCAGCCCCAGGCGCGCGGTAGGCGCGGGCATGCTGCGAGGCCTTGGGCGGCGCCACAGCAGGGGCGCGGCGCGCGGGCGGCAGTGCGGGCCCGCGGGTGGCAAAGGCGCGGGCGCGAGCGGCAAGGCGCCGAGGGCGCCTTGAGCTGAGGCGAGGGGCTAGGCCCCAGGCGCGGCGGCACAGGCGGCCCAGGCGGCGGCTGGCGGCTGGGTGGCTTGGCTGGGCGCGGGGGTGGCCTTGGGTTGTGCACTGGTGCACTTCGGCCTATTACCGATCCGTTTTATTTCGTTTTCTTCTGAGTCACAAAATGAACATTGTTCATTGTAAACTAAATTTTTTTTCGAAAAAAAAAAATATTTTAAATTTAATTAAAAATCAAATAAAATCAAATAAATTTTGATAAAATTTTCGAAAAATAAAATTTTCAAAAAATAAAATTTTGAAAATAAAATTTCGTCGAAAGCAATATTTTAAATGCCAAATTGATTGCGTATGTTCTTTGTTCCCAAGTGTATGATTGGTATCTTAGAGAGTGTGTTAAATGCTGCTAGAGCGGTATTATTGAATTTAACACTAAATTTGAAGAGGCGTGATTGCTTGCGGTAGTTGCGTAAAGGAAATTATATGCATGGTGAAATGCGTATGGGAAAAGGGTAAAATACTAAGGTTATGGGTTATGACCTTAGGGGTGGATCATGAGAAATGAACAAGAGCCTAGAACCTTATTGAAATAAACGAATTGAGTGGTTGGAAATTAAGCCATAGAAAATGAGCAGATTGGGTTCATGGTTGTCGAAATCCCAGTAGTGTCTGGCATCGCATTACTAGTTAATTGAAATGAAAGATAAATGACTCTTATTGCCATTGAACTATATAGAGTGGCTGAGTAGGGTGCGAGGGACGTGGGGCGTCCACGGGGCAGTCGGGGCACCGGCAATTGACCGGCCCAGCCAGGCATTTGAGCAATGGGCCTTGCAAAGGCCGTAGGTCTTGTAATTAGGTACCTTTATCGCACAAGCTAGTATAGCGGGTAGACGGGGAAGATCCTAGTAACCTTCAGAGGTTTAGGGCGTATCATCCTCCGGCATTCACAGGGGGAAAAGATCCGATGGTGGTAGACCATTGGTTCATGCAGAACGAGAAAGTGTTAGAGGCTATGGAGATTACCTCTGACGCGACCAGGATTAGGCTAGCTGCGTTCTAACTAGAGAATGAGGCCCAAATATGGTGGAAATGGGCAAGGACCTCTAGAGACCTTAGAGGAGCCGTTTCATGTGAATTCTCCCCTAGGGATTGGGGCGAGAATAGGTACGGTATGTCGAGGTTGCGAGTTAGAATCTCGAGGCTCTACTCCACCTGATGGACTGAGAGTTATGGACATGTCGGAGTTCGAGGGCATCCGGGGATGGATTGGGCGATGGCACGGGGTCGTTATCGGTTGTGAGCGTGGGAGGATTCTGCTACCACGCGGGGCCAATTACTCTGTGGTATTTGGGGGACAAACATAATATTTTTCCCCGGATAGTATGCGGTCAGTGGCGGGGACCGGGTTGGCGGGTTGGCTAGTGAGCCTTGCAGCAGAGGGCGAGTGGGGGCCGACTAGATCTACCTCGAGTGGTTTGCGAATGTGTGGATGTTTTCCGGATGACTACTGGTTCTCATAGGGATGTAGACTTACGGTATTGAGTTACACCTGGTATATTCACCCCATCTCTATGACTCCGCAAGATGGCGCCGGTTGAGGATTGCGGGAACTCGGAGTCTAGCTACGGGGCCTCTTTGGACAAGGGGTTTATTAGGCGGGCACTTCACCATGGGGCGCCGGTTCCTAGTTGCGAAGAGAGGCGGGCAGCCGGTAGTCGGTAGCTACGAGACCAGGATGAACGGGAGTTACGATCAAGAATCGGTACACCCATTGCGAGGATTGACAATTTATTTGACCCGGTTGAAAGTGCGAGGTCTACTCGAGATAGGCCTCCGCTGCTTGGTTACCATCGGTGAGGTTAGAAATGGATATCCACAAGACAGCGTTAGGGCCCAGCGTTATGGGCACTTTGTGTTTCACGGTGATGCCCTTTGGATTGATGAATGCGCCCGGCCCGTTCATGGATCTCATGCTTAAGTGTTCAACCCTATCTGGATCGGTTGTCGTAGTATTCGAGGGATGACATTTTGATACACTCGATCCAGTGGGAGCATAGGCATCAGCTTGAGAGGATTGTTCTGTTTGTTAAGAGACCATCAGGTATGCGCTAGGATTCGATGAAATTACAGAGTTTTGAAACTGCGAGGTGAGATTTTGGGACCGTGGTGTGGCACTAGGAGTGTCAGTCGACCTAGAGAAGGTTGAGGCAATGATGAATTGAGAGAGACCGAATGTCAATCCTCGAGATACGTAGTCTCTTGGGATTGGCTGGATATTACAGGAGACACGAGAATGGGCTGAAGTTTTCCATTCAGGACAGGATCGTAGGACTTCGCCTACGGGATATGGACTCCATGGTTGGGACAACCCTGACCATAGAGAGAGAAATCGAGGATACTTGGAGCACTCGGGATACGAGTGTTAGTAGCAAGAGAGGATCGAAGCTTTCTCCTAGTTCGGGAAGGCGAGAAGGCCTGCTTCACACTAGTTTCGGGACTGGGGTCGGGATTGAGCATAGTGTGCGGTTTCCCCGGGGGACGGGGATCCCGAGATTTTGAGACAATGCGGTCTCAGTTAGTAGTAGGACGGGAGAGTATACGAGTTCATTCCTCCACGCCTAGTAAGGGTCAGAGGAACTAGTTTCAGTTTCGGGGTGCTATACAAGCACTTCCCCAACAACTTATAGAGACGGAGGGGCGGAGTGTGAATCGAGTCGGGGACATATCGAGTTGTGCATCGGGCGTGGTGGACCTTAGAGATTGGTAGACACATTTAGTTCTTGATTGTCGGGCTTGACGTGGATAAGTTGTGACCATCGGGTTGTCGATGGTGAGACCTGGGCCGAGTTGTCATACTCGACCACGGCATTAGATTTGGAAAAACCCAGAAGTTAAGGCCTTTAAACCAAATATAGATGTTCTTCCCTAGGGTGTAGGGTGAGAGTTGACCTGATAGGTCGGGATTATGAGTGAGAAATCTCTCAGATTCTACTCATGGTGGACCCCAGGATTGGGGGTCGTAGTATGGAATTATTGCGTTCGCGGGCACGGTAACATCACATCGAGTCGGGTGTGGGTGCACAGTATGGTCATTCACCACTCTTGGTGAGTGTGGGTTGAGTTGGTCTTTAGGACTACGTCCAAAGAAGACTCATGGATTGAATCCCGAGAAATGTGGGGCTCGGGTGGCCAGAGTTATTATGGCCAGAGATGAAAGCGCCGCAGACGTGGTTATCAGCGGACTTAGAGTTGAGTGATGGTCGAGGTAACCTTGAGGTTTGGATACCCTTTTGGAAATTGCATTGGGTGTGTTGTTGTTTGCGTGACTCGGTTAATGGATGTCATGCATGGCATGGATTGGATTATTGATCCATTGGATTGTCAGTGATTGTGACCTTGGAGAGGTTAGCGGTTACACCAAGCAAGGGTTGTGTAGGGTTACGTGTGTATGGATTACATACGGGTGTTGAAGGGGGCATGTTGCGAACATGTGTCACGGATCATAAAGGGTAAGGATTAATTTCCCATAGTGGAATTCGCATGATAGTTCTAGGCGAGGTATCTGAATGGCGCGTATGAGACATTGTGTGGGAGGTATGTGATCACCGTTATGTTGGACCGAGGGTGGGAGAGAACTCCATCAACGGTCTGATCGATTAGAGACACCTCGAGAAGGGTGGAAGCGATGCTGTTGGCGTCTTCTCACGGCTCGAACTGCGGAAGAGCTATGCCAGATGTGCGGCGTCGACCCTTAGAGTTCGAGGTTGGTAATCCCGTTTTCTTCCAAGGTGATTCTAAGAGAGGTGGTCGGGTTCGACGAGGCGTGGGAAGCTGCTGCTTGAGATTCATAGAGATGCTTCCGAGGATGATACCGAGAGAGTAGACACGATTCGCGTCTGGGTTAGCATTACCGCCCGGTATGATGATTGTCCACACGGGGTATTTCACGTCTCCATGCTCCGGAATTATACTCCAGATCCAGCTCATGTGGTGGATTAGGGGCAGATTGAGATTGACACGGATGAGACCTTTGAGGAGGGACCGGGGTGCATTGTTTGTAGCCGTGATCATGTTTTGCGACGCAAGACCGTGAGGCTAGTGAGAGTGCTATGGCGGCACTGTGGAGTGGAGGAGTCAACGTGGGAGCGCGAGGACACGATGCGGGCTACCTATCCCTTCTTGTTTAGGGATGAAGGTACGTGGTTTAGTCGTTTAAGGTTTAAATGACTAGTTTACATGCATGATAGAGTGTGCGTTGCATATGCATGTGCGTAATTATGATAGTCCTGAATTTCGGGACGAAATTCCTTTTAAGGAGGGGAGAATGTAAGACCCGAGAAATTCCTATTTCTGGAATAAGGGCAAAATCGTAATTTTGATTACAAAATTATAATTACGGTTAAAAATCCGTAATTAATTCCCTAGATCTCGGATGACCAAGCGGGATTGCACCGTTGGAATCGTCTCGCGAAATCTAGTTAGCACGTAAAATTTACGCCCAATTCTTTGAGACGGTCGGTCGGCACGTTTTTCAAAGGCGTCATGATTCGAATTGCCGTAAATCGATTTTGATCGGCGAAAGTCACATATAACATGTACTCATGTCTGTAAGTGGTATGAGTAGAGGCCGTGCGAAAATGGGCGCCGGCGTGCGAATGTCAAGCGGTGAAAGAAAGAAAATTAATCAATTAAATGGGATTAAGTGAACTGAAGACAAAAAAAGGCTCTGATGGCCTTCTTCTTCAAATTAAAAAGAAGAAAAAAAAAACGTGATTTGAAAAGCAGGAAGAACCAGTAGCCGAAAATGGAGGATTTAGGAGAGAGAGCATTTGACTTCTCTCTACAGAAGCTCTGGGCGTCAGGCCGTCGCGGGCCCGAGGGCAGAAGGGAGCGGTTTACGGGCGAGCTGCGCGTGGACTACGGGATCGGGTTTTTATTTAAGGCTCCTTGAGGTAGGATTTTCTCCCTACTTGGGTTTTTATTCCCATTTAAATGTTTTATTAATGTTTAGGTTGAATAGGGCCGTTAGGGAGCCGTTGATCGATCCTGAGCATGGGACCGAATTGATAAAATTTTGGGAAAAAAATGGAAGCGGCCCAGTAAGAACTTTCCATAACTAATTGGGTTCACAATGATGGGTTTGTGTATTGTTTCAAATCATGCTTTGATTGAATTTAGTAGGGAATGGCGAAGTAATTTCGGGTTCATTAAGTGGCAGATTGATTTGATCTTTTCGGGAATAATGTAGGGTTCACTATTCGAAACAATATTCAAAGAATATATTTTAAGTAAATTATGTGTTTAGTTAAGTAATTCAAATCAATTGCTTGTAATTTGATCATTAGTGAAATTGTTTTGTTATGATTGATTAATTACATGACATGATTGTGTGGTGGATGTTATACGAATATATTCATGTTGATATGTTTGCATGTGATTAAGGCGTGATGGGCGGCATCACATTGCATTCCATATGCCTTTGGAACATCCTAGGTATATAGGAGTTGTGCATGAGATGAGTCTAGAAAATGGTTCGGGTAGTCTAAAATGTGTTAATCATGGAGGTAGTCAAACTAAATAATATCAGTCGAGACTGACGAGTTGATTTATATCCATCGGAGGGTAGTCCTGACTAAATAATATATCCCTTCAGCGTCGGAGCGACGAGTTGATATATATTCATCGGAGGAGTAGTCCACATACTAAATAATATATATCAATCGTCGGGCGGCCTAATTGATATATATATTCATCGAAAAGAGTGACCTTAATAAAATTATAATTCTCATACGAGGCTTAGGCGAGTGTGAGAGAGTATCAGGCAAAGGACTCGGGATGCGAGTTAGTCGTAGACATTCAAGTAGGATCAGCCATTTGCTTGAATGTGTGTTTGGCTGGAACATTGCCTTGCACTTAGGTGGTGAGTAGCCCACTTGGGGCGTTTCTCCTACTGAGCTTTAGCTCACCCCGTCGTGGGACCCCCCTTTATTTTACAGGTACATGGAGCGTGCGAGGGGATGGCTCGTCCTAGAGACTGAGATTATAAGAAAAGCTGGATTGTGGCTTTGGCGTTGATGATAATTACATGTATTAGAAATTGAGTATTTTAATATATGTAGTATGAGAGTAAAACATTTGAACTCTTGTAACTATTGGGTATATAGTTGGCATGTATATTGAGTACTGTCTATGAGTCCAAGTGGCCGTATTGGATATATATTGCATATATTGGACTGTTTAGGACCCGGTATTTACCGGGTATTGTATTTAAGGTGGAAGCTCCAGTACAAGGAGACTGCCTTGGGTTTTCTAAAGTGGCATCGGGTGCAGGCGTCCACTTGTATTTGGAGCGGAGTTGACGGGTAGTCAACGGACCCTAGGTTTTGGGGCGTCACGGTTCACAGAATTTGTTTGGCTTTTAGGGCCCTAGTCTGTTGGGCTCTTAGGTTGGGCCAGTTGGTTAGAGCCGATCCACAGGCTCATGGTACCCACAATGCCCCCTTTGCTTCACGGGGAGGCGATCGTCCCAGCTTGGGCAGACAAGGATGGCGTCGTTGCATAGAACGATGGACAATCAATGCTTTTGATAGAATTTCATTGCGCCATTCGGGTTGCATTGATTTTTTGTTAAGTGTTCCATTGATCGTCATTAGAAATCATCGGTATTGAGCGGATGGGCCGCTGTTGTGTTGCCGGACACATTCACTAGGTCATCGAGTTTGCATTGATCATTGGATTGATCTATCGCCCGAAACTTGGATAGGTCATTTAGTTGTTCTATCAGGAGCTTTTGTATTTGACCGACTAGAAATTATCTATCTTGGGCCGGACATCATTTTCTTGCGCCGTCAAGACTTTAGTATTTATTGACGAGGAGGTTATCTATCTCTTGCAGACCCAGGTAGTCAGTTTACTGCGCGTAGAGCTTTTGAATTTGACGGCTAGAGTTTATCAGCGGGTAGGATAAAGTCGGTTCTTTGCGCCATCCGGGCTTTAGTTTCACCTGACTAAGAAGTTATCTAAGCTGGGCCGGATCGTCGGTTCTTTTGCCATCCGGGCTTTTGAATTTGACTAGCTAGAGGTTATCTAAGTCGGGCCGTATAGGTCAGTTTACTACGCCATCCGGGCTTTTGAATTTATTTTTATATAATGTGAAGATATGCGAGTAGAGCAAGTAAAGATATTCTTTTATTATTGATAATACCTTTTCAAGTGCATGGCATTCCACATTCTTGAGTACGGGGTTCCATACATTTTGTAGGACCGGCTTCACTTGGCTCGCATCACGACATAAGGTCCTTCCCTAATTAGGTTGGAATTTCCGGCGGTAGAAGTGCACGGTATTCACCGAAAACTTTCTCGAGACCGGATCCACGGCTGGAAACTTTGAGGCTTTCACGTATTATAATAGTTCACCAAGGCGTTGGTAGGATGTTATCTTGTGCCGAGGCTTCCGCAGCTCATCACTTCGTCTAACTCACGACTATCCCGTTGCATTTTTCCTAATCGGGCATATGCGCTGCAGAATGGTGAATTCAACCTCGGTAGGGATAATGACATCCATCGTAGCGGCGTAAAAGGAGAAATGTCGGTTGGCAGGAGTAGTGGTTACGCCCAGGCTGAGCGCTGCAGGAAGTTCTTCCACCTATTTCCCTTTAGCAGAGTCTAACCGTTTTTTCAAGGCAGTCAACAGGGTTTTGTTAGGAGAAGCTACGCTTGGCCCATTCCTTTGTGAATGCAGGGGTGAGTATAAATTTTTATTTTGATTCACGGAAAAGTCCCGGTAGGCTAAGTACATCAAGCATGGCAGATTATCGGATCCCGATTGATCTCAGGATGCCGAACCGGCAGATAATGTTTTTCTAGACAAACTGTGTAACATCTCTATCTTTGATTGATGAGAAGGCGTCTACCTCTATCCATTTACTGAAATAATCGGTGGCGACCAATAATAGTTTCTTCTGAGCCGGGGCAGTAGGAAGCGAGCCGACAATATCGATTCCTCATTGAGCGAATGGCCACGGGCTAGTGATGGAGATCAAGTCTTGCACCGACGATTTCAAGATAGGGGACATTCGCTTGAAAGGGTCACATTTCTTGACGTAATCGGCAGTGTCAAACTTCATTGTTGGCTAATACTACCCCTGAGTGTGGGCCCGGTGGGCTAGCTTTCTTCCCCCCAGGTGGTTCCCGCATATGCCTTCATGCAATTCAGCTAACACATACTGGCCTTGTTCAGGGGTTAGACACATCAGGTATGGCCCGCCTAGGGATCACTTGTATAGTTGCCCGTCTATCATGGAGAATCTTGCCAATGAATTCGGTAGCTGGGCCTTATCTTTGCTGTCCAATTGGTTCAAGTGGCTAAGTATAGTCATATGGGGTCCATCTAGGACGGGGGAACTTGATCTATCTGGTTTATTTGGGCATTGTGGATTCCGGTTGATAGTAGATGGGGAGGAATACGGTTTCCCTTATCGGTAATGAAGCGGCCATGGCAGCTAAGACATCGGCCCTCTCATTACAGTCACGGGTGACATGTTCGATTTTCCAAGCCAAGAGGGTGTCTAATTCCAGGTTCGACTAAGGAAGCATACTCTTTGTCATTCGGTCTCGACTCAAATTCTCAACCTGTCCGGACAACCAAATTGCGGAGTCGCTTTTGAACCAAGCATCATGCCATTTATCATGAAAAGGAGCTCGAGTTCGACTACCATTGCTTCGTAGATTCACTCGGGTTACAGGCGCCAAGCCTAACCGCATCGCTCGTCTATCCTCTCTCCGATAGGGGAGGTTAATTGTAAACCGAGGCCCGCCCCGGTTTATCTGGAAGCCCCATCTACACTGAGTGTCCAACAACCCATTTCACGGGGCAGTGTTTAACATGAATTTCAAGGAGATGAAGTCAGCCAAGACTCGCCCCTTCTTCGAAAGTCTCTGGCCAGACCGATGTCATACTCACTTAACTCATCGCTTCACGCCATTCTCCCTGACATTGTCAAAGTTTGTGGATCAGGCCCGTGAAGGGAAGATCAAGTAGTACCACAAATCCGGGATGAGCCTGAAGTATGGGGCGAGTTTTCGCACCGCCCCGAGGGCCAAGGCGTACTGCTCAAGGTGGCTATATCTGGTTTCCGTCATTACTGACTTGGCGACAAAGAACACAAGCTTCAACTTTGCCCCATTCTTGAACAGATAATATTTTATCGCTTATATCGTAGGTCAGCAGGTGAGATGTAGCTACACGGCCCGCTCACAAGAATCAAGGGCCTCACATGTATTGCTGATTGCTATAAATGCCCGACAGATTCCTCGTTCCATTTGGGACGTTGGCTCTCGCTGCAGTGAAGAAGCGGAGCCTAAACGGCCCGTGAACCGGAAATGGGGTACCTAAGAGCGCCTGAACCTACTGGCCACTACTGATCCCTTCTCGAGTCGGGTGTCGGATTACAAGACGGCCTTAAGTCGCAGATTAGCCGTAGACGCCCCAAAACTGGGGTCCGTTGATCACCCGTCAACTCCGCTTATCATTAAAATGGAGGCTCCAAGTTACCCGACCCACTAAAAATCTAGCAGTCTCCTTTCAGACGGTGAGCTCTACCCAACACAAAGACTGCATATCCCTGGTCTCAAATACCAATATATGCCATATATCCAATCAAATGAGTAATACAAATGACTTAGCCCATAACAATACTCAATATACATACCAACTATGAATCCAACTATATAACCACAGTTACAAGAGTTAGTAAATTACTCTAAACAACATATATCAAAATTGTAGAATTTAATACATATTTAAGATCATCAAAGCCACACCCGCTTTCTTCTAAACTCAAATTTCAGACGAGCCGTCCCTCGCACGCCTCAGACTGTGAAATAAAGGGGGTCCCACGATCAGGTGAGCTAAAGCTCAAGAGGGAGAATCGCCCTGCTGGCTACTCAACAACCTAAGGCGAAGACAATGTTCCAAAGTAAACACATCAAGAAAACGCACGATCCTACTCGAATGCTTATGACTAACTCGTAACCCGAGTCCTCATCGATTTCCTACACTCGCCAAGCCTCGTATGAGAATATTTGTTTTATTGAAGGGCAACCCTCCATGAATATATATCAACCGGGCCGCCCGATCACTGATATATTATTTAGTTCGGACTAATTGATTTAATATACATCAATCGGTCTCTGCTTCCGACGGCCGATATATTATTTAGTTTGACTACTGGTGAATATGAGAGACAACGGGTCAGCCTCCGACTGGGCTGACATATTATTTAGTTTGGACTAATCTCCGATAATTAACATTTTAGACTACCTCCGAACCATTTTCTCTAGACTCATCCCATGTCACGAACTCCTATATTCCTAGGATGTTCCAAAGGCATATAACGATACGCGCCCATCATACCAATCACGCAAACATATCAACATGAATATATTCGCATAATATCCAATCACACAATCATGTCATGTAATTAATCAATTCTCACATCAAAATTAATACTCGCTATCGATCATACACGAGCAATTTAATTTCTAAATCACTCACCAACACGTATTTTCACAAAAATATATATTTTGAGAATACTATTCCGGGAATAGTGAAACCCTCGTTTACTATCTCCTCAAAATCACAAAAACATCTGGCTCACTCAAGGAACCCGTTAACCACTCCGCCATTCTACCAATGCATACCAAACAACCATTTAATGCACGTTAAACAAACCACACCCAAACAGCCCCTAACGGGGGTGGAGCGCCACGGTCGCTTCCATTTTGCTTTCAAAATTTATCACCCTATCCCAAGTTTTCGGGATCGATCAAACTACCTCATGGCCTCATTCAACCTAAACACAGAAAACATTTAAATGGGAGTAAAACTCGCTAAGGGCAGAAAATCCTACCTCAAGGAGTTTGAAGAAACTCCCGATCCCTGAGTCCACGTAGCCCGGCCCTGTGAGAACATTTCTCTCCTTCTGTCCCGGCCCGCCGACCTGGGCCGATCTCCCAGATTCTGTAGAGAATGAGGACCTTCTCTCTCTCTAAGAAATCAAAAACCCCTATTTCGCTTCGCACGGTTTTCTTCTCCTCAAATCAATGCTTTTGCCTTTTCAAATGTGGGAGATGAAGCACTATTTGAGTTTTTGTCATTTAGTGACTTAAAACTAAAAATGACCTTGTGTCCCTTCATTTCCGTATTTGATATCTCGACACTATCTCTACTGGCCCATTTTCATTATTTCACCATACCATTTATGGCACTATTACGTTATATGTGCCTGCAGATCGAAACGCTTTTTTACTTAGCACCCGAAACGCGATGCCTCGAAAAACGTGTCACTAAATCGCTCCTCGAAAATTACAAAATTTTACGTGTGCTAACTAGATTTCGAGACGATTCTAACCCAGGCAATCCGTTTCATGTCCGGAGATCTAGAGAATAATTATTGATTTTTAATCGAAATCACAAATAACAGAATTGAAATGATTTTGCCCTTATTCCGTAAATCGGAATTTCTGTCTTACATTCTCCTCCTAAAGGAATTTCGTCCCGAAATTCAGGACAATCGAATCACGAACATGCATAGTAATGCGCACTCTTACCATGCATAAACAAATATTTAAATTTTAAACAACTAAAACCACGCATCTTCATCCCAAACAAGAAGGATATGATAGTGGCCCGCATCGCATCCTCGCGCTCCCACCGCTGACTCTCTACTCCAAAGTGCTACATAAGACTTAATTCAATTTCACGCCATACACAAGACCCGATCATGGTTATCAACACGCACACCGGTCCCTCTCCTGTCTCATCCGTCAATCTCTATCTATCCCCAATCCACCACACATGATCCGGATTCAAGTATATCTCTCGGAGCATGGAGACGAAACGCCTCAGGACACCCGGCTACGCTGGCGTAACGCTTAACCGATGTTTAATCGTGCTTATCCTCTCGAGTATCTCGAAGGTCCAATGAATCTTGGCGATAGCTTCATGCTGGCGAACCCGACTAATTCTTCTTAGGAATCACCTTCGCGAAACGCGGATCACTAACCTCGAACTCTGCGGTCGACGTCTCGACAGCATGATCTTCCGCCGCCCCGAGCCGCAGAAGACGCTATCGTATCAAGCTCACCTTCTCGCAGGTGTCTCTAATCGCATCAGACCGATGGAGCTCTCTCCCACCTTGGCCCAACAAAACTGGGTGGATCTACATGGCCTCCCATACACGCTCATACGGCGTTATTCGTGATACTACCGATAACTATTGTCAGAGGCTGACCGCTATGGCAATTAATCCTTACCCCACACCTAGACACATGCTCACGTGGTGCCTTAACAATCTATAAACGCTTGGGCGGCAATTACACCTCGCTTGCGTGTAAACGCTAACCTCTCTATGTCACAATCATCGGCTAACTAATGGACCACACATCTAGTCCATGTCATGAATGACATCCATATACCCAAATTTCTGCCACCAACAACACCCAATGCAATTTCCTAAAAAGGTATTCAAACCTCAGTCATTCTGACTCCTATCACTTAATCCTAAGTCTACATGATAACCTCGTCCAGCCACCTCGAGTCACTCCCGACTCCTCATCACTCAACCTCTAAGTCTATGGATAATTTAACCGCGTGTTTTCAGATCGCAACATAACGCTCTGGCCACACTGAGCCTTGCTACTTCCCGATTCAACTATGAGTCTTCATCGAACATAGTCCTCAAGACAAACTCAACCCACACTCACCAAGAGTGGTGAATGGACATACCGCAGCCCACACCCGACTGGACGCAATGTTACCGTGCACACGAACGCAATAATGCCCTACCGTGACACCTCATCCCAGTCCACCATGAGCGACTGGTCTTAATCATAATCCCGACTCCATCAGGTCAACTCTCACCCTACACTCCTAGGAAGAACATCTATACCGGCTTCTCAAAGGCCCAACCTCTGTACTTAAATCCACGTCGTGCTCCGGGCATGACAACCCCACTTAGGTCTCACCATCGACAACCCGATGGTTGTCAACTCATCCGCCAACTTGACATCAACAACCAGGTCACCACCTAAAGTCCATCACGCCTCCATCAAGCGCAGAATCTCGATTCTGTCTCGACTAATTCACTCGCCCCTTCCGCCTATCTCGCTGGGCCGGAAGTGCTTCAGATAAAGACACCTAAATCAAATTGGTTCCTTCAACCTCACTAGGTGTGGAGGAATGAATCAGACTCTCCTCGGTTTTACGGCTGAACCGGGATCGCATTGTCCCAAAGTCTCGGGATCCTGTCTCTAGGCAATCCCTTCACTCACAAGCCAATCCCGGCCCTAATCTCCAAAACTACAGGAAGCGTAAGTCTCCGCCCTTCGAACTAGAGAAAGCCGATCCTCCTTCTTGCTACCAACACCCGATCCCGTTCCAAGTATCCTTAATTTCTCTCTAGCGGTCGGCCGCCCCAACCACGCGGGTCCATATCCGCAGCGAAACTCATCTCGCCCCGAACGGACAACCGCACCATTCTCGCATCTCAGGCCACCCACCAATCCCAAGAAACTACGTATCTCGAAGATCGACATCCTGCCTCCCAACGCATCACCGCTCAACCTTCTCTAGGTCGACCAGCAACTCCCGGTGCCGACACCACGTGTCCCAAACCTCCATTCAAGAAGCTAAAACTAAAGACTTAACAACTTAGTACAAAATGACGGTCTCTTAACAATCGTGAAGACGCATCCTCAACACACTCATGCTCCCACTCCGACCGAGTAGATCATAATGTCATCCACGAAGACTACGATAAACTAATTCCAGATAAGGTCAAACACTCCCATGATGAGGTCCATGATCACACACGCATTGCCAATCCAAAGGGCATCACCGTAAACTCAAAGTGCCCATAACGCTGCCCTAAACTCGCCTGGGTGGATATCCGCCTTCCTAACTCAACATGACAACCAAAGGCGAAGGTCTATCTTGAAGTGCACTACGCCTTCTCAACCGTCAAATAAATCATTAATCCTCGTGAATGGGTACCGATTCCCGATCATAACCCTGCTCCACCGCTCTATAGTCACTTACGCTTGAAGGGTCTTGCCCTTCTTCTTCGCAATGGGAACCGAGCGCCCCATGGTGAAGTGCTCTGGGTTTAATGAACCTCATCCTGGTAGCCTTTAACTGACTCGAATTCCTCAATCAACCGGTGCCATCCTACGCGTGAGTCATGACAGGAACACCCGGTGTAACTCAATATCGGGGTCTACATCCTATGTGGAGGTAGTCTGTGTAGCTCCATCCGGAAAAACATCCACATATTCGCACACTACCGAGGTAGATCCAGTCCGACCTCTCCTCGTCCCTTCTGGGTAAGGCTCTTGCTCATTCTATGATCCAAATCCCTAAGGTCAAAACCCATAACCTTAGTATTTATTCTTTTCCTATACGCATTTCACCACGTATAATTTTTCTACGTTAAATCATCACGTTAATCAATGATTTCAAATGGTAGTTAAATCTTAATACAAGATTCTAAGGCATAAACACGTTCTCGAGACACTAATCATACACATAACTCGCCAGGCTACGCAATGAATTTTGCATTTAAAACATCGTTTTCAACAAAATTTATTTTTGAAAATTTTATTTTTGAAAATTTTATTAAAAATTTTATCAAATTTATTTCATTTTATCAATTTTATAACATATTTTTTTTCTAAAAATTTATTTACAATGAACGTTGTCTCATTTGGTGACTCAGAAAATACCAAGTCGAATCTGGTCCAAAACCGAGCTGGGACCGAGCCAGCACAAGGCACCAAACCGGCCCAACCGCCTCCAAATGCGAGACCTATCCAAACGCTCAGGGGCCACACCTGTGACTTGCCGTCTCGCGTCCGTGCAGGCGCCCACCGCGCGCCCATGCTCGTGCCTCGGCCCGCGCCCGCCGCCCCGCTGCCCACCCCCCGCGCGCCCTGGCGGCCACCGGCCGCGCTCTCTTCCCCGTCGCTACTACACGCCACCACGCGCCCCGCCGCGCTACACGCATCGCTACCTCAGCGCCCTCGCGCCCGCACCCCCAGCTCGCTGGTACAGAGTGCTCCCCATTTCCAATATGTCCTTTCGTCTCGGGTTCGAGCTTCTCACGAGGCGAAAGAGCGGCAAAGGACATGCCCTTGTACTTAAGAGTGGGACCACCCTCGTCTGGAGGCTGTGGGTGGGGCCCTTACATTAGCCTCTATTCCCTCAAGCTACCATAAAGCCAAAGAATCGGCCGACGCTGACCTCGAAGGCACACTTAAGGGGTCTGGCCATACCATACTCTCGAGAAGGTCGAATGTCTATTGGAGATGTGCAACGTGATTTGAGCGCCGTCGATTTTACCAAGATATCATCAATGTGCACTCATCACTATCGAAGACGGTCAAACATCTTCATCACCAACCTCTCGATAGGCCCTTGCATTCTTAAGCCGTAAAGCATCACATTGTACAAGAGTCCATGGGGAGTGATGAACGATGTTTTTCCGCAGATCCGGCGACGGATTCGCATCCCGAGAAGGTCCATAAAATATAGCATATCGTGCCTGGCCGGTTGCCCATTAACCGGACTATGCGAGGCAAGTGTGGGGAAGTCAGTTTTGACAAAGGCCGCTGAGGTCCATGTAATCCACATATACTCTCCATTTGTTTCTTAGGACAACTACCACATTGGTCACCATTCAGTATTTAATCAAGCCTGATAAACTGTCAATAGAAGATTATCGACTCCTGGGCCTCGACGACCAAGTGGCGATCTAGGGTGAAAGCGCTCACTTTTCATTCGACCGACTTCATGGGATGGGCGACGTTTACCTCAGGCAGGAGGTGCGGGGCTTATTTCTACCATATCTACATGAGTCCAAGAAAATACATCGTCATTTAACTCAGACACACTCCGCAAGATAATCAGTTTCTCCTCCTCGACAGGAGGGTACTAACATTGTAAGACCCGAGAAAATCTCCACTCTCTGACAGCAAGAAAACAGAATTTTAATTACGAAATCGTAATACATAAAAATCCGTACCACTCTCTAGATTCTGATGACGAAAACTGATTGCACCGCTGGAATCGCCTCAAATCTAGTTAGCACGTAAAATTTAACAATTTGTTGAGACAAATGAGTTTCCAAGACGTTTTTTCGAGGCATCGTGTTTCGTGTCAGAAATCGATTACGCGACGAAAATACATTGTACAAAGATGCATCACGTATCATAAGTGGTAAGGAGTAGAATGATAAAAATGGATGGGTCGGCGAAATAACATCAACCAGAAAGATGACATTAACTGCAGATTCATGATCTGATTTTAAGTCACTAGACGCTAAAGTTAGAGAAATACGCTTCATCTCTCCCACTTAAACGCTTCAAAACGTGACTTTCAAACCAGGGAGGATGCAGTAGGCGTGAGAAGGCAAATGATGATTCTGCAGAGAGAGTCTGACTCTCTCTGTAACACACTGATCTGACCGGGTCGGATTGACCTGAAACAGTTAAGTGGAAATGCCTCACGCGGAAAGGTGCCACGCGCAAGGACCCCTAAGCCACAGCTGACAACCCAGCAAGAGGATTTTCTCTCACTTCATGCTTTATCTCCATTTTGGCCGCTTCACGTTTCTGCTTGGTTCGAGGCCGTGAGGGGCCGGGCTTTGACGGCCCCAAAACATAGGACTGAATTATGGAAATATTTTTAGACTTTTGGACAGCCACGACAATGCACATGACTGCTGTGAGCTTCAGATCACAATTTGTTCAATAAATTATGCTTTCAAAGTATAAGATAGAAACGGGTAAGAAATTTGCTCCAAAGGTGGAACCGAGGTCAGACATGTGGGCTGCCCGTGGACAGCCCATCTGGTTTCCTCGACCGTTAAAAATCACCTGTTGTGTGATTTGGACAAAAATCATGTGTTAAAGTGCTTGATTTGTTGAAACGAATGACTTGAGTTTCAGGTGGGCGAGAAATCAATAGGTTAAGCTGCTTAATGAGTATTATCGATAGGTCACAATTATATGGAATATAATTGCGTAGAGGTCATTGGAGATGATTATGAATCGCTTCAATCTTGAGCTGGTTAGTGATGATTGATGTGTTGAATTACATGCGTGTAATTGTAGTTGATTGAAAATATGCATATTGACATATTGTGTAAATGATTTTGAAAATGGCATAATGCATTTTCATATGCACTGGGTAACCTAGAAGTTAGGTGTGAGTGCATGACATGAATTTTTGTAAAAAACGGCATGTTTGAGAAAGGAATTTCACAGGATGATATTCCGGAGAATTGGGTTGGGAGATGGGCCAACAGATCATTTCGGATGAGGACCATGACTGTTTCGGAAAGCTCACCAACCAATTCACCTCGGAGGGTAGTCCATTATTTTACCGAACATTTCGGTAGTGTATTTTCAGGAACAACGAGTTTTGTTTTGAAAATGATTATTTTCTGCTACATGGCTTAGGCAAGTGTGAGTGAGCTCTGATGACTCGTGGCATGGGGATGACATGTAGACATTCAAGAGGATCATGTATTTACTGAGTGTGTTACTGAGCACAGACCGCACTTATAGTGGTGAGTGCTCTAATTTAGGCGATTCTCCTACCGAGCTTTAAATTTCTCACCCTGTCAGAGGGACCCCTTTTATTTTTCAGGTACAAAGAGCGCTCGAGGAGACAACTCATTTTGAGGTTGATTTTGAAGAAGCCGGTTTGTGGCTTGATGGTTTTTGGACATAACATGTATTAGAATTGTAGATTTAATATATGTTTAGCAAAATAAGCAATCAAACTATTGAATTATCGGGAGATAATTGAAGAATAGTTATGATAATTGGATTTTATGAGTATTGTTTATGAGCCCAAGAGGCAATTTTACTCATGTCGGGATATATATCAGATATACTGATCATGACAAGTTACGATTCAGAGCTCCCGTACAAAGGAGACTCCTGCCTCTCGATTTTCTAAAGTGGCGCCTGCAAACCTAACCTCCACTCAGATCATGTCGACGGCATCAACTGGACCCTCGGTTTTGGGGGCGTCATTAAACATAGATGCATCCGTCCTAGTCCACATGTATTTTTGTCGCCATGGATCAGTCCCCGCCACACTCTTCAGCCCTCTACGCATCGCGATGACTCGTGGATTGCTATTGTCGAGGTCAGTCTCAAGGGAAAGTTCATTAGAGCATTCCCCTAATTCGCGTCTTTACATTGAGAGTTAATAGCATTGTCGCTACCTAACCTGACTTCCTCAAGGCCGACGTCTCGGACGCATAGTAGCTAATCGCTCGCGCATTACGGATGGTAATTGGCCATGGCGTGCAGCCAGCCCGACCTAGGATGGCATCAGACGGCCCCAAATCCTCTACCACCGAAAGCATAAGACGGCCGAATTGTCGACCCAATCTGACGGAAATGAGATATCCTAAATCACAAGTAGTACCCATTAAACCCGAACAAACCCTACCGAATCGAGATGATCGAAAGTGACTCTCATCGCTCCAAGGTCGAGGTGTGCAAATCGTCGACGCCTGTGACTGATGAGGACCCCGTGTACATCAAACCAAGACACCGACAATAAGCAACAGATCGTAATGAGGGGTAATGACCCTAGATGGACAAGGGGGAAAGATATGTACGCCAACCTACCGCATTCATTTCATGTTCTCGGGTCGAAGGTGTTTACCCCGGCTCGACCGAGGTCAGACTGAAAGCATTTTTCCTATGCTTGACTGACATTATTATCGGCCGGTCTCCGCATAAAGTTGATGGTTCACTTGAGCCCGAGGCATGCTCTGTGATCAACAATGACCATGTCAACTGGGGTCATTGCCACCCCACGACGGCCTCTGAGAGGCAGCTCCAGGCGTCAAATTTCAGACGCTTACTAGGGAACTCGCTTTGATGCTGGTTGCCTCTGCACTATGGTCCCCGTGATAATCGCACCTAGATTCTGCGCTGGTCTGCACCCGCCTCAGCAGCGGGGCCAATTTAAAATAAGGAGGTCTTGAATGAGGGGTAGGAGCCGGTCATAAGCAATGTTGAGAGGAGTGAACTGGGGGGCTCCTTCCTCTTTTAAGCTTGGTCGTCAAGGCGCTTCTGACACTTGTTCTGATTGCTCTTTCTGGCTCGATATAGCCTCTTTGGCAAAGCCATTACACTGGGTGGTTATCGCCATGCCAGGAGGCGGCCCGAATGTTGTCTCCGAATGTGAGAACTTATCCGCCCTAAGATATAGTTCCTCCATGGTCATGCTGACTAGGATAAAGACTGGAAGAACGGAGTGGTCGGTCCAAAGCTTCTCCGAAGTTTTGACCGATCCATACATCGAAACATCAAGCCGCAGGACTAGCTTGGGTCCGAACCTCGCATGTGAAGTCCCTGATGGATTCGCTTTCTCGCTTGAGGATAGCCCGGAGGAGCCGATATTCCTTTCGCACCGGAATGGTGCTAATGTATACTAGAGACAAACACGCCCCACAACTTCCGCTTCTGATGAGTTTATCTCGATCTCTAGGAAGCTTGTGGAACCAAGCCAAACCTGCCTTTGAGGCTGGCCGAGAACACTTTACATAGAAGTCTATCGCCCCAAGCAGTGATCATCCTCGGTTGAAGTGCAACATGTGATCATATGACTGGAGGAGCCGCTGTGACATAAAGAAATGGCGAATAACGAATCCACGAGGAGGTTCATAGTCTAAAGCCATGTTGGCCCAATGGGAAGACAACATGTCAGAGTCCCTAGGACAAGGATGTAGGTCGCATGCTGGACGGGGAGCACCCCGGTGGATACCATGTAGAAATGAAGGGCAATTCTCCGAACCAGGGCTATGTTCAGGCCAATCATGGGAATCTGTGGTCTCGCTGTCCTATTTTCGTATTCGTGTCGCAGCCCATATCATAGCCCACTGGTCGGGCGGTGAGGTCTCTTTCGACTACTCAGATCGCTTCAGGGGTGGTGAGCGACGGGGAAGCAGAGAGCTGTTCGAAGAGAGCTCGTCATCAGCCTGACGATCACTATGGTCGGGTAGGACGGGCTCTTTCCCTTTATTCGACCGCTAGTCCCTCGCGACACCTTCTGGGGTCTTCGCCGCCGGACTCTAAGCGTTCGTAGGTTTACGTTTCGTGAAACGTCCGCGTTCTTAATTCACCATCCGTCTGCCTACCTCCCGCTTCGCTTCAGATTTCCGGCGCCATGGAGTGAACCGGGTCCTCGATGGGTGGATTTGCTGGGTTGCTGGACATGGCGGTAAGTTCCGACGGTCCCAAGGGGATGTTCCAGAATCCGCTAAGGCTTCTTGAGATCGAGATCACTTGGGAGTGGGTGTACCTGGTTAAAATCGCATCGCCCTCTCGAGGACTTCGCCGGGCAAGCTTCCCACGCATCGACACTTTTCAATTGTAGTCTCCGAATTCTCGCAGTCGCGGATCGTCGAAGCATCTGGCACCAACTGGGTCGCAACTCCGCAAACAATATGAAGACGACTGGTACTCACACCGATGGCAAAGTTAGTCTTTTCTCAAGACTTAGAGCTAGCTAAGAAGGTCCGTAACTGGAACTGGGATTCCATTCATTGATTTGCTTCTCTTTACGTAAGTGAGAAAGAGGATCCATCTTTCTTAAGATAATCATTCTTCCCATAAAGATAGGGAAGGTGGCTTTTATTTCGGGAAGGATGACTTGTTCTTCCTTTCATGTAAATCGCTTCCCGATGTGCCGCGGCTGGAGTGCTTCCATTCCGCTGGAGGTGAGGCGATCGTTCAGCGGGAGAATCCTATACTTATATCATAGAAGAGTCACAGCGCTTGCTGTGGAGTCATTGATCGTGAAACGGCACTGTGGTAAAAGGCGTCGATAAGAGAGGTGCCGCACTGGGCGAGGATTGACTGCCTTGGCCTGCTGGTTGGGCTTAGGGGTCCCTGGGGGTATCCGGAGGGAGGATCATATCGAAGGCTCTTAAAGCCGGCCGGCTTTTTAGGCCTATCCATTGGGCCTCTTGGCCGGGCTAATCAAGCTAGTGGAAACCGAAGCCGCTCATAATCACATATATATTGAATACTTCCAGAATACTCCAGGATATTTTGATTAAAATATTCCAGAAGCAAAAAAATTAACAAAAATACTTTAAAATTCATGGAAATACTTTGTTAAACTATAAAAAAAACATAAATAAACAAATATACACTTATTAAAACAAATATTCATTATAATTTATCGAGAAATTACATTACAATAGTCATTTAAAACCAAAATAAAGATCGATGTGCCTCCATTTACATTATTCATTTAAGGGATCCCATCTACGTAGCAATATTTATAACAAGATCTTCAAAATATTGAGATAAATAACAAAGAAAAAATAATTTGAGAGTTAAATAGAGATTGGATGTGTATAGATGGTATTTATAGAATTTTTTGGAGTCAAAATAGTCATTGGATTGTCAAAAAAAATCATTCTGATTTAATTTTAACCCTTGAATTTGATTTAAGTCAAAATAACCGATATTTACCGATATTTATCAATATTTTATCGATATTTTTTCAGAAATTCCAACACATGTATCGTTGAAATAAAGTTCACACAAATATTTAAATTTCAGATATTTACCGATATTTGCGATTTTACCGATTTTTCCATCGAATTTTCCCCAACCGAAGACATACAATTATCTCTTCACGACCGAGCACTCCATTTTTCGATTTCGCCAAAAACATATTTTTGTCCCCGTCACATTGTGACTCAAAAAATCTATTCTTTAAACTTTAAAATAAAAATAAAAAAAAAAAAAGAATGGCTACTTCAATATGTTAAATGTAGATTTTGGATTTAGGAGGAAAATAAGATAGCAATTTATCAATCCGAAACAATATTATACAAAATGAATGTGACATCCATCCTGGCCATTAAATAATCAGAATTATTCAATTAATAATAAAAAAAATTACAAAGAAATACATCTTTAATAATAGAGTTAACATCACCAAATCCAATTAACATAGGAGTATTTTTTGCTTACAATTGGACAGGGCAAAGATACTGTAATACTTCTATCATCTAAATAATAACATAAAATTCTGGGATAGAGTTCTGTGCTATATAGTCCAAGTCTTCTATAGGGGGGAGTTGGATATTCTCCATTGAGACAAGATTCAAAAGAAAATAATCACTGGAGTCAAAATCTTTTAATACCAACCATCCATTTGAGCAAAGACATTACTTTATTAAGCAATTTTGGGATGATCTGATGTAATAATGATTTTCGGAGATGTTAAAGAATGCTTGTCTTTGTTTATTTTCTCCATGAGAAATAAGCCAAGGATGCTTTTCACAAGTCGTGGAGGAAGAGAAGATCGTACTGCTCGCTCATGATTTTACACCTGCTGTAAAAATAATGACAATTTCCAAAATTTTAGCTTAATAAAAAGTAATATCTAAAATATTTCCTCATATAAAATATCAATTTTAATTAGAATTCTAAATGTATATATACCCAAAATATATTAAAAACATAAATAACTATATGAGTATGAGAGTTAATATAATATATATGATACAAAAAGTACATTAAAGTAATCGTTATGTCAAAAAAATATTAAGGTTTTAAGATTTAATCAACACTTTTTACAAATCAATTGAATCAAGGGGTTTAAAAAGAAAAATTATAAATAAATTTAGTTAGAGAAAATCAATTGAATCTGAGGAGTTGAAAAAAAAAAACAAAATAAATAAAACGTATCTTTCGTTATTTCGAATATGAATTTCTAATTGTATAAAAATATAAAGGGAGGAGAGAGAGTCGGGAATCCAAACATACGTTCTTCTCGGACTGACGAGGGACCGTTTTTTCTATACATTCTGTCTGTTGAGTCTGATGCACCATTTTCAATTGGAATCATCCACTGGCGATCTCGTAGACCAAGCATGTACAAAACACAAAAACAAGGGGTTTTGTAAAGACTAATGATAAATCTTAGAAACATATGCACTTCTTTACACTTTTGTCTTAACCATAAACAATTCCAAAACAACCTAAAGTACCATCAAAACAACCCCAAATGAACCAAAAAAATCAGATACAGAGTTAGGTTTTTCCGAACCTTTAAAGCTTCAAAGCTTTCTTTGTTTTTTAGTCTTAATTTTCTCCTGCTCCTCTTCCTTTACTTTATCAAATAGAACTCAAAAGATGGCAAAGCAAACCAAATTTGGCTTCTTCTTCCCAATCAGCCTAATCCCCAAAGTGAAAAATGAGAAATCCCCTGCATCTCTATGTGAGTACATGTTTCTGGCTTTTACCTCTTTAATCTGATATGCCTGCCCTTTCTATTTTAAGTCCTTCAATTCCCATTAATTTGAAAGTCAATTTATTCAAATTATAATAAAATATAAATATTTTAAATAAGACTCTTCCAAGTCCCTAATTTAACATTTACCACATAAGATTGTTTATTTAAAATCTCTGTTATATTATTTTCACATTTAGCAATTTTAAAATTTCAAAATACAATTTTACTTCATTAGTACCTTCAAACTGTAATACTTAAACTATTAGGTATAATTGGGTGTTACACTAAGTTCAACTCAATCAATCTTTCCTATAGCTTCTAAATGCAAAAGAAGAAACAAAGACAACGTTTATTGTTTTCTAATCAACTAAAAATATTCAAACAATAACCCTATAAAATCATGTGCACAAGCACTTTGTACTCTTCAACATAATTTTTATTATAAAAAACAACATCCCCTAACTGAATACAACCAAATTGCCTTGCCAATGCATGATTTATAGAGAGTATTACAGTTGCAACTCCTGCACATCACAACAGCCTGTGGCTCACACTGAACCCATCTGATCTCCACCCAAAATGATTGAATTTCAACCACCAACCCTTTCTTCACTCAAACATCTGTTATGAGAGTGAAAAGTACCACAGAGCTACCAAGCCCAGTCTTTGATCCATCTGTCAAGGGGTGTGCCACCTCACCTTCCTAAAAAGGCCGCCACATGTTCATGTTTCATAAAATCCTAATTGATCCACGCCAAATGGCTCCATTTCACTATATTTATCCAAAAGTGGGTGTCACAAGGTGCATCTCAGTTACAGGTGAAGGCTACCTTAGATCCAAGTACATCCCACCATTGGGTTAGCCTCACCTACTCCAATCATGCTTTATGTACTCACTAACTTAACTTAAGCCAACCAAACTGGGCTTCAGAAGGATGGCAATCATGTCCGTATCTAATGACATGCTTATCGAATCTGATCTGCATTGATCCCACAAGTACTCATCATTTAGGTCCTTTGATTGATTTAACATAATTGATGAATCTCAATAATGATCACGGCCTGAAATTCTAAGGAGTCACACTAATCTATAATTTTTTTCATCACAATGACACTCTTAAACTATAACCATTCTTGTCATATAAGGAAATTCCTAAATTGTAAAAATGCAAATCGTTTTATAACACTCTTCGGTTCAAATGGAGAAGCAACAATAAATGCATTGAGAAGTATGCACAGTACATAACGACTAGCATATAATAATTAAATATATATATAACAGAGAGCATAATTTCCCTAAAAAAAGGAAAAAAGAAAAAACAGAAGAGGAAACCAAATTCAAAGCTGAAATCCCCAAATCTTCCCTCCGCAAAACTAGGTTTCTATCATAAACACTGTACTTGTCAAAACATCGCACGTAGTAGTTTCCGTCTCCACCCGAGTTTCTACGATGACCTGTAACGTAGAGCCAGCCAGCAAATGCCCACGAGCCAATCCAACATTTAGTTTGGGAGGCGAAAAAGGGGTCACTGATTTTCTCAGCTTTCAGCCCTGATTCTCTTTCCGATTAACAAACATCGCCCGATCCACCGTTCTCAGAAATTGTTTATTTACTCTGCACTGAACTTTCATAGCTGTAATTTTACAATTCAAGACCCAGTTTTGGCTTCGTTTGAGAACTGTTTGAGTGATAGTTACTTTTGTTCTTCTCTATAAGAGGGAATAAAGAGAATTGCGTTAGTTTGCTGAATTTAAAATTTTGTTTAGTGTCTGAGAAAAGGGTTTGAAGAATAGTGTGTTTGAGCTGTTAGAAGGCACGTTAGAGTCATATATACATATGTTGTAAAAAATCCTGACCTGAAATGGTCTGATCCATTTGGGCCCTGGCTCTGAATAAAACTGTGCTTGACAAAGCTGTGATTTGAGGACACTGAGCAGTTTTTTCCTCTCTGTTAATACGGAAAATTTGTCAAGGGCTGGTTGGTTAATAGCTGGATTGTGATGAGTGAGGTTTTAATATTTGTCCGGGCTTCAGATAGAGTTGGAGGTAGATATGCGAAATTAAGTAATTTTGATGATAAAAAGGTTTTTTGAATCATTGTTACTTTTTTGCTGTAGGTTCTGTCTTCATCAATCTGAGCTAGAGCAGGTTTATGTGCTTCAGATGGACTGAACTGATATATAACAAACGATTTATACTTATTCACACTACTGTTAATTAATTATGTTCACCTCCTAATTTTGATCTTTTGTTTAAATTTCTTAATATATAGAAAATTGTTTGGTCAATATATGTAAATAAAATATTTATATTTTTTTCCTATTTGTTGTATAGTAAAGAATATCCTCAAATTTTTTAAAGAATATTTAGAATGATAATTGATAAGTAAATTTAGAAATAGAAAATTGTTTGTTTGAATAATATATGTAAATAAAAATATCTATTTTTTGGTTTTTTTTCCTTATCTGTTGTAGATGAAGAATATCTCTAATTTTTTTGAAAAGAATATTTAGAATGATAATTGATAAGTAAATTTAGAAATAGAAAATTGTTTGAATAATATATGTAAATAAAAATATCTATTTTTTGGTTTTTTTTCCTTATCTTGTTGTGATGAAGAAGACTTAATTTTTTTGAAAAGAATATTTAGAATGATAATTGATAAGTAAATTTAGAAATAGAAAATTGTTTGAATAATATATGTCAATAAAAATATCTATTTTTTGGTTTTTTTCCTTATCTGTTGTAGATGAAGAATATCTCTAATTTTTTTGAGAAGAATATTTAGAATGATACTGATAAGTAAATTTAGAAATAGAAAATTGTTTGAATAATATATGTAAATGTAAAAATATTCAGGTTTTTTGGTTTTTCCCATCTGTTGTAGATGAAGAATATCTCTAAATTTTTTTGAAAAGAATATTTAGAATGATAATTGATAAGTAAATTTAGAAATAGAAAATTGTTTGAATAATATATGTAAATAAAATATCTATTTTTTGGTTTTACCTTATTCTGTTATTGTAGATGAAGAATATCTCTATATTTCTTAAAAGAGAATATTTAGAATGATAATTGAGGCAAGTGAAATCTAGAAATAGAAAATTGTTTGAATAATATATGAAAATAAAAATATCTATTTTTTGGTTTTTATCCTTATTTGTTGTATATGAAGAATATCCCTAAATTTTTTTAAAGAATATTTAGAATGATAATTGATAAGTAAATTTAGAAATAGAAAATTGTTTGAATAATATACAATAATAAAAAACAGTCCTATTTTTGGTTTTTTTTTCCTATCTTGTATTTGAAGAATATCTCTAATTTTTTTGAAAATAATATTTAGAATGATAATTGATAAGTAAATTTAGAAATAGAAAATTGTTTGAATAATATATGTAAATAAAAATATCTATTTTTTGGTTTTTTTCCTTATCTGTTGTAGATGAAGAATATCTCTAATTTTTTTGAAAAGAATATTTAGAATGATAATTGATAAGTAAATTTAGAAATAGAAAATTGTTTGAATAATATATACAATAAAAAGATTAGTCTATTTTTGGTTTTTTCCTTATCTGTTGTAGATGCAAGAAATATTCTAATTTTTTGAAAAGAATATTTAGAAATGGTAATTGATAAGTAAATTTAGAAATAGAAAATTGTTTGGAATAATATATGTAAATAAAATATCTATTTTTGGTTTTTTTTCTCATCTGTTGTAGATGAAGAATATTCTAAATTTTTGAAAAGAATATTTAGAATGATAATTGATAAGTGAAATTTAGAAATAGAAAATTGTTTGAATAATATATGTAAATAAAAATATCTATTTTTGGTTTTTGTATCTATCTGTTGTAGATGAAGAATATCTCTATATTTTTTTAAAAGAATATTTAGAATGATAATTGATAAGTAAATTTAGAAATAGAAAATTGTTTGAATAATATATGAAAATAAAAATATCTATTTTTTGGTTTTTATCCTTATTTGTTGTATATGAAGAATATCCCTAAATTTTTTTAAAGAATATTTAGAATGATAATTGATAAGTAAATTTTGTGAGACTTTAAAATCCGTATTCCTAAAGGAGAGTAAACGTACTTCAAGCTAAAATCCGGAATTTTTCTAGATCTCGATGACGAAACTGGATTTCACCGTTTCACCGCCTCAAATCTAAATTTACCACGCTGACTCTCGTCGACCCGAGATGTCTAATTTCACGCTTCGGGAGCAACGGTAAAGGATGTGTACACTTGGTGACGTTATGGCCCACAGGCGCCACGTGTCAAGCTACGAGAAACAAACATCGTTCTCAAGTAAAATATGTGACAGTGGCATCATGCCATTTGATGTAAATCTCTGGCGAGACGATATGATATACAGAATCCTGCCATTCAACGAGAACTGACACGCAAGATTGAGACGACTGTCTCTCGACCAACCTCAATTCAACAGCCTGGGAGGTGTGAAGTTATAGGAGTGGCACTCAACCGAGAAAGCGGAGAAAGTGAAGGGAAGAGTAGGAGCCTTGCAGAGAAGCCCCACTTTTCTGGGGAATCCCAAATGCACTTGACCACGGCCTCGGCTGAGGCAAGTGAGCAAAGTCAAGCCCCTACTACAAAGACTGTCACTGGTTCCAAATAGTGAAGCCTGACAAACCCGAAAAGGCAGTGTTTTTCTCCTACTTGCTTTACTGCATACTTAGAATCCACAGACTACCGCGCCTGAAAGTCGCATTCCTGCCCAAGATTTTAATCTGATTTATCAAATCCTCATGGCTTCGACAGTCTTACCCGACCGCTTCTCGCGGATTTGTGTGATGTGTGTTGTTGCCATAGTGAACAATACGTCGATTTAACAGTTTGCCCAAAGAAGAACCATTATCGTGCCTTTCTTGTAAATTTCATGCAGCTGTTTACGTTATTGTTATAAACCCGAATAACATTATTGAATGGAAACTACTACGTTAATATACGACGAAAGTGATATATTAGCATGTGTTATACGCTGCGCCACTATTGTAATCTTCTATAAATGAAGAACTAAGAGAACCCACGATCGCTTCGCTTCACCCCGTCATAACACATTTTCAAAAATCGAAGACGTACTTGGGATGAGACGCTCCGGCTTTAGATGTGAAGAAACGCCAAGATGGCCTGTCTGTATTTGCATTTGTAAAATTCTCGCAAGAGACTCATTAGGTATAAATTGCAATAAATACATGAATTGTAAAATAAAATATTCTTTGTATAAAATCTACATTTTTGGTAATGACGGTAGCCCAAGCGGTCATTTTATTATTACGTATCGCGTTTCACAACGTGAGACATGGATTTCGGTTGATTTGTGGTGAATAACTGATCCTCGGTTTTCAAAGGCCACAATAGGAAATAGAAATTATCTACCTTACTTCAACTTTTTATAAATAACATTTACAAGATTTCTATATGAACCTTGATAAGATATAAATTACTATTATGATCATTTTTATAAATATGTAATCATTGGAAACTAATATTTTCCTATATTTTTATGGAACATTATAAGACTATATAATAAAATGGCAGAACATTCCAATAATCAAAAGGAAAATAAAACAATTATTTTTCTGTATTTAATTTGAAAATAATTTTAAAAAACAAGTTTCTAAAACAAACTAATAATCTTTGACATCTTCTATATGAAGGGTTAATGTTATTGTCGTAACTTTTCTCTTAATTTGAATAGCATTTGCTTATTAATCTGCTGAACCTTCTCCAATAAAAATAAAAACTAGTGTAATTTTTTTTATACTTTGACTCTTTAGTCATATAAGGTGATTCGTAGATATATATATATATATATTTTGAGTTGGATTCGTAGATACTTAGATAGTCGTCTTTACTTAATATAGTTGGAATAAGACTCTAATAGTATTAAGTATGAAGTTGTTTATTTCTTTAATATTGTATTCCTATTAAGTATTAACATGTTTAGTTTTTATAATCTTTTTTTTTTTGCACAATTGTTTTTTATAAACTTAAAACTAACATCTTTTTTTATTTCTTGAAAATAACTTCTTTTTTTTAAAAAAAAGTTCTTAAAAAGAACTTAAAACCAACATCTTTTTTTGCAGAAAATAACTTTTAAGCAAGTTCTAGTGAACTTAAAACCAACATATTTGAATATATTAAGAAAATACTCAAAATCAAGATTAAATAACTTTATTAGTACATGATAAAATGAAAATATTTGTATGATATATGTATAACATATTAACATGTATAAAATTAAAAGATAAATTATTATGATAAATAATTTATTATTATCATTCTTACAAAAATAATACATTTTATTTTATTTTTGATTAGAAGAGAAGTGCAAACTTCATTAAAACAATTCAATTGAAATTACAACCAAGATATTAACTGGTGGGTAATGAACCCATTCACCGCTTGAACTGCCAGAGCTACAAGAGATCAATGAAGAAACACAGAATATCAACGATAAAACTAATCAACATTCTGATTCACCCCAAGTAAAGCTTTTACAATTTTGAATAATCAAACCTACTAGAGAGATAAGCAGTAGGGGCTGTTTGTCGATGCTAGCAATAGGTCGTCTGTTTTAAGTAAGACATCATGCAAATGTCTCGCCCACCCATCAAGATAGCCGCCCCGCAACTAAGATCCACCAAAGGCATCCAGGGGCCATAGGCATTGTTTGCCTTGCCGCTAGAAATCACCCGATGGCCTGAAGGACCATACCCATTCGTATCCTTCCTTGATATGCAAATAATGTACAATTCATCTGATGGGTGGGCTTGTACATCCTCCCATGCCTTTGGAAATACCGCCGTTGATTATTACTGACTGTCCGAGATGCTCTATCGTCTAACACCATCGTTTCTTCATTCCAATAACCCCAACAATAACATGGCGACTTGTCATGGTTTTTTTTACAGTGGCACATATGCACTACCCACCAATCTACAAAAGAAAGTGCTCCATCAATTCTCATCAATCTGAGCTAGTGTTTAATTTTGGTGTTTCAGAGATGGACCGATATATATGTAACAAAATTCCATTTTAATTGTAATACGTTAATTTAATTATATCAACTTCCTAATTGATCTTTTTGTTTTAAATTTTTAATTATATAGAAAATTGTTTGAATAATATATGTAAATAAAATATCTATTTTTTGGTTTTTTTTTCCTTATCTCATGTAGATGAAGAATATCTCTAAATTTTGAAAAGAATATTTAGAATGATAATTGATAAGTAGTCTTAAATAGAAAAATTATGAATAATATATGTAAATAAAAATATCTATTTTTGGTTTTTTTTTCTTATCGGTTGTAGATGAATAGAACACTAAATTTTTTAAAATATTTAGAATGATAATTGATAAGTAAATTTAGAAATAGGAAATTCTTTGAATAATATATGTAAATAAAATATCTATTTTTTGGTTTTTTTTTCATCTGCTGTAGATGAAGAATATCTCTAAATTTTTTAAAAGAAGGAATGATAATTGATGTTAAATTTAGAAATAGAAAATTGTTTGAATAATATATGTAAATAAAAATATCTATTTTTTGGTTTTTTCCTATCTCATGTAGATGAAGAATATCTCTAAATTTTTTGAAAGAATGTTTAGAATGATAATTGATAAGTAAATTTAGAAGAAAATTGTTTGAATAATATATGTAAATAAAATATCTATTTTTGGTTTTTTTCCTTAGTTGTTGTAGATGAAGAATATTCTAAATTTTGAAAGAATATTTAGAAATGATAATTGATAAGTAAATTTAGAAATAGAAAATTGTTTGAATAATATAGTGTAAATAAAATATCTATTTTTTTTATTTCTTATCTTTATCTGTCAGATATGAAGAATATCCCTAAATTTTTTAAAGAATAGAATGATAATTGATAAGTAAATTTTAGAAATATAAAATTGTTTGAATAATATATGTAAAATAAAATATCTATTTTTGGTTTTTATCCTTATTTGTTGTATATGAAGAATATCTCTAAATTTGTTGAAAATATTTAGAATGATAATTGATAAATAAATTTAGAAATAGAAAATTATCTGATTTACTTCACCTTTTTCTAATATCAGTCATCATAAATCTATGATTGGTGTTTGATTGGTGTTTGATTATGATTTATAAAAGACTATCATAGGAAAGTTGTTTCCTTATTTTCGAAATATTTATAAATTAAATCCCTGATCAATAATTAATTGAATTCATGGCGAAGAGAGGCATCAATATTCATGGTCGGAGCTTCCATTGGAGGTTTTAAGTTTGATATTTTCAAGATCTTTTTCAAAACCGATCATGATATTTTTGGCAAGGATATGTACTTTGATAAATCACAAAGAAAAATACCTGGTAATTAACGGTGTTTTCATGCAGATGAACGAAATAGAAGAGATTGTAGCTGATTTTAGGGTATTTATAGAAATTTTGGAGTCAAAATGAATTATTCAAACTAACGATATAAATAAATAAATAAATAAAATGCAAACCAAATTTAAGTAAAAATATAATTTGATTTGTTTTAGAACAAAGATTTGTTTAATTACTCATTTGGACTAAGTCTCTACAACTTTATTTGCAAAATAAGTCAATTTAATTTCTATTAAGGAATTAAATTTTTGTAATAAAAAAGCGTTATTTGAAAAGAAAGAAAGAGACCGAGTTTGTTAAATAAAATATAATTCTAATACAAATTTATTTGAAAATATCATAAAATAAAAAAAAAAATTAAATTCAAAATGATAAATTGTTTTATAAATTATTTGAAATTTATTTAACTTTTTTCTATTATATAAAGATTCAACTAAAAACCTCGAAACACTTTTTACCTTAAATTTTAATTGAAATAATTAACTTTATATTTATTGTTATATAATTTAAATAGTAAACCTTAGTTCGATAGATATTAGATTATGAATAAAACTATACCTTGCTTTAGCTGTTGGTTTATGTGAAAAGGGGAAAGTAAACTTAGTAACAGAGAGAATTCCTAAATAGCAATAATATATTAGATGTATTGTGGTGAATGGTGATTATTAGGATTGATATAAAAATCAATACAGGAAAGAGGATTCAGTCACCATGAACCTCATTTAATTAGAAAAAGCTAGTCCATAAACACAAATTTGGCAACAAATGAATACCTATAATATTAATTAAATCTAAATTAACTTGAAATCAAAATTCAGTTTGAAAATATTTCCTTCTTTGTATTTGTTCTCTCTCTCTCTAATCTCTATAACCGTTTTATAATTATTGTTTCCTTAAACGAGACAAACTCCACATAGACTGTGACGAGTCTCATCACAGGACTGGTCCGTAATTGTCCTTTCAAAAAAAAAAAAAAAAAGATAGCAATTATAAATCTGAAAAACAATATTATACAAAATGAACGTGACATCCAGCAGGCTTCATTCAATAATCAGAACTATTCAATTAATAATAAAAAAAATTACAAAGAAATACATCCTTAATAATAGAGTTACCATCACCAAATCCAATTAACATAGGAGTATTTTTTGCTTACAATTGGACAGGGCAAAGATACTGTAATACTTCTATCATCTAAATCAAACACGTAAAGATTTCGATTCTGAGTGAAGTAGATGGAATTTTCTTAATCCAATATCTGAACAAGACAACACTTACCTTCATTTCTTGAAAGAAAAATCGTTTCAGCCACCAACATTTTCACTTTCATCCATGTATCTTTTAATCGATCCAATCGATAAATTTCAAAGTCCAAAATCATACCACGAGACTCAAACCTTAATGATAAAATCTTGTTGACTAATAAAAGTTCATCTCCAAATTCAATCAAGTACATCCTGTAACCCTAAGATTCCTTGCATTATAGGAACAGTCCTTTATTATTTATCAATTTGTAAAGCTTGACAACTGGTTTTTCAAATCACCACCAAAATGTCCGAATGGATATCATTCAGGATGGCATATATCTTTCCTGATGAACAATTATTCTATCCACAACAAGAAAACCATTAATCATAATATCTGCAAAAATTTCTAACAAATTCATCATCACCCAATTGCCATGATAAAGTAAAATAATCACTAACAACAAGAGATGGCAATTAGGATCACTTGGGCCTACCCATAAAAATATAAGCCATATAGTCCAAGTCTTCTAGGGAGTTGGATTCTCCATTGAGCACAGATCTAAAGAAAATACTGAGCCAAAATCTTTTAATACCAACCATCCATTGGAGGAGCACATTACTTCTTTATTAAGCAATTCTGGGATGATCTTGATGTAATAATGATTTTCGGAGATGTTAAAGAATGTTTGTCTTTGTTTATTTTCTCCATGAGAAAAAATAAGCCAAGGATGCTTTTCAAGCTGGAGGAAGAGAATATCAGATTTGTTCTGCTCATGATTTTGTTATCTCGTTGTAAAAATGATGACAATTTCGTAAATTTTAGCCAATAAAAATGTAATATCTAAAATATTTCTCAAATAAAATATCAATTTTAATTAGAATTTAAATGTATATATACCTAAAAGAGCAGTTAAAACATAAATAACTATATGAGTATTATATAATATAATATATGATACAAAAAGCACATTAAAGTAACGTTATGTCAGAAAAATATAAAGGTTTTAATGATGTGCAAACAAGGTTGAAAGATTAATCAAATAATTTTTACAAATCAATTGAATCAAGGTTTAAAAGAAAATTAATAAAATAAATATAGTTAGAGAAAATCAATGGAATCGGAGGAATTGAAAAAAAAACAAAAAAAGAAATAAATAAAACGTACCTTTCGTTGCTGGGAATCTGAATTTCTAATTGTATAAAACCATCAGAGGGAGAGAGAGAGTTGAACCAATTAACTTAGTTTTAAGAGCCAACACCGCTGGTTATATATATAACAAAACGATTTATAATTTGATTCGAATACGTTAATTTAATTATATCAACTTCCTAATTGGATTGTTTGTTTTAAATTTAATATATAGAAAATTGTTTGAATAATATATGTAAATAAAAATATCTATTTTTTGGTTTTTTTTCCTTATCTGTTGTAAATTTTTTGAAAAGAATATTTAGAATTATAATTGATAAGTAAATTTAGAAATAGAAAATTGTTTGAATAATATATGCAAATAAAAATATCTATTTTTTGGTTTTTATCCTTATCTGTTGTATATGAAGAATATCTCTAAATTTTTTGAAAAGAATATTTAGAATGATAATTGATAAGTAAATTTAGAAATAGAAAATTATCCGATTATTTCACTTTTTCAATATAAGTCACGCACCCATGATATTGCAGTTTGATTTATGATTCAAAGACTATCGTAGGAAAGTTGTTTCCTATTTTTGAAATACTTATAAATTAAATCCTCTGATCAATAATTAATTGAATTCATGGAGGAAGAGAGGCATCAATATACATGGCCTGAGCTCCATTGAGGTTTTAAGTCGATATTTTCACATCTTTTAAAACCGCATCATTATATTTTTGGCATGATATGTAAGTCAGGGAAATCTCAAGAAGGGTTTTCATACACAACGCCCACTTCCTTCCAATTTTCATATGGCGATCTCCATTCTTATGACGCTGAGGAAGGCAGTGTGATTTTTTTCATCCTACACATACCTCGGGATATCTACATATTCCGCACTGTTAGACAAGAGGATATTGGATCTCATATATGGTTACCAAGTGGAACTGGTGATGAAATTTTGAGTATTTTTTCTTCCATCCTTTAACGAAAGAGAAAATATGTCTTCCTAATATACCTCCTCGTAGCCTAGTATCCGACCCGCTTTATTCTTTACCAACTTCCCAGGAGTAAGTGTGGTTGCACAGATAAATGTCAGTTGTTAAATTAACATTTAATCACCAAACCTAGAGAGAAGAGACACCAACCTAAGTTTACTTATGTTATAACATGAGAAGGCGCTCGTATGGTGCTATAAGACATTTTATTTGTTGTACTCCAGTCTATCACAATGGAAAGTGCTACTGTTTGGACTGTGATGGAAAGGTGGCGATATTTGATCTTAAAGACATCAAAGATAGTTGGGACTTTTGTGGGAAGCCATATTCCAAGGTGAACCATAAGTTAGTTGTTCAAAGCTTTATGGTTGAAAGTGATGGAGAGTTATTAACTGTATTTCTTGGTGATGAAGCACGAATTTGGATATGTAAACTAACCACCACAAGGGAATGGACGACTTTGAAGATTTAGGCAATAGCGTTGTATCTAAGTAATGCCGCATCACAGGGTAGAAAGAGTCAGGTCTCAAGGAATGGGTAATAAGATCTATCTCCCTGCTCTTTATCCCACTACCAACAATATCTGAATATTCTATTCTCTTGCAAACTCAAAATTTCACCAAGACATGATTTTTCACTTAACAAATTTTTACGACATGAAGCAATTGTACCAATCCACCCGATTAAACCATACAGGTGTTAATTATTAAACACAACATCTGCTTTTCTAACTTCCGACATTTAATGTTTTTATAATGTTATTTATTTATATTTATATTATACTATTATCTTTCTGGGTAGAAAATTTCAATAAATTTCCGTTTTTATGTTATACTACTCCCCAAGAAACAAAATATCGGTAATTACGGATATATTTATACTTGGATTTTACGGATATATCGGAAATATCGGTAAATATCGGTGGATATTTTGACAAAAATATGAGTAAAGGGAAAATTAACAAACATACTTTGAAATTCATAGAAATACTTTGTTGAACTATAAAAAAGACATAAATAAACAAATATACACTTATTGAAAACAATATTCATTATAATTTATCGAGAAATTACATTACAATAGTAATTTAAAACTAATGAAGACCGATGTGACCTTATTACATTATTTAATGAAGGATCCCATCTTGATGAAAGAATATTTAAGATAAGGATTTTCAAATTATTGAGATAAATCACAAAGAAAAAATAATTTGAGAATTAAATGAAGTTTTGATGTATGGATGAGTTTGTAAAGAGATTGTGGTGATTTTATAGTGGGTATATTGATAGGGGTTTTTGAGTCAAAATGAATTATTCAAACTAACGATATAAATAATAAATAAATAAATGCAACCCAAATTCTGCTAAAAATATAATTTGATTTTGTTTTAGAACAAAAGATTTTGTTTAATTACCTTATTTGACTAAGTCTCTACAACTTATTTGCACAAATAAGTCAATTTAATTCTTATTATGAATGTTAAATTTAGCAAAGTAAGATTGAAAAGAAAGAAAGAGACTGAGTTTGTTAAATAAAATATAATTCTAATACAAATCTAATCTCTATAACCGTTTTATAATTATTGTTTCCTTAAACGAGACAAACTCCACATAGACTGTGACGAGTCCCATCATGATCATCTGTAATTAAGTTCTTTCAAAAAAAAAAAAATTTAATTGTTTGTTTATCTAAAAAACTCAATCTTTTATTTTTATAATATAAATTTAAATAAAATTGTAAAATATGGAAGAGTTGGACTCAAATGTGGGCCACATTTAAGAGAGGTTGTTAGGTTCTTTAGGTATTTACATATAAAGATTGTTTAATTCAAAATTACATTTTTGTACCACTGTAAAAGTGACAAATATTGGTAATTGATGAACACGGCCTTCTAACCGAGTAATAAAGATAGATAATTATATTATATTGGTAGCTTTAGATTTTTACAAATATAATAAAAATATCAGACATCAGTCTTGTTGTTTTATTAAAAATATCCGTAAACGAAAATTAACAAAATACTTAAATTAACAAAACATTTACAGAATCAGTAAGATATAAAGATTCAATGTAGATCAAT
This sequence comes from Tetrastigma voinierianum, assembly GCA_016808115.1. NCBI lineage: Eukaryota > Viridiplantae > Streptophyta > Magnoliopsida > Vitales > Vitaceae > Tetrastigma > Tetrastigma voinierianum. Next base: position 92,603 of record JAEQBH010004109.1, read on the forward strand.
TCATTATTTGACGAAATGATCCTATATCGACTTGGCTTGACTATTTCAGATACATAATATTCATAATAAAGATCTTCAAAATATTACGCGATAAATCACAAAGAAAATAATTTGAGAGTTTAAACTGAGTTTTTGAATGCAGATAAAAATTATACGACAAGTTAGTAGATGATAGAATTTTTTCAGAAATAAATAGTCAATGGATTGTCAAAACCAATCATGATTAATTCTAACCGTCGGGATTTGATTTAAGTCAAAATAGCCGATATTTATTGATATTTAATTGATATTTTAATTATGATTATCAGATATTTACCAGATATATCTCCTGATATTTTACAGACATTTTAAGAAATTCCAAGACATGCGCGCTGAGATAAAGTCTCGGGAATTTCACTAAAATATCGAATTTCCGATATTTGTATCGATATTTCACGATGATTGATTTCACTGATTTTTCAACTATTATTTACTGCCACATTTTCAAGGTTATCGATAACCAATTTTCAAGAGATATTTCGATCGAAACTATTTTTTTGTCCTCCTGAAGTTTTATAACACAGGGACTTTGGAAGAAATCATTCTCTTAAAATTTAAAAAATAAAAAGAAAAAAAGAAAGAATCCAAGCACTTCAATATGTTAAATGTAGATTTTGGATTTAGAGAAAACAGATAGGCAATTATAACCAAAAACAATATTGTAATACAAAATGAATGTGACATCCAGCAGGCTTCATTCAATAATCAGAACTATTCAATTAATAATAAAAAAATTACAAAGAAATACATCTTTAATAGAGTTACCATCACCAAATCCAATTAACATAGGAGAATTTTTTATTACAATTGGACAAAGAAGATATCAGAATACTTCTATCATCTAAATCAAACACTTAAAGAGATTTCACTCATGGGGCGAGATAACTTTCACCCACATTCAAACATAACACTTACCTCATTTCTTTGAAAGAAAATCGCTTGTTTACCAATATTTTTCACTTTCATCCATGTATCTTTTAATCGATCTAATCGATACATTTCAAAATCCAAAATCATACCACGAGGCTCAAACCTTAATGATAAAATCTTGTGGACTAATAAAAGTTTATCTCCAAATTCAATCAAGTACATCCCTGTAACTCTGCAAGATTCTTGCATTATAGGAACAGTCCTTTGACATGAATACCTGTAAACTGACAACCGGTTCTTGAAATCACCCACTAAAATGTCTAATGGAGACTCAGATGGCATATATCTTTCCTTGGTGGAACAATTATTCTATCCAATACAGTAAAACCATTGAATCCAATATCGGTGTAAAAAATTTTTCTAACAAATTCATCATCACCCAATTGCCATGATAAAAGAAAATAATCACTAACAATAAGAGATGACAATTAGGATCACTTGGGCCTACCCATAAAAATATAAGATATATAGTCCAAGTCTTCTATAGGGGGAGTTGATTATTCTCCATTGAGACAAGATTCAGTGAAGAAAATAACTCATTGAGTCAAAATCTTTAATACCAATCCATCCCTGGAGCAACACACTACTTGTTTATTAAGCACTCGACGGACCTTGAGGTGTAAATAGCTGATTTTTCGAGACAAGGGAAGACTGTTGTCTGCTGTGATTTCCAAAGAGGAAAAAACAAGCCAAGGATGCTTTCGTTAGATAGTGAGATTGTACTGCTCGCTCATGATTTTTGTTATCGTTGTAAAAATAATGACAATAAAATGTATTAAGAAAATAATATCTAAAATATTTCATAAAATAACACTAATTAGAATTCTAAAATGTATAGATACCCAAAAATAGGTTTAAAAAACAGAATAACTATATGAGTATTATATAATATAATATATAGATACAAAAAGTACATTAAAGTAACGTTATGTCAAAAAATATAAAGGTTTTAAGATTAATCAAATACTTTTACAAATCAATTGAATTGAAGGGGTTTAAAAAAAAAGAAAATAATAAAATAAATATAGTTAGAGAAAAATCAATGGAATTGGATGAGTTAAAAAAACAAAACAAAATAAATAAACGACCTTCATGGTTGGAACCACTTCTAATTATGTATAAAACTATAAGGAGGAGAGTTGAACCAAAATTATTGTTCTTTCAGGACTGATTTAGGTATCTGTTTCTTCTATACATTTTCATCCATGAGTCTTACGCACCATCTTTAATTGGAATCATCCATTTTGAAGGACCAGAGACCAAAACACAAACAGGTTTTAAGAAGACTTGACAACAAATCACTTAAAACATATGCATCTCTTTACACTTCATGATTCTGAATCAGTAAACAATTCCAAAACAACCCAAAGTACCATCAAACAACTCAATGAATCTGTAATCAAAGATAAGTGGAGAGTTAGCTTTTCCTAACCTTAAAACTTCAAATCTTTCCTTTTTAGCTTTATCTTAATTTTTCTTCCTTATTCCTTCTTCCTTCGCTTTGAATAAGAACTGTAAAAGATGAGAGAAAGTTCAAACTTCTACTTCTTCTTCCCCAATCGTGCCTCAATCCTTAAAGTAAAACAGAACTCCTCACTTAAGAGTTAAAGTTTGGCTTAGTTTTTCTTAATCTCAGATGCTCTTTCATAGTCTTTCTAGTCTTCAATACTTCTGAAAGTCAACTTATTCAAATTCTATAATAACATAAAATATTTTAGCTTAATGACTCTTAAGTCCCTAACATTTTACCATTATTACATTTACTTATTTAAAATCTCTGTTATATTATTTTTCACATTGCACTTGGGTCTCAAAAATACAAATTTTACTTTTATTATACCTCTAAACTGTAATAAACTATTAGGGTATAATTGGGTGTTACACTAAGTTCCAACTCAATTAATCTTTCCCATAGCTTCTAAATGCAAATAAATGAAAGACAATCAAAACTTTATTTGACAATCTTCCCAACTTGTATTATTCAAACAATAAACTACAAAACCTAAGTAGCACAAGCACTTGCAATTCCCTACATACTTTATTTACAAAACAATCCTTAACTTGCTTGCTAACCACTGCCTTGCCAATGCATGATTTATAGAGAGATGATGCAATTTGCAACTCGCAACATTTCCAACACCAGTTCGATCAAACCGAAGCCTCCTTGATCTTCCACCAAAATGCATTTGAATTTTAACCACCAAACCCTTTCGATCAAACATCTATTATGAGAGGTGCTACCTCATGAGCCACCAAGCTCTACTTCGATCCATTCTGCCAAGCGGGTGTGCCAATCTGCCACCCTTCCTAAAAGGTGTCACCATGAGTGTCTATGTTACCCACATAGTCCGACCCTTGATCCATGCTTGAAGAGTTGTGTCTATTGCCATATTTATCAGGTGCAAGGCTCATTAAGGCATCTCAAACGTATTAGCTACCTTAGATATCTGAAGTGTCATCCCTCTTGTAAGGTCCTCATGCCTTACTCAGCCCCGATACATGCACTACCAACTTTCTAACTGAGCCAATGAGCAGTCGACATTACACGTGGTCTAAATGTATCTAATGATATAGCTTACTCGAACTGTTGATCTACATTGATCCCACAAGTACCTTACTTCATACAGGTCCTTTGATTGATTTAAGACAATTGAGACCCTCAATATACCGATCACTGACTTAGGTCTCCAAGGGAGTCCACACTAACTTATAATTTTTTTTCATCAAACCAAGCATTCTTAAAACTATAACCATTCTTGTCACATAAGGAAATTTCTAAATTAGAAAAAATAAAATTGTTCTTATAAATAATTTTCGGTTCAAATGGAGAAGCAACACAAATGCATTGAGAAGTAGATGCACAGTACATGCACCGACTAGCATATAATTAGCATATATACATAAATATATAATTTCTAAAAAAAGGAAAAAGAAAAACAGAAGAGGAAAAAGAAACCAAATTCAAGCGAAATTTAAATCTTCCCTCCGCAAAACTAGGGTTTCTGCATTCAAACACTGTACCACAAAACATCAAGACGTAGCGTTTCCGGTCTCCACCCGAGCTCTCTACGATGGACTCAGCATCAGAGCTACCAGCAAATGCTCACGAGTCAATCCAACATTTTTTGCCGAGTATGAAAAGGGTCACTGATTTCTCAGCTTTCACCTCCGAGATTTTCTTCCGATTAATGCAAACATCGCCCGATCCACCGCCGAAACGGTTTGGTTTTACTCTGCACTGAACTTTCATGGCTGTAATTTCACAATTCAAGACCCAGTTTTGGCCGTCGAAAGTGTTTGAGTGATAGTTACTTTTGTTCTTCTCTATGCAATAGTGGTTTGAAATTTGCGTTAATTTACAGGTGTACCGTTTAGTGTCGAGAAAAGGGGGTTGGTTGAATAGTGATGTTGAGTTTTTGTTAGAAGAAGGTATCGTTGAAGCTATATAAGCATATGTTGTAAAAATCCTGACCTGAAATGGGTTCTATCCATTGGGCCCTGGTTTTGAATGTAATCCGATGTTTGGACAGTTGGTAGATTAGAGAGGATAATTTGAGTGTGTTTTCCTCTTGTTAATGACGAAATTTGTCAAGGGTTGGTTGGTTATAGCTGGGATTGTGATGGTGAGCTTTTATAATGAGATTTGGTTCGGGGCTTCGAGCAGAGTTGGAGGAAGATATGCGAAATTGGGCAGTTTCAGATGATAAAGCGGTTTTTCAGAATTGTTACTTTTTTGGTTGGTGAGTTCTGTCTCATCAATCGAACTAGAGCATATTTGGTGTTTCAGAGATGGACCGGACCGATATATAACAAAACGATTTATAATTTGATTCCAATACCACGTTAATTTAATTATATCAACTTCCTAATTGGATTCTTTTGTTTTAAATTTTTTAATTTATATAGAAAATTGTTTGAATAATATATGTAAATAAAAATATCTATTTTTTTCCTTATTTGTTGTATATGAAGAATATCCCTAAATTTTTTTAAAGAATATTTAGAATGATAATTGATAAGTAAATTTAGAAATAGAAAATTGTTTGTTTGAATAATATGTAAATAAAAATATCTATTTTTTGGTTTTTTTTTTCCTTATCTGTTGTATATGAAGAATATCTCTAAATTTTTTGAAAATAATATTTAGAATGATAATTGATAAGTAAATTTAGAAATAGAAAATTGTTTGAATAATATATGTAAATAAAAATATCTATTTTTGGTTTTCCTTATCTGTTGTAGATGAAGAATATCTCTAATTTTTTGAAAGAATATTTAGAGATGATAATTGATAAGTAAATTTAGAAATAGAAAATTGTTTGAATAATATGTAATAAAAATATCTATTTTTGGTTTTTTTTCCTTATTTGTTGTGATAGAAGAAAATCTCTAAATTTTTAAAAGAATATTTAGAATGATAATTGATAAGTAAATTTAGAAATAGAAAATTGTTTGAATAATATATGTATCAGAAATATCTATTTTGGTTTTTTTCTCTATCTATTATATTCAAACTATCCTCTAAATTTATTTGAAAATAATATTTAGAATGATAATTGATAAGTAAATTTAGAAATAGAAAATTGTTTGAATAATATATGTAAATAAAAATATCTATTTTTTGGTTTTTTTTTCCTTATCTGTTGTAGATGAAGAATATCTCTAAATTTGTTGAAAATAATATTTAGAATGATAATTGATAAGTAAATTTAGAAATAGAAAATTGTTTGAATAATATATGTAAATAAAAATATCTATTTTTTGGTTTTTATCCTTATCTGTTGTATATGAAGAATATCTCTAAATTCCTTTGACAAGAATATTTAGAATGATAATTTATAAGTAAATTTAGAAATAGAAAATTGTTTGAATAATATATGTAAATAAAAATATCTATTTTTTTGGTTTTTTCATATACATTTGTAGATGAAGAATATCTCTAAATTTTTTGAAAAGAATATTTAAATGATAATTGATAAGTAAATTTAGAAATAGAAAATTGTTTGAATAATATATGTAAATAAAAATATCTATTTTTTGGTTTTTATCCTTATTTGTTGTATATGAAGAATATCCTTAGTTTTTTTTAATGAATATTTAGAATGATAATTGATAAGTAAATTTAGAAATAGAAAATTGTTTGAATAATATATGTAAATAAAAATATCTATTTTTTTGGTTTCCTTATCATTTGTAGATGAAGAATATCTCTAAATTTTTTGAAAAGAATAATTAAATGATATTCAATAGTAAATTTAGAAGCCGGTATTTGAATAATATGTAAATAAAAATATCTATTTTTGGAACTCATGCCTCTGACATAGAATAGAAAGATATCTCTGGGTTTTTGGAAGATGTGGTGATGATGATGTAGGTATAATGAAGATTATTGGATAATATTATAATCGTCTGTGAGTTTTATTCTTATCAGTTGAATATCTTCCGTTAGAATATTGGAATAATCAGTGAATCGTGGTGAAATGAAATTGTTTGGATAACATATAAATAATATCTGCGGTTTATCTTTATCATTTGCGGAAGTTTATCTCAAACCATTAGATAGTAACGAATAATAGTAATCATTGGTAGATAAAGATATCTGAGTTCTTCTTTCGTGTTTAAGTTCGAACTCGGATAGATCTCATTAATAATATGAATCATTTTCCTCAAATATGACTTAACATTATATTTTATGTTTAGATTTAATGACGAGCGAGCGTTTGATCAGGAAGATGAATAGTCATTTTCTGTCTTGTTTTGACAGGTACTGAACAGTTTGCTGTTAATAATCTTTGACATCTTCTATGAAGGGTTAATGTTATTGTCATAACTTTTCTCTTAATTTGAATAACATTTGTATTAATCTACTGAACCTTCTCAATAAAAATAGGAAAAATTATAATTTTTTTATACTTTGACTCTTTAGTCATCTTTAGTCATATAAATTATATATATATATATATATATATATATATATTGATAGGGTTGAAAAATAAGGATTGAGAAACACATTCGTCGGCCGAAGAAGCGGCGCAATCCCGTCTGATACCACGGCCACAGCCCAGTGCAGGCCCAAGCGAAAGGCAGGCAGCTAGGCGCAAAATCGATCTTGAAGATGATTAGAGGTGTACCAAGCAAGTCGGATTGAGTTTGCGATGCGAGGAAAATAAAATAGCACTAGCAGGCGTCATGCGATCGATCAAATCTTATCGATAAGGAAGGAAAACGTAAAGATCGCCGCGGTTGGATTGCCCGATAGGAAGGAGATTTATCCCGGATAAGCTGTTCTTTCTAAATCCACATTACCAAATCCGATATGGGTAACGAAAATCGACGATGGGAAGCGAGTCCTAATGCAATCCATTGGTTTGAGCATCTCACATAAATACGCGGCCACCCCATCGGTGAAGATGCAGCACTCTTAGGCGCAAATCTTAAACAATATAAGCGATCTCTCTTTTCTTTGAAGCGCTTAGGCATCGGGTAGCCGGGACTGACCTGTGACCCCCACTTCTTCCTTGTTTTGGCAGAGGAGTGCTACGACGAGTTTGCGAATCGGTATTCACGGCGATCGCCGCGCCAGGCGATCAGGCGCTTTGCATCCATTGCGGAAACACTCGGTCGACCCAGCGGCCCCCTTGCGCTCGGCCGGTTAGGTTAGAAAAAGCATCATCGGTTGGCGCGATGCGTAAGGCGACGAGTTCTGACCGCAAATATAGCCCGATTTCGATTCGCGATGGTATCGGCTTCCGGAACCTGGCGGAAGCGGCGTCAATCCACGAGGATGCGGGATCCGCGAGCGATGCGGGCCGTAGGCCTCTGGGACGATGCAGAGCAATCGGGCGATACGAGCGAAGTGGAAGCACTCGCCTGGTGACGTAGCGTGATGAAGAGTTGGAAACATTGCCGGGACGAATCGTATCGCGGGAACGGCGGACGGGATGGTCGCCATCCACGAAGGGCGACCGCGGTCCGACGTTCCAGGGTGGCGAAGCTGACGAAGTCGGTCAGGCGGAAGGCATGGACCCTGAATAGCCCGGAGGAGAAAGCGAAGCCTTGATACGGAGGGCGTGAGGAGCGAAGAACCACATCATCCCCACAGGGCGGGCGCGATCATGGGAGGCGGAGGTTTGAGTCTTTAACGGGGAGCCGGTAGGTGTGAAGGAGGTGGTTAAGGGACACGCCCGGACATGGATACCTTGGTACAACAAATGAATCACCCTTCCACGATCGAGGTGTTACAGCTATCAGCTTTTAGCAAAATTCGAGTCTGAAAGTGAAACTTTGATGGAACGAGATCGATCGACCATCTCAATACTTACGAATCAAATGGAGTTACATGGAGTATCGAGGCACATGCGGTGCGAGGGCTTCGCCAGCACACACTAAAAGGCCCGACCTTAGCCTGGTTTAATGATCCCCGCTTCATGATCTCTTCATTGAAGAACTATCCATTGCGTTCGTCTCGGCTTCATCGGAGCCGGGGCGTGCGAGGCCAGAGTTACCATCTTGTAGTCGACGGGGCTCGCGGGGAAAGCACGAAGAGTATACGTGCAAGATTCAACGCCGAGTCCACGAAGATAGAGCGTGCAGAAAAATTACATGCATCCACGGCATTCATTGCAAGGTTAAGAGTGCGGTGAGGATCGTGTTTCATCTCGAAGAACCCCCCAGCGGCATGGTGAGGTACTCATGGCAAATATATAAGCGAGAAGCCCTCGCATCGAAGGAGGCTTCTTCGCTCGTAAAGAAAGCCCAGCCAGACAGCGAGCGAGGCCAAGCAAAAACGAAACTGACGAGGAAAAATCCCGAAGCAAAGATCGAAACGATCCCTAAGGTAGAGTCTCGAGAGGCCGTCTGGAGCCTTACAATCGAAAAACGGCGGCGTTACTACGCCTCGGCCTTCACTCCCCTAACAACCTCGATGTCAGCGGAGTCTGCGTGGAAATCGCAACGAAGCGATTCGCGAGATGTGACTGGTCATCGGATCCTGAGGATAACACCAAATGTGCGAGTTCCATAGGAATTCTGGGCATCGCATGGACAATTATCTGGCCAGAGAGAAATAGAATATATCTGAGCGGATACCTCGGCGTTTCATATCTCGGGGGAATCGGGCCCCAGTCGGGCTGGAATCGGGACCGGGCCCGGAGCTTAACAGTATTGCCCAAGCGAAGCGGCGACTTCGGCACGAAGCCCTTGGGAAATCCGCGTGATATCGGGAGGATTCGCGGGAGGAGGAGAATCGAGTTCGACTCCGGAGGCTCACTGCGTAGCATCGGATCGAGAAATGGAAATCTGGCGGTGATATCTAAATTGTGGCGACTGACATGCCATCACGTTCTGACTCGGACTGCGGAGGGATCTTGCTTGCACCCTGTAGCTGACGAGTGATAGTTCGCGCGATTGTAGCGACCACAATGGCGGTTCGCCGGGTTTTAATTGATAACGGGAGTTCGGTGACATCATTTTGCGTCGGCGCTTTGTGAAAATAGGCGTTGGGAGAGAAAGAGTAGAACCGTCGACACACATCTGCGGGGTTTACCGGGAGAAAGGTATTACCATTGGGCTCGGTCGTGGTGCTCACCACAGGCGAGCCCCCTTATGACGGCAACCAATGCCAAGGAGTTCCTTGTCGTGAGCGCCGTCGACTTATAACATGTTCTTGGGCGGACCCTCTCCCGATCTGATAAGCCATCCCCTCGGCGTATCACATGATAATCAAATTCCCAACCGCGCCACATGGGTAGGGATGGTCAGGAGATCGTGAGTGGCCGGAGATGCCTCTGTGACCTCGTAAACGAAGCGGTCGGCCAAGCGTGAATCCATGAAGCCAGGCTTGACATGCGCTTGTGAGTGCTCACGGGCAGAAACCCTCGGAGGAACTAGATTCGGTATCGCTGGGTGACGACCCGGAACATCTCTCCTACATCGGCTCCAAACTGGCGGAAGACCTCGAAAGCCTCCTCCTCGGCTTTTTAAGACGGAATAGAGACCGTTTTCGCATGGACGAGAGGCGGGACATGGAGGGAATTGACCCTACGAGTAATCACTTTCGTAGATTGAACCTGACCCATCCCAGCTAAGCCGGTCAAGCAAAAGCGGGGCTCCATGGCAGGAAAGTCAGCCGTCAGCGAGGAGATCGACAAGCTCACTCCACGGCCCGGGAGGCTTGATCGGAGAGGTGGGAATATCAGGAGTGGTGGTGTGTTGTACTCGTCAAAAACAAATGGCAAGTGGTGACTGCGTATGCGACCTCAGCGACATAAACAAAGCATGCGGAAAGGATGACTTCCCTTTGCGAATCGACCTCGCCATTGGAGTATGCCGCCCGAACCGCGAACTTCTCGATTTTATGGATGCATTTTAGGTTCACAGCCGGTCGGCTATGGACCGTGACGAAAAGACCTGGGTCGTCACGGCCACGGGGAACTATTGTTATCGGGTATCTGGGTTTTGGACTTCAAACGCGGGAAGCGACCTACGGAGTTAATCGCCGGATGTTCGAGAAAGAAGATAGAAACGCTGACTATGGGGTATCACGTGAAGCGATATCTTCGGTAAATCCACCCGCAGCCGTCTCATCGCTCATCTCTGCGAGGCATTCAGAGATCCTAAGAAGTCTGATATGGCGAACTTGACGAAATGTGCCTTGGCGTATCCGGTAGGAAAATTTACGGGTTTCACGATCGACCACGGGAATTGAGGCAATCCCGGACAAAATAAAGCGATTACTGGACATGCCGTCACCATCGAGAAATAAAGGAGGTCGGTAGCGGGAAGGATCGCGACTTTAAGTAGGTTCGTATCGGGGCGAGTGATAAATGCGGTACTTTCTTCAGTTATGAAGCCTTTGATGGGACCCAGTGCGAAAGATGCATTCTCATCATTAGAAGACATACTTGAGTTCCCTTCTGTTATTAAGCCACGGCCGAAGACTCTCACTCTACATGCTTAAGCGGTATCGGACTTTTGACTAGTCTTGTCCTCGTCGAGGAGATAAGGCGAGTTCGACATCAGGTTATTCTGCTGCGGTCGAGCTACAAGGAGTAAGAGGAGTGCAAGAATGGAAAAATTAGTGCGGCTGCGGTGACCATATTTCCGGAAGCTGCGCGTATTTCTGACTCATCTTATAGAAGTCCCAGCAGTACCCAGTGACAAGTATTAATAAGCCCCCTGAGACCTCAGGCGGTGATGAAGTGGGCCGTAGGGTGGCTGAGTTCGATGCTCAGATCTGGTAGCAGCAATGGGGCGGATCTTGGTAGACTTAGTCATGGAGTTCTACGTTAGCCCGGAACCTGTAGAGTACTAGCGAGCCCGACCTCTCCATTTGGAAACTCTCGTAGTGGAGCCTTGAATCTGTGAGGGACGGAGCGGGTCTTATCTAACCTCCTGAAGGAATAGATATTGGTGTACTTTTCGGTTGGATTCCATACATCTAACAACGAGCCAGGAGTATGGGGTAGTCATAGCCAGGCCTCGACCTCGCCCCATTCATTAAGTCGTCGGTACAGAGGTCTGTGACTCATTTAGTGAGGTGAAACAAAATAGAAGACACCCTCACGAGGGGCCCAGAAAGTGAAAGGATGATCTTATACCTCGAAAGGTCGCGATTTATTAAAAGAAATTTGTGTTGGTTTAGGTCAAGACATGTCCCGGAAGCGGAGAATTCCGGCGAACGCCTTGGCAAAGTAGCCCTGACCTCACGGAAGACCTCGGCGGTCGGCGCTGTTGATCGCAGGCGGAACCCTCTTATCGATCCTTATAGCATGGTGAATTGCCCCGGTGGGGTATTTCATTTGGATGGACCTAATTTGGAGATTATATAATAGACGGGCACACGGATGACCCAGAAGCGGCCAAATAAAGTTGGTCGGCGGGTTCACTAATCATAAAGGAAGCCTCTCTGGATTTTCTTCCTTCCTTAAATGCATTGCGGGGAGGAGAGGGACACAGTACGTCTTTGAGAAGTACGAGGTATATCGGGGAATCATATCGGAGCTTGGGCATTGCGGGGAAAAGTCTTAGGCGGGGATCTTCTTGGCCCGACCCTTTTCCCGGGATCCTGGCCAGGCCTGGTCGAAATGCGGGATCTACCGAGGGCACGCTAAGATCTTCGTCTCAGGTCGAGCCCTTAACATCGATCCGCAAGTCCACGGCCTTTCCAACGATGGGGTTTGGACATATTGGGACCCACGCCCGTTGGTAAGTGGGTCTGGTGTCGTCGCGGTGGATTGCTTTACCAAGTGGGCGAAGCAGGAGCCCCAGCCCTGATTCTGAAGCGAAAGATATGCAATTTCGTGTGGCGAGCCATCGTATGCGAGTTTGGCATCCCAAGAGCCACAACAGTATCGGACAACGAGAAAGCAGGTTAAACAATATTTAAATTGAGAGATTTTGTCTTAGAGCTGGAATTAAAATTATTACTCGTCCCAGAAGCACGCGATCAAATGGGCGGTGAGTACTATAGGAACCCTTAAGGCGCCTTGAAGACGAGTTGGAAGATCTTAAGAGAGTGGGTAGAATACCTCCACAGGTACTATGGAGCTCTGGAATGACCACGAAGTCGACAACTCGAAACCGGGTTTGCCTTACATGCTGGCAGGCGATGGCCGAGTGGAGGGTCGAATAAAGTCTCCCGGGATCGAGTTTAGCATCGAGGAGGAGCATAATGGCGAGGCCGCCCGTCTAAACTGACTCTAGATGGCGGCGGTGGCGTGCGGAGGGTATCGAAGGAAAACATCAGTCTTATAATCAAGAGTCGAGCCCGGGAGAGCATGTAGGGCGACCCAGTGTAAAAGCTCCTGCCGTGAGGAAGAATCAGTAGCGTGGAAAACTGAGCTAGCCAGGAAGGTCCTTACATCATATCAGGGATTGTCGGACCGAACAATTATGAACTCGAGCAAAAGGAAAATCTTGACATACATGGAATCACGGAACACCTTAAAGCGTTTTACGATAAGTGTCGGTTTATAATATAGCCTTATTAATTATTAGATGGCGAGTTAGTATTTATTTGATTACGTTGTCGAGACATCTCATACGGTCGAATATACGAAAATCGAGAAAAAGGCACAGTAGAAGTTCATAGACATAAAAGGAAAAGCTACTCTTTATTTCCAATTGAACTACATTCAGTTACAATAAGTGGTGTCATCGATTACATCTTGAAAGCATTCAATACAAGCAGTTCCCTCGAAAAAAAAAGAGACAAAGGAGAAAGAGATAATGAATTGACAAGGAGAAAGACGAGAATGAAAAGAAGAGAGGAAGGAAAGGAAAGAAATGGAAAAGAGGAGAAGAGAAGAAAGGGATGGAAGGTTTATGCGGGGAAGAAGCAAATGGGAGAATGAGATGTGGAAGAAAGATGAAGAAGGGAGAAGGAGAGGGAGAAAGAGAAGGGGAGAGGGAGAAAGAGAAGGGGAGAGAGGAAGAAAGAGGAGGAAGAAGAAAGATAAAACGAGAGAAGCGGCGCAAAGTGCACCACCCTCTCGGGACGCGTTCAACCTGAGAAGGCTGAGAGGAATAACATGACTCAGTAAAGGGAGACTAGGGAGAAAAACCTGACTCGAAGAAAGCGACGGGACCGCTCGGAGAATCTCCATGGATGCAGTGAAGAGCGACCAGACTGATCTCCATCTCACCGCGGACTCCGATTACATTACCCACAAAAGCCAAGTATTCCAAGCGTAAACTCATTGTAAGCAGGCTACCATTTATAAGAAGGCACAAAACTGAAGGTCACTGAGCGTTCCAAATTCTCATGATCGACATTAAAGACGTTCCGCGCTTTCAAGGAAATCAGTCGAATGGCGTAGCGGCGATCCGGCCAAACGAGACGTGCGACCCGAGCCAAAGTTTACTCACCGGTAGCTTGGCTTCGGCCATTACGCATACGAGGCCGCGGCGCGCCTCGAGTCGGACGACTCGAGCTACGTTGCCACCTGACGCATCGCCGCCAGCCGGAATGCCACCGGTAGCGAGCGCTCATCTACTACGCACGGTACAGCGCACCGGGGAGTCAGACGGCTCGAGCTACATTGCCACCGACTACATACGCCGCACTCGGTACAGACGCCACCATTGGCAGGCGCTCATCTACTGCGCGCGAGCGTGACGCCTCGAGTCGGACATTTCGGTACATTGCCACCCGGCTACTCATGCTCGGTGGGCGCCATAGGTGATGAGCTCATCTACTGCCACGAGCGCGCCGGTCGGACCGGCTCAGCTTCCCATTTGCCACCGGTTACGCCGCCGCCGGCTGGAGCAGCGGCGTTGACGAGCTCATCACTCTGCGGGCCATGGCGCCTCGGAAGTGAGACCGACTCGGTACATTGCCACAGGCCCTGTGCCCGGCCCGCGGCTGCTCGATTTATGGTGATCCACGGCCGCGAGGCCCGCGGCGCTCGCGAAATCCGGATCTTTCGAGGTACACGCCATACGAGCCACGGCCGAGACGCGCTGGCTGATTTGGCGGTGATCCACGTTCGGCCGCGAACCCGCAGCGCCGCTTAGTCGGTCGACTTTCGGTACATCGCTGCCGCAAAATTAGCGGCGCCGAGCCGCGGTTGATTTGACGGTGATCCACTTGCCACGAGCCACCTTTGCCTAAGCGGTCGGATCAGCACCGGTACGCCGCCACGAGGCCCGCGGCGGAACGCGCGGCTCGGTTGTGAAGTGATCCGGCCGGCCTGGCTCCCGCAGCGCCTCGCGGTCGGATCAACTCGACTACGCCATACGCTGAGCCGTGCCGGAGCAGCGACTCGATTTGTGAGGTGATCTCGGCCGCGGGCGCGCGCTGCGCGAGTCGGTCGACTTAGGTACATGCCCGCAAGACCCGCAGCGCGGGCGCGCGGGTCGATTTGTGGTGATCCATCAACCACGAGGCCCGCAGCGCTCAGCGGTCGAGATCAACTCAAGCTACGCGCCACGAGGCCACAACGCGAGCGCGCGGCTCGATTTGGCGAGGTGATCCGCCGAGCGGCCCGGCGCTTTCATGAGTCGGTCGGCTCGGTACACATTGCCCGCGAACCCGGCACCGAGAGCCACGCGGCTCAGTTTGGCGAGGTGATCCGCCGGCCTGACCACTGGCCTTTCATGAATCCAGTCCTTTCAGCTACGTATCCTGCCGGCGCGACGCGGGGCAATGCTTCGCTTTAACAGGTGATCTACTTATACGAGCCCATTTGCTAAGCAGTCGAATCCTTCGAGCTACATTCTTGGAGCAATGCTTCGCTTTGTGAGAGTGATCCACTCCGTATGATACGTTGCTAACGAGTCGAATCGATTAAGTTCGCGTTATTGACTCTTCCTCTCGAAATTCATGGGCGATCCTGCCCGACCAATTCACATTGTGAGCTCTTCCATTGATTTACTTGGGCGAGCTCTACTCGACTATTCACGGTGGCTTGAGCTCTTCTCGCCGGTTTACTTGGGCGAAACCTGCTATTTGTTGGCTCCCTAGCGAGCTGCTTATACCAGTTCACGTAGACGAGCTTACGCCCGGTAATTCACATTGATGAGCTCTTCCCATCTGATTTACTTGGGCCGGGCTCACACTCGACTATTCCTTTCCAGACGAGCTCTGCCAGTTTTACTTGGGCGGGCTCTACTCGTGTTCACTTTGTGAGCTCTTGCTCTCGGTTCACATGGGCGAGAGCTCACGCCCGGCAATTCCATTGGCGAGCTCTTCCCATCAGTTTACTTAGGCGGGCTCTACTCCAGCTATTCACTCAGGCAGGCTCTTCCCATCGGTTTACTTGGGCGGGCTCTGCTCGACCTATTACTCAGCGAGCTCTTCCCGTGGTTTACTTGGGCCAGCTCTGCTCGATATTCACATTGTGAGCTCTTCCCATCGGTTTTACTTGGGCGAGCTCACCCTTTCCGGTCAGTCACTACGGCTGAGCTCTTTTCTGGATTCACATGGATGAGCTCACGCGGCAATTCACATTGGCGAGCTCTTCCCATCGGTTTTACTTGGAGCGAGAGCTACCGCTCGGTATTCACTCCCGCGAGCTCTTCTCGGTTCACATGGACTGGGCTCACGCGACTATTCATTGAGCTCTTCCCATCGGTTTACCGGTTGAAGCTCTACCGATATTCCTCAGAAGCGAGCTCTTCCCATGTCGGTTTACTTGAATGACTCTTCCCGTGATTTACTTGGACCAGGCTATACTCGACTATTCACATTGGCGAGCTCTTCCCATGGTTTCGCCCAGGCGAGCTCACTGTTGTTCGCTCAATGACTCTTCCTCTCGGACCACATGGAGCGAGCTCACGCTGCGCGATTCACATTGGCGATACTTCCGATACATTTACCCAGGCGAGCTCTTTCAGGCTATTCACATTGGCGAGCTCTTCCCGCCGGACTACTTAGGCCGAGCTACACTGTTTATTCACTCTAACGAGCTCTTCCTCGGTTCACATGAGCTGACTCCACGCCAACTATTCCACATTGAAATCTTCCCGGCCCGGTTTTACTGGATGAGCTCTACTCAACTAACCACATTGGCAGACTCTTCCCTTCAGTTTACTTGGGCGAGCTCACCCTTAGCTATTCATCGGCGAGCTCTTCCCCATCGGTTTGGGCTGACTCTCTTTCAGTATTCACTCGTGAGCTCTTCCCTCGATTCGTAATACGAGCTTCTACGGCAATTGCTGTCGGCGAGCTCTGCCCCGCACTCGCATTGTGACCTCGTCAGCGGGTTCTGTGACCTAGGAAATCAATTCGACTCACAAGTTGGCCGATGGAAGTCGGCCTTCGCGTGGCGACTCTGACCACAAACGGGGCGTGCGACCTAAGGAACGGAGTCGGCTCATGCGGACGGTAAGCGAAGGCTAGAGGCTCAATTGGCGGAACTCCACTACTGCCGTACAACAAGGCAAGGGCCGGCCCAGAAACCGGAATGTAACTGAGCCTCGGTATTTCGGTTGTGAGCGTCGCTCAGACCCACCGGTCGAGCTATATAGTTCGAGGAGAAAAGTAAAAATATCATATCCAGTGAAGCATGAATCTTTAAAAAAAATGAGTATTTATTAAAGGAGGGCTACATAGGTCTTAGGCCAGAACTGAAACCAAAGAAAAGCAGTGGATAAAAAAAAAAAAAAAAAAAAAAAAAAAAAAATATATATATATATATATATATATATATATATATATATATATATATATATATATATATATATATATATATATATATATATATATATATATAAGTCGACATCAATCAGCGAGAGATGAGCACGGGGAGTTCGGGCGTCGCGGAGAGGAGCGGACGGCGAAGATGGGGAATGGGCCTCGAGTAAGTGCGAGGATCTTGAGAATAGTTCGGTAGAAAGGATTCCTGCGCCTCTTGTCGGCAGAGGTCGAAGTTGAAGTCGGATCACGAGTGCAGACGACTTTCACGGTGGCAGGCCGCAGGCCAGGCAGAAGCGGGTCCCTCGGTTGTCTGTGCCTCGTCTCCCGGCTTGACCAAATAACGCGGATGAAGATCGCCGCCTTGATCCCGCGACACTCTCATTCAGCCCAGTTTCAAGTAAACAAAGCGATGAACCGTGATGAAGACTGTAAAGGGGATCCACGGCGGGGGTGAGCTAAAGCTCGATGGGAGAATACATACAAGTGAAACACTCGCCACCCCAGTGCGGTGCAATGTTCAAAGTAAACACACATTCAGCCAGTCGCAGTCCTACTTGAATGTCTGCATGACCAACTCGGATCAGAGTCCTCACCCAGACTCTCTCACACTCGCCTAAGCCTCGTAGGGAATTATAATTTTATTGGTGGGCAGCCCTCGGGTGAATATATATGGTGGGCCGGCTCAGGCCCAGTTGATATATATTATTTGTTTAATGGTACCCTCAGATGAATATATATCTGACTGGGCCGCTCAGAATGATTTGATATATTATTTAGCTAATGGACTACCCTCAGGTGGATATAAATCAGGCGGGAATTTGCTCAGACGGTTGATATATTATTTAGTTTGGGCTGCCTCAGATGATTAACATTTTAGACTCTCGCCCGAACCGTTTTCTACTAGACTCATCTCATGCCTTGCTCTATATTCCTAGGATGTTCCAGTGCATATGGAATCACATGTATACCAATTCCAACTCTGATCTAATCACATCTGAATATATAAACATGAATACTTGCATAAAAGTTCACCATCCTTTGTCAGCTTATGTTATGTAATTATCATTTCAAACATCAAAATTTGCTCGCTTGGGCTAATGTTCCAGAAACCTGAAACAATTCGATTCGAATTACTTAACTGGCTTATAATTTCCACAGAAAATTATATTTTAGAACCTTTATTCCTAAGACAGTAAAACCCTCGGTTTCTGATTCAGGCTACACGATAATTCCTTGAGTTCCTTTGTGAACTAGCATTTCTGACCCTTCAGACGATTTCAATCAAAGCATAATTTAATACACAAAGGCACACTTTGCAGATCCGTCAGTGAGTGGAGCAGTCACCCGATTTGCTCCATTTGGTTTCCAAAATTATCAATTCGGTCCCAGATTTTGGGGCCAGGTCATGTTTGGAATAAAACCCAGTAGGGAGAAAATCTACTCTTGGGTTTGTCAGCTCACAATCCAGGTGCAGTGGCTGCTCCGTGATAGAGCGTTTTCCCTTCTTGCTAAAATTAAATCCACGGTCCAGATTCTTGGGATCTTGGGAGAAGCACCCTCTCTCTCTAAAGCTGCCGAAATGGCGTGGCTGCATTAAAGTGAAAAGCCTCTCACGTTTTCTCATTTGACAATAGGGGAGAAGAAGTATTACTTGTTAGTCACTCTTGTGGCTTAATCGAATCTACAAATGACATTCGTCATCTTTTACCAGATTTGATATTCGGAACTACCTCGGCCGTCCATTTTCATCATTTCTCTACTCATACCACTTATGGCACATGATTACGTGTTATATGTGACTCTCGTCGCGTCGGAAATCGTTTTACGGCTTGCAGCGATGCCTCGAAAAAACGTCTTGACTCATTTGTCTCGGAAAATTCACGAATTTTCGTGCTAACTAAATTCATGAGACGATTCAGCGGTATTAGTTTCATCATAGAGATCTATAGAATTAATTACGGATTTTCTTCCGGGTACCATTTTGTAATCAAAATTACGATTTTGCCCTTATTCGAAATTGGAATTTATCGGGTCTTGTTCTTCTCCTTAAAAGGGAATTTCGTCCGAAATTGAACCAAATCTCTCGCTCCACATGCATATGCAACGTGCACTCTACATGTAGCCCAGCCATTTAAATCTCGAAGCAGTGCATGGCATGCCTTACGTCCCTAAACGAAGGGATAGGTGACCGCGTCGATGTCCTCGCGCTCCCCGTTGACTCCTCCTTTGCGGTCTTCTTAGCCGCGCTCTCGCTGAATCTCACGATGCTGAAATCATGAACGATCCTGTTATCCAACAATGTACCTTTGGTCACTCCTCGAAGGTCCGTCAGTGTCGACCTCGATCATCCCGATCCACCACATGGGGATCGGAGTATATATATCGAGACATGGAGGCGTGCAACACCTCGTGGACACGACATCTTGGGGCGTCTTGCATACTTAGGTCTCAGCAGCAGTGTCTACTCGAGTATCTCGAGAAGGTCGATGAATCTGAATGATGGCTTCTCATGCTTCTTAGAACACGATCCTTCCTCTCTTGGGATCACCTTCAAAGGAAAGCGGCTGATCACTAACCTCGGGAGGCCTAAGTCGACGTCGCACACATATCTCTTACCTGCTTAGGCTGCGGCCAGGTGAGAAGGCTGTTGTCAATATCAAACTCACCTTCTCATGGTGTCTCATCGAATCGGGACCGATTGATGGAGCTCTCCCCTATCGGTCGACAAAGCAGTGATCTACGGCCTCCCCCATCTGATACCTCCATACGATTGCCATTCATTATACTCGCGATAACTATTGTTGTAGCGAATTCCGCTAAGAACAATTAATCCTCTGCCACTTATGACTGGGACACATGCTCACAGGTGTCCTCTAACACATAATATATAATCGCGCGGCTATTGTAACCTACCTGACCCTTACTTGGTGTGTAACGCTAACCTCTCGAGTCCACGATCAGCGGCGATCGATGGGCATCGACTTAGTCCATGTGGGGCTGGCATCCATTCTGAGCCGCGCGGCTCGACCCGACACCGATGCAATTTCGAGGGGGTATCGAACCTCAGTCACCCCAGGCTCTGTCCTTCAACTCTAGTACGCATTGACAATCATGTCAGGTGTGTTTTCATCCTCGTGACATAACTCTTCGGCTTACACTTTGAGCCTCTTACTTTTCCTGATTCAACTATGAGTCTTCATTGGACGTGGTCCCTGACGGCTTCGGCCCACACTCACAGAGTGGTGAATGACCATGCAGGTGCACCGGCGCTGGGCTCGACGCGTGTCCCGCGGGTGCACATGAGCCTTGATGATGCTATATTGCCTTGACGATCCAGGTTCCGTGAAGCGAATCGAGATCTCTCACTCACATAATCCAGGCTTATCCAGTTGAGCTCTCACCCACACATCCTAGGGAACGTGCATGCTGGCTTCTTAAAGGCCTTAACCTCTGGCCCGATTCCAATCACGGTGCCGAGTATGTGACCAGGCACAGGTCTCGGTGCGGCTGACGGGTGGTTGTCCAGCTCATCCATGTCAAGCGACATCTCGACAACCAATATGTCTACCACCTAAGGTCACTGCGGCAAATTGCCTTGATTATGATCTATCCGACCCCGACCACACTGGCCCCTCGGCTTTATGTATTCTTTGATCTTGTCTAGCACCACAAGCCCAGCTGGTTCCTCGACGCGTCTTAGGGTGTGGGAGAATGGTATGCTCCTCTCATGTCCTATGGCCTAGCGGGATGCATTGTCCCCGAGTCTTGGGATCCTGCCTGCAGGGCAATCCCTTACTTTCGTGCTCGATCCATTTTTAGTCCTGGAAACTTGGGTGAAGTAGAAGTCTTACGCCTCTTCCCAGACCCCAGGGAAAGATGATCCTCCCTCTCGCTACCAACTTGCAGTATCACAGTGTTCAGTATCCTCGATCTCTCTGTAATTAGGGCGCCCGACCATGGGTGCATGTCAGTAGGCGAAGTCCTACGATCACGTCTAGAATGGACAACTTGACCATTCTCGAATTTCTGGAATACTGTGATCCCGAGAAACTACGTATCTCGAAGAGATTGACATTCGGTCTCTCTGACATCACTGCCTCAACCTTCTACAGGTCGCGGCCTCCGATGCTAACACCCGTGTCGAAATCTCACCTCGATGAAAGCCCCGACACTTTCGCGCCTGCGAGGCAAGCGTCTGTTGATGGTCTCTTAGCAATTTGTAAAAAACGATTCTCGAGTGATACTCATTGCTCGCTCACGTGGGAGTAGATCGAATGTCATCTACCGAACATGACAAAGCCCAGTCTAAATAGGGTTGGAATATCTATTCTTGAGATCCATGAATCACTGGTCGGTGGTAAATCGAAGGGCATCCTTTGCGGCTTCGAAAGTGCCCGCCGTAGCGTCCATGTTGTCTTAGGGATATCTGTCTCCACTAACCCTCGGTGATGGTAGCCGGTCACCGAATGCTTATCTTGGAGTAGACTGCACCTCCTCTCAGTGATCGAACAAATCGTCGATCCTCGTGATGGTCTGGAGTTCTTGATCATGTACAATTCAGCGCACGTGGTCGATGCACGGTCGAAAGGTCTTGCCTATTCCTCTTCTGAAATAGAGCCAGGAGGCAGCCAGTGGTGAAGTGCTCGATCCCAATGAACCTCTTGTCCATTAGCTCCTTCGCTGGACTCTACGATTCCTATGTTTCGGCGGGTGCCATCATGCGAGTCATAGAGATGGGTGAAGTACCAGGGTGTAACTCAATACTGAAGTCTACATCCCTATGTGGAGGTAGTCGGGTGCTTCGTCTGAAAAACATCCATTTATATTCGCTTTGCTACTCGGGGTAGATCGAGTGCGACCTCTCCTCGTCCTGCGAGGGTGAGCTGTGAGCCCGACCATTAAATGTCCTTGACACTTGGACTCATATCTTGTGCGGGGTAATGTCATGTGTCCTCCCGAATATATCAGTGCGAGTCCTGGCATTATGGGCGAGTAGCCCTCTACGCTCCTGATCGATACTTGATCCTGTGGTATCGGTGAAATCCGTCCCCAGGATGTGTGAACTTTGACATGTCCAGATCCTCAGTGAGTCCATCGTGAGTGGGAGTCCCAGGATCTCTAACTCGTAACCTCGACTTATCATTTCTTATTCTCGCCACACAATCCTGGGGAGAACTCGCGTCTGTGGCTCCTTTAAGGTCTCTGGGGTCCCTTGCCCATTTCCCGTCATATTTACAGGCCTCATTCTCTAAGCTAGGCATTGCTTAGTCTGTCGGGCCGTGTCGAGGAGAGTAATCTAACCTCTGGCTGCTCTGGGTGCATGAGCCAATGGTCTACCACCATCGGGATCTCTTCCCCTGTGAATGTCGGAGGATGTCCACGTCCACAAACCTGCGGAGGTTACTAGGATCTCCCCCGTCAACTGCATACCGACATGCGATGGCGGCCTGGCATGTCTTTATGCCTCGTGAGCTTGCTTGTCAGTGCGGTGGTGTCGAGCCCGATTATCTTGTGGGCGCTTATGTCCTCGTCCTCTGCTAGCCATTTACCTGATTTTCATGTATGAGAATCATTTAACTTTCATTTCGGATCTAACTAGCAATGTACATACCCGATAGACTTAACAACCGTAGGCAGGCAGGTTCATTTCTAAGTGGCGGTAAATTCCCGACCACCGGTTCGATTATCGAATCCTAAAGGTCATCGGTCCTAACCTTAGCATTCACCATTTTCCTATCGCATCCTGTATGCATGTTATAACTTCTATATGACTTCTGTGTGATCATGATTTCAAAGGTAGTTCAAATCAGTGATCTCCCCAAGGCATAACCATTTGAGACCTTAATCATACATGGCTAGGTGTGTCTGCAGCGATGAATTTTGCATTTAAAATATTGTTTTTTCAACAAAATTTTATTTTGAAAATTTTATTTTTCGAAAATTTTATCAAAATATATTTGATTTTATTTGATTTTTAATTAAATTTAAAATATTTTTTTCGAAAATTTCGAGATGAAACGATGTTCATTTAGTGACTCGGGAAAATGTCGGAGTCGAGCCGGGCCCAGCGAGTGAGGTGCACGAAACACCAGGCTGGCCCATTTGCGCACACCCGAACGCGCTCGGTAGCCATTGCCATGCGCGCCCACTGCGCTTGCCACGCGCCCCCGCGCGCCCCATGTGTCATTGCTCGCCCGCTCCAGCTCGCCTAGCGCTCACGTGTTATCAGTCTTTGCTCGCTGTACTTGCCATGCGCCAGCGCCCTCTCGCTGGCGCGCCCTGCGCGCCGGCCTTTGCGTCGCCGGCGCCTGCGGCGTGGTGCGCCCATCCCGAGCGCCTTGCGGCGCTGCGCTGTACGCCCCTGCTTGGCGCTCTTTGCTGGCCGGTGGCGTTCATTTTGCTCACGATGTTGCCATTGCAATCGACCTTTGCCGGCCTCGATCCTGATACAGTAATTGTATTTGCGATACAATCCAGGCCAGAAGCCCGAAGCCCTGCTTTGCAGTACAATGCAGCTCGTGTTGCCTTGATACGGCGCGTATTGCGTACCTTCATCCTCGAAGCCTTTGTTAGTTCTGATACAAACGCGCCTTGCAACACAAAATTTTCATTTCTCCACCAATACAATGCAGGCGTAGCCAATCAAAGATTTCTGCTCAAAAATTTTTCGTTTTTCATTTATTTCCGAAATTGAAATCTTTTCTAAAAACACCTCTAAAATCATTTTTTCATACTCTTTAATACTCAAATAAATTTATAAAAATTTATTTAACCCATTCTTAAATTTTACTCCCATATAAACATTAGAAAATTATTTTCTCACCTCACTTAAAATAAATTTATGAAAATTTTATTTTCTTTTCGATTTTTCATTTGAAAAATTTTCTCCACTCAAATAAATTCATGATATTTATTTTTCTTCCATTTCTTCAATTTTACCACTTGTAAAATCTTAGAAAGTATTTTCTCCTCCTTATAACCAAATAAATTTATAAACATTTTCTTTGTTCTTTTTCCATTTAATTACGAAATAGTCGGAGGGAAGTTCTTCAAAGCCTCATTAGACAACACTAACCTAGTGTTCCATCTCAAATTATTAAATTTGATTTCATCATCCAACAACTCAATTAAATTTATTAAAAGTCATTTCTTTTCCCCTCTTTGTTCCAGTTTTTACACTGTGTAAAAACTTCAAAATTTTCCAACACCTCACTTGTTTTCCTATGTGCTAATCATTAAGCACACATACAACCATAACACATATAACATGGTATACACACCATTCATCAAACATTCACACATTAATTCACCGTCACACAAACACATCAACACACGTTACTTACGTAGTGTCCTAGTTTTGTCCGTGATTTTCTAGGTAATCTCATACCTAAGCTAGAACATCGAACCACACAGTGGTGATCTTCTTCCTCGACCATGGCTAAGCCCAGAATTTTCTATCATGGGTTTCCACACACCTATACTCATCAAACACCTAGTGGTGATGGATACCTGTTGCGAGCTCCTAGGTATTCGTATACCTAGCTCACGATACCAGGTGTGGCCCCCAAACCAGGGGTCGTTGACTACCGTCGACCGCGAATACAAGTGGATGTCCCGGGTTGCAGGCACCACTTCGAGGAAAATCGGGCGAGAGTCTCGCTGTATGGGAGCTCTACCCCGAATGAAACACTGCATATACTTTGTACAAACGGTCCAGTATATTCAATATATATCGATACGGCCACTTGGGTCTGCGATTTTCGATATACATACGATCATGAGTCCAACTATATATCCAATAGTTACAAGAGAGGTAATAAATTCTCCTTTATACAACACATATTAAAATACTCAAATTCTAATACATGTATACACCACAAATCTAAAGCCAAAATCCGGCTTTTCTTCTAAGCTTCGGCCTACAGAATGGCTAGGTCTCTCGCACGCTCACATTGCACGTAAAGGGGGGATCCCACGCGGGGTGAGCTAAAGCTCGGTGAAGAATGATCGCCACAAGTGGGCTACTCACCACCTAAGTGCGGTCTGATGTTCCAAAGTAAACACACATTCAAGCGAATGCATGATCCTACTTGAATGTCTACATGACCAACTCGGATCAGAGTCCTCACTTGGAGGCTCTCTCACACTCGCCCAAACTCATTATGAGAATTATAATTTTATTAGTGGGCAGCCCTCGCAGATGAATATATATCGATTGGTAGCTCTAGACGATTGATATATATTATTTGTTATGGACTACCCCTCAGTGAATATATATCAAGCCCAAAGTAGCTCGACCCGGTTGATATATTATTTAGTTTGTGGACTACCCTCCGATGGATATAAATCAACTGGGCCGCTCCGACGGTTGATATATTATTTAGTTTGGACTACCCTCCCGGGTAGTTAACATTTTTAGACTACCCTCCAGAGACCATTTTCTCTGGAGCTGCATCTCATGCACTAACTCCACATATTCCTAGGATGTTCCGGTGCATATGGAATCTATGTATGCAATTCCAATACGATCCCCATCGCATACGAATATATAAACGAATATATACTTGCATAAAAGGGTAAATCACACCAACATGTTATGTAATTATCATTCAAACATCAAATTTGCTCACTTGGGCTAATGTTCCAAACCTGAGAAACAATTCGATTCGAATTACTTAACCAAACATATAATTTCACGAAAATTATATTTTTTAGAACCTTATTCTAGGAACTGATAAAACCCTCGGTTTCACGGTTCAAGCTTACGATCTTCATCGGTTCACTTTGTGAACTAGCATTTCACGGCCCTTCCCGGCCCAATTTCAATCAAAGCATAATTTAACACACAAAGGCACACTTTTGAACCCAAATCAGCCGTGGGCGATCACCCCGGAATTTGCTCATTTGGTTCCAATTATATCAATTCGGTCCCGAGTTTTTGGGATCGTCGGAATGACCCCACGGCCTCACATTCAGCTCAAACATTAGAAAAACACTAAAAATGGAATATTAAAACCCAAGTAGGGAGAAAATCCTACTCTTGGGTTTGTCAAAACTCACAAATCGGGGTCGCGCGTGTTTGCTCGCGTGACGTTCCTTGCGCTCGTCGAAATCAATGGTGGGTGCAGGGATCTTAGAAGCACCTCTCTCTAAAGCTCTGGAAATGGGCGCCCACTGCATCTCCAAAAATGAAATGCCTCTCACGTTTTCTCATTTGACTTAATGAGGAGAAGAAAATTATTCCACACATTTTGTGTGCGTGAGGCAATCAGTCTACAAATGACCCATTCGTCCCTCTTTTCCCAGTTTGATATTCGGCACTCTGCCGGCGGTCGGGTTTTGTCGTTCTGCCTCATCTGCCCATGGAGCGGCCCAGTCGTGTTATCTTGACTCTCGTCGCGTGTCGAAATCGTTTTCACGCGACTGCGAAGCGATCTGCGCCGGCAGCGTCTTGGAGCTTCCATTGTCTCGGAAAATTACGAAATTTTGCGTGCTAACTAAATTCCGCGGGCGATTCGATGGTGCAATCCGTTCGTCATCAAGATCTAGAAATTAATTGCGGATTTTAGCGGAATTACCATTTTTATGTCAAATTACGATTTTGCCTTATTCAGTGGAATTTCTCGGGTCTTACCTGAGTTTGCGGTCAGTATGCGGCGGTCATACTTGATGACGATCAGACGCGCATCTGGCCACAAACACTCGGGTCGACCAATGACCCCACCGCTTTCCGACCGATTAGATTGAAAAAGCATCATCATATATATTTTGAGTTGGATTCGTAGATACTTAGATAATGTTTTTTTACTTAATGGAATGTTGAATAAGACTTAATAGTATTAAGTATGAAGTTGTTTATTTCTTTAATATTGTATTCCTATTAAGTATTAACATGTTTAGTTTTTATAATCTTTTTTTTTTTTGCACAATTGTTTTTTATAAACTTAAAACTAACATCTTTTATTTCTTGAAAATACTTTTTTTTAAAAAAAAAAGTTCTTAAAAAGAACTTAAAACCAACATCTTTTTTTATTTCTTGAAAATAACCTTTTTTTTTTTAAAGTTCTTAAAAAGAACTTAAAACCAACATATTGAATATATTAAGCAAAATAATTAAAATCAAGATTAAATAACTTTATTGGTACATGATAAAATGAAAAATATTTGTATGATATATGTATAACATATTAACATGTATAAAAAATTAAAATGATAAAATTATTATGATAAATAATTTAGCCAATTATCATTCTTACAAAAAATAATAGTACTATTTTATTTTATTTTTGACAAGAGAAGGTTAGTAACTTCATTAAAACAATTCAGTGAAATTGACCAAGATATTAGCAGGTGGGTAATGAACCCATTCACCAGTTGAACCAGCAGTTCGTGCTAAGAGATCAGTTGCATGGTTCGGATCAACGTACAAAACTAATCGGGTATTCGGAGGGATTACCCAGTAAAAAGCTTTACAATTTTGAATAATCAAACCTACTAGGGAGAGATAAGAGTAGGGTTGTTTAGAATGGAATGCTAGCGATAGGTCGATACGTTTTAAGTAAGACATTGTGAGTAGTTGTTTTGTCCTGACCATTGAAGATAAATTTGCCACACCCAGCTAAGATCCTCGCGACGAGGCATCGAGGGCCATAGGCATTGTTTGCACTTTCTTCAAAAACCCGCGAGATGGCCTGAAGGACCATACCCGATTATTATCCTTCCTTGATATACGGAAATAATGCATGTCGACATCTAGATGGGTGGAAGCGTACATCCTCTCCATACCTTGGCTTAGGTTAACTTCTTTGAGATTATTACTTGGCCCATCGAGATGCTCTTCTTGTTCCAAATTACCCGTGGTTTCTTATTCACAACTCCGCCGACACTGTGACACTAACATGATTTTCCTTTGTCGAAAGGTCGGCCATGCTGCGCCCCTCCAATCCTGAGAAAGTGCTCCATCAATTCTTACCTCCAGTTGCACTTGGTTCCATATGTTACGTTTAGCACTTCATTGGAAGACTGCATGCAGGAGTGGCATGACAACATGAGCGTGACTAGTCGATGACCTTTCTCCTTGCGTTTTGGCATCCGCAAGTAATGGTTCTCCAAAGGAAAATTTTCACCTTAGAAGGGTGATTTCAGGTTAAGAATGACCAAAAAACCATTCCTTATTGTTTGAGGAAAAAAGGCTAAAAAAAAAAAAGATGAGAGAAAATGAGAAAAGAGTGGTACAGGCGAGGGTAATTAAATGGCTTTAAAGTACATTGCGATAAAAAACGTAAAATGGTATATGGTAGGATAGTATTTAAGGAATAAAAAGATAAATATTATGTAAAATGGAATATGTAAAGAAAAAGCTTCCCTTTTGTTGTAAATAAAGGTAGGTAGAATATGAATGAAGATCGCTTTCATTTGTCCCCAATATCAACATTATTAAAGATTAATTTTTGAAATTTAAAGTAAGACGAAGGATAATTTTGGCAATTGAGAGGTGTAAAACACCTTGTACTTTTCTGATAGTGATAGATTATTTCAAATCAAGGTTTAAAATATCCGATATATCGTTGATATATCGGATATCGATAAGGGTCGAAACGATATCGGCCATCGATAATCGGTTAAGTAAAAAATCGAGAAAAAATCGACAATATCGGTGATATATCGTCCATATATTGGTATCGAACCGATATATTGGTATCAAATCAATATATCGTGGAAAATACTCAGTACGTGGTTAATACGTGGTATACGTGCGCGTTAAGATTAAATTTTCGTGGAAACCGGAGATATAGGCGATATATTGGGATATATTGGAGATACATCCAAACGGTCAAATTTGAAATTCTGACTTGATTCAACGGTTATGAATTGATCCAAATGGTTTAAAGAAGATCTAACGGTCAGATTTGCACTAAAATTAAATCCATCAACTATAATTAAATTACAAAGTTTTTTTTACTATCCAATGACTAGTTTGACCCAAAAAAAATCTATAAATATCTTTAAAATCATTCCATTTGATAACAAATTCTCTCTATCCATATCCAATCTTCATTTCACTCCAATTTTTTTTTCTTTGTGATAGTTTATATGATACTTTCATATTTTAAATTAGTTAATTTAATAATAATATATTAATAAATTAACATTTCATGTTAGTTAATATTTGAAATCAAGTAATATATTAGTTAATGTTTTGTATGCATATTAAAATTTATTGTATTATATGAAGTTTTTATATTTTAAATTAGTTTAATTTGGTAATATATTAATAAATTAAATTTTCATGATAGTTAATATTTGAAGCGAGCATGTGGATTTCTAACCATGGAGAAGTTGTGGATACAAGTAGAAGACATTTATCGTAACATGTTCGATCTGTAATCCAATATTATCGAACACTATGTCTTAGCATGATATCGTCTTTGCAAGAGTATCGTCTTTACCAAGATGGGACCCCATCAAATGTTGGTACCTAAATCCGGGGTCTGATTTGACTTAGTCAGCATAAAATTCTGTGGATTTCAGGTGACCCGATACCATGTTATATCCCATTTATCGGGATCCATGATCCATATTTTCTACAAAAAATGGGTAGAGTCTCCTTTGTTCGAGGGAGCGCTCTACCCAACCTTGTTTCAGTATAACAATGCATCACATGACTCAATATACCACATGGTCATTCATGAGTCACATAGAGACCCAGGCCCCATTCGACCATACCACTGAATACTATACCATGTAACTATGTGATATGTTTATAAGAGTTTAATTATACACTCTTGCTTATCTTGTAATGCCCAAAATACCTAGAATTTTGATAATAATTTTATTATATATTACAGTATAAGTGTAAAGGCCAGCCAGGTTTCAGAAAGCGATAAATGGTTAAATGGTGAAAAGTGAAATGAATGTGTGAACATATAGTTCAAAAAATAATATTATATCTTTGCCCGATAAGTCCAGTTATCCACCCCGTCAACCTATATAAGAGCTTGTGTGTCTCATATCGCGAGAGCCATACGAAATAAGCGGCCACATCTCGGGCTTATACATCCATACTCATCAAAATGTATATTTTATACAAAAGGAGTTACTTACAATTTATTTTGATTACACAAATTATCGAAATTGGGTATTTTACCCGATTTTTACAAAATTACATAACAAGTGGCTCTTTCGCCGTCTCTAAGACCTCGGATCGTCCCATCCCCATGTGAACCTTGATGCACGAAATAAATTTTCCTCGGCTTGAGGGTGAAGTGAGGCCCCGTGGTGGAATTATCCTATATGGGTTACTCCCTACCTAAGTGCTCATGCAATGACAAACCAAACATTCAAGTAAAACATATATGTTCCTACTCAAATGTCTACATGATATGAGTGAGAGCGTGACCAGCCCACTCATGTCTCAAGCCCTCAGCGACTCTCTCCTCACGCATGCTAAGCCCGAGAGAGTGAGAAAATCACATTTTCGACAAAAGATTTTGTTGCTTAAAACATAACATATAATATCGATTTTCGATCTACAAAATCCATTGGACAAGCGCAACACCCGAAATATACTAGCGGTTCGGACTTGTTTTAGGGTATATTATAAGCTAAATGAAATTTTCGAGGAGTAAAATAAGAGACAGAAATGAATATTAGAGACAAAGGGTAAAGTGGTCATTTTACCACTTGAGGACCTGAGGCATAAGCGAGAAAAGTTGGTATGCAATTATAGAGTTGAGGAAAGATGAGGGTTAAATTAGAAATGACATAAATTGCTTTGCAAAAAGAAAGGAGTTTAAGGACAAAGGCAAATAAAACTTAAAGCAAAAAGGGTTTTGAAGCCAAACATGGCCTAAGAACATTTGATTTAAAGACAAGTGGTCTCATTTTGGAGAACACAAAAAGCATTGTGAATGAAGAGAGGGAAAGGGGAGAAGAAGAGGAAGAAGGAAGAGGAAGAAGAAAGAGAAGATGAGGAGTTCAAGAAGGAGGGTTCAAGAAAGGTATGGAACTACTAAATTTGATTATGGATCTTTGGTTTGTATGATTATTATCTTGCCGAAGCCCTAGGGTTTTGCTGAAGTTTCATCTTAATCAAAAATTATGGAAAGTAAGGTGGGTAAAACCCGTATAGCCTGAATGGTTATAAGTCCTTCATTTTAGGTTGGATTCATGGATTGAGTGTAGTAAATGAGTTAGGGTTTAGAACAAACCTAATTAACTTAGATATGATTAAGGTTGTGTATGGGTCATAACCTATATTAGAGTGGAGTTTGAGAAGAAATTCATGATGGATTTTGAAATAAGATAAGTAATGAAAGAGAATTAGTAGAAAAGGAGTTACAAAAGAGATATATGGAATGGTTTTGATGTGTGTTTGAAGTGTAGAGTTAATTGGGTATCAAAATATGGAAAAATGGGTGAAAAACACACATTCTGGGCAATTTTCGGTGACATGTACCGGTACACCTTGAACCTGTACCGGTACACTTTGGGTTCTGGTCATTTTTGGCCAAGGTGTACCGGTACATGTTAGACGTGTACCGGTACACCATGTTCTGCTTTCCCAATTTCGACCAGTTTTTGTATTTTGGCTATAACTTGCTCATTACTTATTTGATTTGAGTGATTCAAGTGGCCAATTAAAATGAGCTTCAAGGGAGAATCAAACACGAAGAAATGGTATCGATCAAATTCTGGCTGAAGTGGCCCAAACATTCACTCAAAAGTGGGAGTATATACAAGCAAATTCTGGTTTCAATTTTGAACATAGAGTAGTACGGGTTGTTTAGGACGTAACTTGAGTTCCGGTGCTCCAAATCGGGTGATTCCAGTTGGAATAGAACCCTTAGTACCTTAGATTTAAAAGAGTACAAAGATACAGTGTCAAACATGAAGTTAGGACCCCGGAAAAATGAGTAATGCAAACTGTCCCTAATGTAATCAATAAACAATTAAGCCAATTTGGCATGAAATACCATAGCTTTATTTTGGATGATCGATTAGTTGATTCAATTTCCTAAATAAAATAGATTCATTGAGGATAAGAATACATGAATGAGTATATGAAATGAGCACGCATGATTGAATATGAATGAGTATCTGAAATAGTACACATGATTGAATATGACGAAGAATTTATCGTGAATGAGTATAAGTAAAATTAGTATATGAATGATGTAGCCATAAATTGGTATATGAATGGAGTATCGTAAATGAAGCATATGAATGAGTACACGTGAATGAGTATCGTGAATGAATATATGAATAGTATACATGAATGAGTATGCGTGAATGAATATGGACATAAGTATACATGAATGAGTATACATGAATGAGTATACGTGAATAAGTATATGAATGGTATGTGGGAATGGTATACGTGAGATAAAGAATATCCGTAAATTGGTGTTATGAATGGTATCATTGAATGAATATGAATAAGTATACATGAATGAGTATACGTGAATGAGTATATGTGAATAAGTATATGAATGAGTATGAATGAGTATGTGAATGAACAGATGAGTATCATTGAATGGTATCTCGTAAATTAGTATATGAATGAGCATCATTGAATGAATATATAAAACACATGAATGAGTATTCGCGAATGAGTATCGTGAATAGGTATCGTAAATTAGCGTATATGAATGTAAGGTATCGTAAATTAGTATATACAGATAGTATATGCACAAATGAGCATATGAATGAGTACACGTGAATGAGTATACGTGAATAGATATATGAATAACTATACACATGAATGAGTATCATTGAATGAATATATGAATAAGTATATACATGAATGAGTATACATGGAATGAGTATACGTGAATAAGTATATATGGAATAGTATGTGAATGAGTACTCGTGTGAATGAGTATAAGTAAATTAGTATATAATGAATGAGTATACATGAATAGGTATACGTGAATAAGTATATATGAATAGGTATGTGAATGAGTATATATAAATAATCCACATGAATAGTATATGATTGAGTATATCTTTGAAAAATAATACGAAGTGAATAGATTTAAATGTGATATTTGAAAAGCGAATCGATGAATGATAATAGGTGAGATTCATCAAGCGGAATCCGTCATAAGCTAATAGGAGAGTGAATATGATCGAAATGCTTGATATTCGAAAATCGAATGAAGCGTGAATAATAATAAAGGCGGGATTCATTATTGACGATCCGTCGTAAGTATGAATTGAATATTATATCAAATGTAAGCCACTTTGGCGGGATGCACTAATCGGCATCGTCTTGAAACACCAATTTTCCAATGTCCCACTTGGCGGGATGCACCAATCGACATCCGTCATGATGACGTATGACATTGAATAAATGTCCCACTTGGCGGGATGCACCAATCGGCATCCGTCTTGATGGCGTATGACATTTAATTGATACCACCGCGTGTCGGATGCACCAGCAGTATCCGGCATGATGGGAAGACGAATAAGTGATACCGTGTTGGATGCACCAAGCGCGGCATCCGGCATGATGAGATGCCGAATCATGGCGATACCCGCGTGTGGGGATGCACCCAAGCGACATCCGGCATGATGGGAGACGAGATAAATTACCACGTGTCGAGTTACCGCCGGCAGCATCCGTGTGATGGAAGACCGAGATTGTAATAAGTAATGCAGCGTATGCGAGTTGCAGGCTTGACATCCGTAGATCATGATGGAACCAGTTATAAAATGTGAAGGGGCATTCTGGGAATGATAATAGGTAGGGGACCAGGTAAGCGAATCCGTCGTAAATGTAAAGATTGAATAGTCGAAGTGAAATGACTAACAGGAGTGTAAATGAGATTTTTATGTATATGCTTAAAATCTCATAAATTGGATCCAGTGAATTGAATTATTACATTGAAAATGTATGTTGTGATATATGATAAATGATATAGCAAATAAGAAAGCATAAAATAAGATAACATATGATATATGTGTGTATAAAGGCATTATTTGTAAATGCATTTTGTTAAATGTAAGTGTTATAAGATTAACTTGAATTTGTAAGTGGTTATGGGATTGCCCGAAAAGAAGTGTTTTCGCGTAATTAAAAAGTTTAAAATGGAATAACACAAACAAAATGTTTTGGAAAGATAATTGAAAATGTCGCAGATGGGACCGGGCTCCAAGCTTGGATTGCGCCAATCGGGTCAGTCGGGGATTCGAATTGCACTTTTGAAAATAAAAATTTAATAAAAGCGAAACAAAATGTTTTTGATTGAAATCTTCCGGATAAACCGGGCTTCAGCTTGGATCCATAATCGGGTCAAGTCGAGGATTGATTGCTTTGCTACACTTTGAAAATGAAATTTAATATAACGAAACAAAATGTTTTAAACGGGCATCCCCGGATCATGAAGCGTATTATTAAAGGGAGTTGATTAATGAAAGCCGGCCCCGTGATAATGATAAGTCTAATATGTATTGGTATTAAATGATTTGACCACCTTATAGAGTGATAACAGCTTTGATCACGTTTCGATTTGCCATGTAGATGTATAAGTTCTTTTTTGGATATGATTTGACATGCCATACATGTAGAAGATATGAATTGGAAACTTGTAAGGAACATGACATATGGATGTGATCGGTAGTGAAATGATATGGAATCTAAAAGGATAAAATACATGTATAATATGAGATATGAGTTAGAGTCACATAACAATAGGCTTCGTTAATTGCATAGGAAAAGTAAATGTAAAAGATGGTAGCGATTATTATTGTGAATTCTTTCTTATCCTATATGTTCCCACTAAAGCGTATTAAAACATGCAGTGTTAAATCCGTGTAGGTCTTTGAAGAGGAGATAAGGGACAAGACATTCACACCCGAGTCACAGCAGACCATCGGCCAGGTGCTCACCTGGCACCCATTCACATCTCGATGTTTGTATTAGATATGTATACTGTTTGTATGAAAAATGGACTTAACATGTATGGACTGGCGGATACCACTGGTGAGTGATACTCTGGCATATGTAGTGATTTTGGTTAATAAATTCAGTGCAAAGAAAGAAAGTGAAGAGTCCCGGTATATGGTTTCGCACCCGAAGCTGGGTTCGGTTAGCTAATCGCGAGGTGGGCCAAGGGGGAGATCAAGGCGTGACACCCTACGAAATTCTTGGGTAATTTTCTAAACAATCATGGGTCTTCACTAAAGTTGACTGTTGGACAACTCTTGACGATTCTTGAAAATCTTTCTTTGAAATTCCTTTCACAATCATTTTTCCTTTTTCTTTCATGTCATGCACTTACACACTGTGTTCTAGTTACGGTCTGTATAAATCACGTTATCTGCATTTTAAATGCAATAGCGTATACTAATATATCAATCATGCATATATTAACAAAATTCTATACTCTTCCCATATTATTCATTCCTTAGCAATAACATAATATTAGCTCATATGGGCTAACTTACAATCAAACAATTCATCTTACATAGCTTACCACACAACATCTTAAGCTTCTAAACATAGCAACACATACAGTCCACGGTCAGTTTCGGGACTGTTTAAAAACACTCTAGGGATTTCTTCACTCAACCCAAATATTTTGGAACTTATAAAAACACGACTACTATCCATGCCTGGGAGCATCTAACCATTAGAATGACTTTTTAGCCAAGGAAGTAAATCAAGTAGGAGAAAACCCTACCTTTTGAAGTTTGTTGAAACTACAAGCTGGCAGTACCCATGCGTAGCTCTTACGTATAGACCAACTTTGCTTATTGTACTTGAAGTTTGCGACCAATCGTCGGAGAGAAATCTAAGAGGAGAGGTAGGCTTCTCTCCTACATAATCTCTCCTTTCTTTTTCCTCTTTCTTTTCTCTCTCTATTTTCATCTCTTTTCCCCCATCCAATCTGGTTGGGAGAAGTTGGGTCAAGAGAACTTGTCTCTTCACTTGCCTCATGTCAAGCTACCATTGGTTGACGGTTCTCTCATATCCCTCTACTTTGGGATTTTCATCAAATGGCATCGTGTGACACCCAAAATCCGAGACCCATCTCTTACAGTGAGTAAAGCCACATTGGCCCATACATCCATACTCACCGTCGTATTTTATACAAAAATAAGTTAATTTACAATTTGTTTTGATTACAAATTATCCAAAAGTGGAACTACCCGATTTTACAAAAATACATTCTGAGGCCACATATGGCCATTTCTTGATCTAAGGCCTTGGATCCCATCCCAAGTGAACCTTGAGTGAAATAATTTTTCCCTCTCGGCCAGGTGAGCAATGCCCGATGGTGGAATTATCACACATGGGTTACTCCCCACCTAAGTCTTCTGATGATGTAAACCAAACATTTAAGAAAAGCATGTTCATCCAAATGTCTACATGGCGAATGAGAATGTGACTCACCCTTTCCCTTCTAGAGGCCCTCACTGGCTCCCTCACGTATGCCTAGCGAGAGTGTAATGAAAACCGTTTCAAAACAAAAGATTTTGTTCTTGAAAACATAATGCAATTCCGGGTGAGTATATTGGACCTCCGGGGAGGTGGTGCTGGGTAATTCTTGGCTTGATCCTTGGGTCTTCCTCCGAGATGAAGCCCATTTGGACAACTCTCGAGGCAATTCTTCGGAAAATATTCATTTGGAAATTCCTTTCACAACCATTTTCCTTTTCTTTCATGTCATGCACTCCCTTTATTGTTCTAGGTGCGCAGTGCATATGAAATACGATATGCCTATTTCATACAACCACATTACCATATACTCAGTCATGTTGACTATTAACAAAATCCACATACTATCCAAATGTTATTTATTCATAGCAATAACGTGAAATTATTCAGTAAATTTAATAAACGATTTAAGCGATTCATTTTGAACCCTTTAAGCAACATAAACCACACACGAGATCAGTGAGCAGTAAAACCTAGGTCTCAAGCATTTCATGACCACCTATAAAGTTTCTCACTCAATCTCAATCTTTGGGCCCGAAAAAGGCGACCATTCATGCCTTAACCAGAATATCTATCCATTAAAATGACTCTTAGCCGAATAAAAACAAGTAGGAAGAAAACCCTAACTCCGAGTTGTTGAAACTCCTGAAATGCGAGTTGTCCACGCATTATGGCCCTTGCATTATCACCTTCTCCTCTTTTGCGACGAGAACTGATGGTAGAGGCAGGAATCTAGAGAAGTTCGACTCTCTCTCTAAAATCAATTTCTCCCCCTTCTTGCTGAATGCAAGCTAAAAATGGAAGATGCTCTTTTTTTCTTTTCATTTATTCCTTTTTTGTCCCTTAGTTGTTTGGATCCTTTTGTGTGGCTTCAATATAAATGTTCATATATATCCTCTCACTATTTTGTAGTATATTGTCGCGTATGGATACGTGTAATGGTGGCGCTTATGCGCACATGCATAATACCAGCATCGTGGTAATCACGCTCTCTGAAAGCTGTCATCGACACACACCCCGACCTTTGGTGCCTCGAAATGTGAAATTCCCTCATCTTGGAATTTGGCCAAAATCCGACGATAATCTAAATTTAGCGAGATGATTCGATAATTTGAAATCACATTTAAAATCATTGAGATCTAAAAATTCAGGATTTTGACCCGAAATTACCGTTTCGTTTTGAAAATTAAATTTCTCGGGTTTTACATGCCTTGTATGTCCCGCACCCACATGGCTCACCGCCAAAGCTCATGTTTGATTAATTCTTCACATGAAACATGACAACTCTTGAGCCACTCAAAATGTGTGCCCAGTATCTTTTCTGGTCCATGCCGAAGCGTGAAATTCCGACTATCCGAGATTCGACGAGAGTGACGTGGCTAGATTTCTTGAGGCGTTATGATGAAGTCCATTTAATAATAAGAATCTAAAAAATTGAGTTTTGGCGAAATTACCATTTACCATTTTGTGAAAATTAAATTTTCTCGGGTTTTACACATATGTAAAATGAAATTGATTGAACTTAGGAAATAAACAAGAGAAAAGGGCAAATTTGAAAAAATTGTAAAATGAGGACCTAAGGGTCAAATGATAGCTTAAATGCTATTGTGAAATAAATGATAAATGAGTGGAAGTAGAAATCCAATAAGTAGAGAGGAAGCTGGAGCTTGGAAAGTGACGTTTTAATATTCTTTATTCCTTAATTCTTTAAAATGATCAAGCATTTTAGATTGAAGGAGGAGATTCAAAGAAGTTTAAGGTAAAGTCAAACCTTAGATTTCTCTAAATGATGTTGGGTTAGAAAACCCTAATCCATCCACGGGTTTTGCTCATGGTTGGTTTAGGATGGTATTGAATGTCTTTGGGGTGGTCCCTTGTTTTAGTTTGGGTTTTTGAGGATTTTGGTGAAAAATCCTGCAAAATAAGGGAAAGAGAGAAAGGAAAGCGGCGGGTCTCGGGCCTTCGGCTTGTGTGAAGCCCTTCGCCGCAGCGAAGGAACACTTCTGTGGTGACAGAATGGCCAAAGTAAGCCACCGCAGGTTCATGTAGTGACGGGGCTTCACACTCTGAAAGAGCCTTCATTCACACGGGCGAAAATTTTATTTTGTTTCAGGATGTGAAGGACCCTAATAGAAGCTGAGATTAATGGGTTGACCAGGATCAAAATACAGCTGAAAAACATCCGTGACCTCGCAGTAGGCGACGAGTTCAGACGAACAGATGTCTTAACTTAGAACCGTTGCGAAATTAATCGACATTCAGCCGAAATACTAATAATTGTTTATCCATTGAGTGACATGATTGTTGTATTGACTAGGGACGGGTGGATCACCTAACCTGGATCGAGATCGAAGGGAAGAAGC
This sequence comes from Tetrastigma voinierianum, assembly GCA_016808115.1. Taxonomy (NCBI): domain Eukaryota; kingdom Viridiplantae; phylum Streptophyta; class Magnoliopsida; order Vitales; family Vitaceae; genus Tetrastigma; species Tetrastigma voinierianum. The sequence goes on from JAEQBH010004109.1 coordinate 131,517, forward strand.
GGGAGTGGCGACGGTTTGTTCAGCGACTCTATCCTTATTTCAGTGTTTTGGTAGTATACCCGAATAAATGAAATGATTATATGGAATAGTATATCTTTGAAATGATATTACAAAAGGGCATATGGAATTGAAAATGTGATAATTAGAATGATTGATATGATTAATTGCATGTAGTGATTAATCGAATTGTAAATGGGTGGTGATTCTAACATCTTGAATTGAATCAATATATCGAATGAACCGCCTGGCGAGATGCCCCAATCGGCATTTGTCATGAAGGCACCCCGAAATTGTCCAATGTCCCACTTGGCGGGATGCACTAATCGGCATCCATCCTGATGGTGTATGGCATTGAAGAAATATTCCCACTTGGCGAGAAGGATGCGCAAGGCATCAAGTCGCAATGGTTATTATGACATTTTAAGGTCCATGGCTAGGTGCAATCGCACATTCGTCATGATCTGAGGCGGGAAATTTGTAAAATGTGTAAGCACATTGATGTGATAAAAAGGGCGAGATTCATGACGGAATCCGTCATGAATGAATTAACGTAGACAAAGTGAAATAACGAACTTGATATGAGTGTACATGAGATTTGTAAACTAAACACATCTTTATAGGTATGCGTTTGAATCATAAGATTAGACTAATAGTATGAAATTTGTGTTGCATGTGAAAATGAATATTTGATATGATTAATGATTTGTAAGTGAATGCATGTGAAAATGAATAAACATAGTGTGATAAAAGAAAAGACCCCTTAGTTGTATGAAGTAAATGCATGTAGTATTAAGTGAAGATTGAACCTGTGTATGAATCACTAAGCATGAAAATGCTTGGTGTATAGTTTATATCATGCCCTGGGTGTCGGGGTAAGAAGAAAGAGGCCCGGGTATAAGACGAAGTCATGTCATGCGGAGCATAAATTATATACCCCGTCATTTGCATATCCATATCTTTTGAACATGTGTGATATTTGTGGACAAAAGAGTTGAACTCTGAACCATTGTTTTGTGTATCATTTTATGAGGCAAGATAAACCTACATTTTGTAACATTATAAAGTAATTGTTTATGGGCCTACCATTTGAAATGCTTCAGTAAATGAAATTCTGAAATGAAATGACATAAATAAATGTTTTGATAAGATAAAAAGAAAGCGATCGAATTAAAGCCAGATGGATTAGGATCCATATTGGGGTGACTTGGGGGTTTCCCGAGTTCGACATTTTGAAAAGAAAATTTAATAAAAGATAGATAAAAAGTGCTGAGTGTCCCACAGGGTTTCGGTGCGGATGCGCCCTTTCGGGTCGGACCGAGGGCAGGGTCTCTACATATACAAAATGATATCAAACCATCGTTCTAATATACATGTATACAAAGTATGATCTAAGCCACATCCAGAGCTTTCTTCATATATGTGGAGTCTGAATCTTTGTTCGTGCTTCCACGACACATGTCGAGAGGGGTCCCACAATGGAATTAGCAAAAGCCCAGTAGTGATAATCTTCTACAAGGGTTCTCCCCATGATATTATACAATGATCAAAATCAACCCATACACATCCAAGTGAAAATGTCTACATGAATGTCGTATGTCATCGCGTAAGAATATTTATTTTATATCTTCGAGTCACTCCATGAGCTCCCTCACACACGCCTGTGCATAAGTGTGACAGCAAATCCTTAGTATTAGTACAATGACACACATATCTTTGAGCCTTCTTGGCTCACGGTACTAATATGAGTGCCGTGAGGAAAACTCATCCGAGGCTCATCGCCTGACTCGAGTTTATGTGATAACCATGGCCAGTGTGTGTGTGTCTTTTTGGGCAATAGAACTTTCGACTGTAGTGGGTCTCTGTTTTATGTTCAGACTTTTCCTTGAGGGTTAATGGCTGCTTTTCTTCTCCGTAACTTGCACAGTATTATATTTCACTTTATGATTTGAACCAGATAGGAATTCATTTATTGGATGTTATTCTGAGTCTGAGCTCCTTTACCCATTCACCCGAAACACTGATGATGGATGACCATACCCATGCACACACACCCATGTCATGCGATGATCGTGCATATGAAATGCAATCATGTCATTTCATGCTATGTCATACTACATGTAACATTTATAAATTCCAGATAATTATATTTCCTACATATAATTTCCATTCATCCTGTAATTTGTTATTCTCATCTGACACATATTAACGTTTTGACACACAATCGCATATTATTTATTTTTCTATATTACACATAAAATGACCCAAATCCGGACCCGCGCATATAAAAGCAGGGTACCTCTTGGTCCCTTCACAGTTCGTCATCGAATTACTGTGATACCAAAACACAACTCTAAAACCTAAAGATCGTCGGGATCGAAACCAAACCTCTGACATAATTAAGGGAGGCTGCTCAAAGAAGGTCCAGAAACAAACCCAGGACTATAAATAGTCTGAAAATTCCTAAAAATTCCTACACTCAGTCCTAAGATTTTAGGACTGAATTCTGACCTCTCGACCTCTAAAACCCCAAACCATTAAATGACCTTTGGCTAGAAAATAACTAAAGTAGGAAGAAAATTCCACTATCTCATGAATTTGACCAGAACTCTAGACCCACCTTTTGCTCAGGAGACGAAAACTGCAGGTCAGAATTTAGTGATCTTGAAATTTTCCTTTCTGCCCTCTTCTCTTCTCTCTTTCTCTCCTTTCTCTATTTTGTCTAGTCCCCTCCTTTTGACTTTTATCACGATTTTTTTAAATTTCCATGTGTCCATCTCTCATTCAGTTAGTTTACGCCTCGAAAAAATTTATTTATTTTAGTTGTAATTTATTTTAAATGAACTTAGCTCAAAAACCATTTCATGGCTTCGAGATTTTGTAAAAATCCGTCCCTAAACGCTGGCAACTTATCACCTAGAAAATCGAAAAAAATTCTGATTGTCTCAGAATTCGATGAAAATTTTTTTTTTTTGGGTCACTATATTTCGCGAGAGGAATTTAATGGCGCAGTCCGTTTCATCATCCAAGATCTAGAGAATTTTCTAAGCTTCTCTGAACCATTATAGTAATTTATTATTATTATTATCATTTTAATATTTTTGAAAATTTCTAATTTTCTCAAGTTTTACATTCTTCCCCCCTTAATAGAATTTTGTCCCCGAAATTCATACATACTAGCACACATAAGCAATGGTCATTCTAGTTCCAATATTAGACTTCTAATATTAGACAACTCACCTTTATCCTCAAATGAGGAAAGGATAGGTGATTCATCGTCAATCTCGTTCCCAGTTACTCCTCCATTCCACCGATGTTGCCCTGACATTTCACTAGCCTCACGGTCTTGCGTCACAAAACCTGATTCCGGCTATCTAAGATACGCACTCATTCCTCCTTAAAGGTCCCATCTATATCAACATTAATCCCTCCCCAATGCTATGAGCTGGATTTGGGTATCTTCTGGAGCATGTGGGACGTGGAGCTTTTCTCATGGACACTTGATAAACTCGGTGGTAGGCGCCAGCCGCGATTATTAACTCTACTCGCGAATTACCTCGAGAAGGGCCCATGCTCTCTGCAGCTAGCTTCCCTTGCTTGCTGAGTGACCACTCCTCTCTCTTGAAGGCATCACCTTCAAGAAGACGTGATCACTCGCCTTAAACTCTAGGAATTACAGTTTTGTTCATGGTATAGCTCTTTTACTACAGGCTTTGGCGTGAAGGCAACCACGTATCAAACCCACCTTCTCCGAGGTGTCTCTAATCAGATCTAGACTAGTGATAGAACTCTCTCCCACCTCTGTCCAAAAAATCGTGGATCGACATGGCCTCCCATATAAAGCCTCATAGGGTGCCATCTATATACTCGCCTAATAACTGTTGTTGTAGGTGAATTCCACTAAGGTTAAGTGCCCAGCTACCAGCAAGATTCGAGGCGCAGCTCTTTGTATTTCTCTAATACCTTATGGTCCTCTCCGGCATTGATCATTTGGTACGTGGATAAAAAAGCGATGCTCTTATCTGTGCGTCCTTATGGCCTTATGGAAACTCTATTAAAAGTGTGCCGTAATCTGGGATCCTTGCCCAATACGATAGAGACTGGCACTCCATGTAACGGACAATGTCGCATAGAGATGGCCCATGAATTCCTCCAGTGTGAAGGTCATCACTTTTCCGTTAGAAAGTGTGTTGACTAGTGAGCCGGTCCACTATAGCCACTACGACATCATGCACCTCCTTTGTGTCAAGTGGCAAGTGGGTCTAAAATCCATCGTGACATGCTTCCCACTTCTCTCTCTGCTACCTCACGAAAGGTTGGAGTAGCCACAATTAACCGATCTTTTCGACCTTGACTGCGACACGTGAGACATTGTTGAAAAAAATCTCCAACGCCACCTCACTTCATCCCATCCCAATAATACTGGTGGCCAGTCATTTAGCCTCTTCGTGCACCTGAATGCTACAACAAAGCGAGAAGTGCTGGAACTCCCGGAGGAGGATTTCCTCTCTTAGATCGGTCGGTAGGAACCTCCCGCAATCATCCCTATACCAGAAGACCATCTATGTGGATGATGTAGCTGACCTTAGTCACACATGCCTAATTGTACTCAGGTCACGTGGACCGATATCTCTTTTCAGCCCACTTGGGACTCGATCACTTTGCTCGTGGGATGGCGTAGCCATTAGACTCCCAAAGTCCTGCGAGAGGCTTGATCGAATCTTGTAATCCAAGCGCCTTACAGTCTCGAGAATGCACGCCCCCATTTGCCTTACGGAGGGATGGTAATGCAAGTGAAGTCATCCACTCCAAATACTCCATCAATGCATTGCCTCATGTTGCGAGGGTCCCATTGCTTGTGTGAAGATATACCTCGGATCTTGTGGTTTGAAATACGAAGTACTCACCCGTCTGGATTAGTGGCGCCAAATCGCAGAGCAAAAATTATGGCCACTAACTCTAGATCATGTGTAGGGTAAGTCTGCTCATGATTCTTTAAGCATGCGGAACCATAAGCCAAAACCCTCACGGGTACATCAAGACATATCGATCATCCTTGCTGACAGCGTCACAATACAGGTGTAACTGTCCCTGACCCCAGGACTATCAGAGGAATAGGAGATCTGTGCTTCTTTTCAATTCACAGGAATGCCTTCTCTCTTAGGTGTCATTCCACTTTCGAATTTGACTTCTTTCTAGTAAGCGAATCGGGCTGCTCAAGGTACTGGGGAAGTGCTCCGATTGTAATAAAACCACTGTCGATAATTCTTGCGGGTTAGACCTTGAGTTCTTGCAACTCAACCAGTGCCATCCTATGATGAGTCATAAAAATAGGCGACGTACTAGGGTGTAACTCAATGATAAAATCCCGCATCTGTGCGGAGGTAATCGGTATCCAGAGAAAGACATCTCCTTTTTCATAAACCACCACGAGGTAGACTCGAATCCAAAATATACCTCGTCTAGTAGGGTAAATATTGCTAGCCAACCCATCAAGCTATCAGATTTGTACTTACGACCAAGGGTGAGCTAAAATCGAAAACAAAATTTATATACACCTAAAGTTCCTGCTCGCGTAGTCAAAAACTCTTGATGTATAGTGGCGTCTAGAAGTGTTGAACAGAGATAGGTTTCATCCACAAGAAATGGTTTGCATAAATTCTGCAGTAAGGCTTTCTATTTGGATCTTTGAATTAGTTTCAAAAGCAGTGGGAATGGTTTGAAAACTAATTGTAAAACTGAAATTTAAGTGTGAAAAAGTGCTTTGAAGATTTGGGTTACTAACTTGGCAAGTTAGGCGAGTGTCCTGGGTTTATCCTCAGTTATGACATGCAACATAGTCCATATACTTAGGATCTATGTTAACTATGAAACCCATGAAACATCTCCTATTTGAGTCAATACGGGTGGCATCTGTAAGCTTTTAGTTTAAAGCCTAACATTCAATTATCATTTCGGAGGCTCGTAAGACCATCTAAAACAGCAGTGCATCTCTGCACATTACCTTTGTATCCTAAAGCATGAAGTATTGGCCAAAACAATACTTGGTAAATGTTATTTAGCCTAATTTGAAGAACCCTAACATGCAAATATTATCTCGAGAGGCTAAGTAAGACCATCTAAGAATCTGGAGTGCTTCTCTCACTGAATATACCTTGGATCAGCGCCCAGAGTATTGGCCAAATCAATAACATTCAATGTTATGCAACCATGTTTTGAATATAAGGGCCATAATTACAATACAGCTTTTAATGCGGAGGACAACATGCATATGCCCCACCACAAGCTAGCTTCCTTCCTCTTCAAAGAGGAGGCTTGGCCAAGCATCTCTTGAGTTGTCATCATGAGGAGGTGTGTTTGCGGTAGGAAGGGGAGAGAAAGAAGAGAGAGAAGAGAGAAAAGAAATAAAGCAAAACCTAAAATAAAAGACTTTATTTACAAAAGTAAAACTTACAAAATATCACTTCTCCTCCTCTAAATTCTTTCTTCTTTTTTGGATTACAAAGTAAGAGGGCTTATAGGCAGTATAGAGGCGTGAAAATACCAAAAACCCGTTGGCTAAGTTATAGGACAATTAAGTAATACACCAGGATTTGGAGCGTTTGGCATTAATTACAAAGCATGGCCGAAGTCAATTTTAAACTAATTTGAAAGGGTGGCTATTTATGAATCAAGCAGCAGTCTAAGCGAAAGCAATTCATTGGGGTGGGCAATTTCGGTAGCTAGCGAAATTGTAGCTAAGCGAAATTCTTGTGAAGCGAAATCAGTGTTTTTAGCTAAGGGCAGTCTTTAGCGAAATTTGAATTGGTCTAGCGAGGTGGCATTTCGCTTAGGTTGTGAAATTTTGGCTAAGGTTGCGAAATTTTATGATCTTAGAAAATTCATAACTGTGAAAATTCTGTGTGCCGTCTCACTTTTCATCATGTGATGCTTTGCGTAATTTTCTTCGCTTTTACTTTGTTTTCTCATTGATTCTTGGGCTGGTTGATGGCGTGAGACTTGAATTCAACTTCATGATTCATGTCTTTGTAGCTGAGAGATTGAAATAGAAAACCCTTGAAACTACAAGCAACGGCGAAATGCCTGGCGGCAGTGTACTGAAGGCTGACGACGGTGTCTGTGGAAGCGTTAAATAACGAAGCGCTCAAAACTCTCAATATGGTTTAAGGCTGCGCTGCGAAGCATTAATCATAACGGCATTACGAACCGCTGACCGACGCAGTAAAGACCATGTGTGGTGCTGAAAAGTTCGCGATTCTGAAAGGTATACGCTGGTAAATAAACATGCGAAGTCAAATAAATTATGACGACGAAAGAATCGAACCTTCAAAACATTAGTTAATATTGGATCCATAATTCTCCAGCTTGAATTTCCTAAACCTGTGGATTCTTTATGTTACCCAGTTAAGCTAATAAAGCGCAAAATTGCCACCTCCCCGACCTGCTTAGCGACATGGCCTTAAATTGTTGAACAACTCGATAGGGCTAGTTACACTTTTCTTTTCTTTTCAATTATAATGTAGGATGCAATGCTTAAATTCGACTTCACCAAAGTCCGTGTAGCAGGTCCACAGTAGCTCAGAGCCAATTAAGGTTTAGGGCATCAAGCCAAAAGGATCTCGACCACTAACTCTAAAAACCGCTGACTCAGAAGGCGACTTGAAAATTAAGCACCACACAATTCGTTAGACTCTACCTATCCACCTTATAACGAACACTAAATCGACTCGACCAAAATGTAAGGCAGGAGCATGGGCTTCAGGCTTTACCATCGCATACACCCCTCGGATGGTGCTGCGGGTTGAGGCAAAACTTCAGAGCTTTATTTTCTTTTCTTCTTTTCTTTTTTTCTTTTCTTTTCCTTTTTGGAGAGAACAACATTGGTCTTCAAGTAGCATTAACAAGCCTATCCTAGGGTGCCAACATGCCTTGCCTAAGGCCGACTGCAGCGAAAGGAGGTATGCAAATTCTGACCTATCGAAATAATCTGGGTCGGTGTGTGAATTAGCATAAAGAGAATTTCAAGTTGAGCATCTCTTGGGCGTAAGTGACCAAGGAGTATTTCAAGCATAGATTTGTTCTAACATGAGGTGACAAATAGTGATTCAATTTCCCAGCATAAAAGCGATTCAATTGTCAATTTTAAGCAATTCAATTGTCAATTTTAAAGCGATTCAATTGTCGATTGAAACAATTCAGTGTCGATTGAAGCAATTCAATTGTCAATTGAAAAGAAAAACATTTACACCTAAGTAGGCACAAAACATGATATACAATCGCCTTAAATATATAAACTGAATAGCTTTTGATATAGCCAAAGTGGCTAATACCATGAATATCAGTTGCTTAGAAAAATATCGAAACTGCTCTTGTAATTTATTACAAAAATCTAATCAAAATCAGTGACGTTCAGTAAAGTGATAAGCGTACAAAAAAGAGACCTAACCACCTCACTTCTAGCGTGGTGGTGCGGGGTGGTAGTGAATAGTGCGAGAGAAGGCTGTTACGCTGCCCGACATATCAATTTGCTGGAATTGTGGGCTTAGAAGTACGGGGTTAGAGTGCTCGAGTGAATTATTTTGAACCAACCACTATGCCATGCAGTATCTTGTTGCCATGCGTTTTGATGTAGTGGCAAAGGCTTATGTCTGATGGCCACTAACTTCTTAAAATTTTTGCGCATGGGTGAGTGATGGCGGTGGCCTTCATGATGGATGTTTCACGGTTTGGTTGTGCTGCAGGCATGGGCAGGATGAAGACGAGTCAGGGGATGCTGCTGGTAATGGGTTGTTTTGGGGTTGGTCAGTGGACTTTTTGGGCTCTTCCCCGGGTTCCTTCCCATTACTTTCCTCACTCCAAGCAAGGAAGCTTCTTTTTCCATGGCCCATATATTACACTCAATTGTGGGATCCGCCAGCTCCTCGTGATCTTCTCGCTGGGTTCTACTTTCAATTCCTCCCGAGGCGTTGCGCAGCTTCTGAACCTCGCCACCCAAAATTGCTTCAATGAAAGCACCTTCTCCAAGATTCTCCTTCTTGACATCAACAAACCTGATTAGCAGCTTGAGATGAGCCTCCCGCAGAGCGTCCACTCTCATCTGTTCTTCTTCAGAACCCATCCAATTCTTCAGTCAGTGTTCCCACCGCCCCACTCTCCCTGGCTAATGAACAATCACCCTTCTCTATTATCCCCATGAAATTGTCCACTTGTTTGCTCAAATCCGTGGATGGCTTGTTCAATCGAGAAATTAATCGTGGTGGCTCGAGGTGGCCGAGGAGTCGAGGTATACCGTGGAGGCAACTACGTAGGAGGTGCACTCATCCACGGTCTCTCGTAGTCCCCTCGCGGATCTAGGTGGGTTTGATTTCTTCCTGTGGTTGTCGGTGATTTTGCCATGCGAGGTTCCTATAGTCCCTCATTGTCATATATGCCCTAGGTTACTCTCCGACCGCATTGTTTCATGTGGGGGTTCCATTTTCTCTCACCAATCTTTCCACGTAACCCGAATCGAATGTTTCGTCTTCACTTTCGATCCACTGAAATGGATTCCGCAAAGAGGCTAAAAAGGGCAACCCAAAAACAAATTCCGCAACAAATTTTATTTTATTTTATTTTATTTTTATTTTTATTTTTATTTATTTTTTTTAACAGTGAAATAAAACAAAGAAAAAAAAATGACTGTATGAAAATAAAAATGTTAGTTACTGCTAAGGATGAAAACTTGCGCTCCTCGCAATCGAGTTGCAAAAGAGGTGTGGGCAGTTACCTTCACTCTGATGCTGATCACAAGTACTCTTCAACTTACCATTAGTAGTTTACACCATCCCCACAGAGAACGCCATTTTGTTCGTGCCAGCCAAAGAGGGTCGAGCTAAAAATCAACAAAATTTATATACACCTAAGTTCCTACTTCATCACAAAGATAGTGGCTCAGTGGCCGAACACTGGGATGGGTTTTCATCCTAGAAATGGCTCAGATAAGTGCAATTAAGGTATGCCTTTCTTTATTTCCGACTTTCTGAATTGGGTTTCAAAACAAGTGGGAATGGTTTGAAAACTAATAATTGTAAAAACTCTAAATTTAAGTGTGAAAAGTTAACTTTGAAGATTTAGTTGCTTAACTGGCAAAGTTAGGGGCAAACAAGTGTCCTGCCTTATCCTCTGCTATGACATGCAACATATAGTCCACATGGCATAACCTGATCTGTTATATTTAACTAGCAAACCTCACTCCATGAAACATCTCCCATTTGAGTCAATACGTAGCATGCGCCATGGCCCCTTTTAGTTTAAAACCCTAACATTCAATTATCATTCGCAGGCTCGTAAAGATTCATCTAAAGAACAATGCTGCATCTCTCAATTGCACCGTATCCTAAAGCATGGAGTATATTGGCCAAAACAATAACAAGAAATGTTATTTAACCCTAATTTGAAGAACCCTAACATGTAAATATTATCTCGTAGGCTCAGAAGACCATCTAAAGAATCACAAAGGTTTCTCCTCACCGATACACTGATCCTAAAGCATGGAGAGTATCACAAATCAATAACATTCAATGTTATGCAACCATGTTTTGAGAATATAAGGGTCATAATTGAAGTGCATCTCCAAACTTTACATGAGGATGATATGAGTTATGTCTTTACTCACTTAGCAGCTTCTTCCTTCTTCAAAGAAAGGAGGCTTAGCCACATCTCTGGAGCTGTCATCATCAAGAGGTGCTCTGGCAGCCTGAAAGTGGCAGAGAAAGAAGAGAGAGAAGAGAGAAAAGAAATAAAAAGCAAACCTAAAACAAAAGACTTTATTTACAAAAATGAAAACTTACAAAAATATCTTCTCCTCCTCTAAATTGTCTTTTCCTTCTTTGTGGTTACAAAACAAGAGGCAAAGCTTATATGTGCCACCTCAAGGCATGAAAATACCAAAAACCGAAATTGGCGAAGTTATAGGACAATTAAGTAATACACCAAGCTTGCGCTTGGCATTAATTACAAAGCATGATTTTAGGAAGATCGAATTTCGCTAGTGTTCAAGAATCTCCTCGCTAGCTAGCTTAAATCAACAGTCTAGCGCAAAACAAGAAATTTCGCTTAAGGGTGTGGCAATTCTCATTAGTTAGCTAAATTTCGCTAAGCTAGCTAGCTCATGGAGTAGTTTAAATCAATTATTTCGCTTAAGGAACAAGAGTTAGTGAAATTTGGAGTGGTCTAGCGAAATTTGGCATTTTGCTAGGTTGCTAAATTGCTTGTCAAGCAAATTGCTAAGGCCATAGCCTTAATCTTAGCTTAAAAATTTTCGCAGTTTAGATAAAAATTCCCGCATTGTTGATCCTTCACCGCTTTTCATCCCGCTCAACCGTATCGAATTTTTCTTCACTTTGCCTTTTGTTTTCTCATTGATTCGGGCCGGGCCGATGGTCGAGACTTGAATTCCAACTTCAAGATTCATCCTTTGTATTGAAATTGAACTCCAAAAGTGTGCAAAAGCCTACAGTACAACCAAAATACCCTCTAAATGGCATAAGTGTTACTAAGAAGACTATACTAATACTAATTGGCATAATGACATGATTAATGCGCAAAAAGCACTCAAAACCTATCTAATATAGGGTTCAAAATTGCACTTTTTGGGCATTAATCACTGTCCACTCTATCTGGAGTCATGCACGGTCTGGGGTAAAGCATCATGCTTCTCCCTCTGAAATGTAACACGATAACGTCCTGTGTGTAGGTAGTAAACCACCTACGATCACAATCAATGACGACTCTATGGGCCGTCAACCAATCCATCCTAAGGATGACATCGAACTCCGATATGTCCATAACCCTCAGGTTCATAGTGAGTAGAATCCCTAAGACTTCGACCAATAATCCCCGACATATCTAATCGACACTCCACTCTCATAGTTCCTAGGGAGAATTCACATACAATGGCTTTTCCAAGGTTTCAAACCTCCTAAGCTCAAACTTTTCTCACATTATGCAAAGAATAAAACGAATACTATGCACCCACATTTAAACAAAACTCCATCGCTGCTGGGTGAGAGCTCGAAACGCACCTATATATTAGAGATTGATCTACAAGCTCACCATGGGTAATTACTGCGTAGACATGCCTCCGTCCCCGAAACACCTACTTGTAGTCTTAGTCTCAACCCCGATTCATGCCTCGCCCATGTGGGCCAATCTCGTGAAATAAGAGGTGCTCAGGCAAAGACTCGACCGACATCGTTCCCTGCCCATGCTTCTGGGTAAGGAGGAACAATCACACCGCGCATGTCCCACTGACGACTGGGGCTGTGGTGTCCAATAACTCCGAGATCCTTGCCTCCACGAGCAATCCCTCTTCATTTGTCCAAGTTGATGGCAATGGAAACATGTCATCAAGCCTGGCCGGCCAGAGCCCTAATACGGGCCTCGCCTGGATGATCGCAACCCCGTTCTCCGAAATCCCGTGGAATAGAAGTCTTTTTCTTCTTTCCCGAATTAGAAGAAGATTAATTGTCCTTCCTCTTAGCACCAACACCCATGTCTTGGATGCCTGCGGTGTTATCTACATTTCTCTTCAACGGCCAGCGACGCCCCGACCATCGAGCCGCCCCATCCCACGTATGCCTGGACATGATGTGCCCGAAACCCCCGGAGGTTACTCGCCCAATCGCTGCACTAGTCTCAGGCACGGTAGCAACACGACGTCGCTACACACGATGGCAACTACGCCTAGCCTCTATAAAGGCCCTCGCGGTCAAAATACGAGTGGTGGTCGACTATTTTCCCCTGTGATCACTTCACGCCCAGTACTCTAGACTTGCCATCTACATAAGTTAAGATAGCAAGTTATCAATTTCTATCTCGGCCTAACTAGTAGTGCACATGCCAAATCCTACCAATAGACTTTAACATCATGAACTACATCACTCATCCCTTTTCCCAAATGTGCATAATGCTAACCTACTAATACAAATCAGGTCCCGAACTATCATGTTCATTTTGCTTTCTGAACCCCTAAGGTTATGTTTTCTAGCCCTAGTGTTCCATATACAACCTACCATGTATATTATTCACACAAATCACACAACATGTTAAGCACAAAAAAAGTAACACACAACAATTCATGATCTGCACTCCATGCCCATCAACCCTGGTACTGCAGGTATCAAGACTCTTAATACATAATGAGATCTAGCTAGTTAGGACCATACTGCGGATACCCACCCGAGCTCCCTAGGTAGTCGCTTATCTAAGCTCTAATACTGCCGTGACGCCCTATATCCGGGGTCCCGTTTGACAACCCGCCAACCCGCGTAATTCTTTGCGGCATTTCGTGACCATACCACATTATTGCGTCCCATTTATCAGGATACATATTTTCACAAAAAATCGGGCAGAGTCTCTTTGTTTGGGGAGCTCTACCCAACATACAACCTGTAAAACAATACATCACATGACCTATCCGGGCTTAATATACTACATCGGGTCATTCATCAGTTATATTGACCACAAGACCCCATTCAACCATACCCTGAATACTATACATGATGTAGTGATATGTTTACAAGAGTTTAATTATACACTCTTATACAAAATGATATATTAAAACGATCATTCTAATATACATATACAAAATATGGTCTAAAGCCACATCCGACTTATTTCATATGTGCAAGTCCCAAATGCTGGTTAGTCATTCGCATCCGACTTGTACCTGGGTGTGGTCCCATGATCTAGCAGTGAGTAAAACCCAGTAGTGATAATCTCCTACAAGGGTTACTCCCCACCTTAGTGCTCATACAATGATCAAACCAACCCATACACATCCAAGTGAAAATGTCTACATGAATGTCGCTTATATTTACATGAACATTCTGCCCATATCCCGAAATACCAAGAACTCCCTCACACATGCTTATGCCAAGTGTGACAACCTTCACTGGTAGTACCAATGACACACATATACCGAGCCCTTACTGGCTCACCAGTACCCAATGCAAGTGCCAATGGGCAACTAATCCTAAGTCAATCCCGACTCCTATCACACTACTCGAAGTCTATCCGACAACTAAGGACCGTGTGTCTTCTGAAAGCAATGTAAATTTTCTACTTACGCCGCTGGCCCTTATTAACGATGCCGTAACTCTTTCTGATCACACCACTAGTCTTCTTACACCCATGTTCCGTAAGCTTACCCGAGGGGATTAATACTTCTTCGCTTTCCGCCCCAACACACATTAATTATATTTCACTTTATGATTTTAACCATGAGTCATTTATTAGACGTCGTCCAAAGTAAGAGCTCACTACCCATTCATCAACATTGATGATGGATGACCATACCCATGCACGCACACCTATGTCATCTGATGATCGTGCATATGAAATGCAATCATGCCATTTCATGCTATGTTATGCTATATGCAATATTTATAAATTCCGAATGATTATATTTCTTACATATAATTTCCATTCATCACAATTTCCATGTTAATACATCACGCAAGCACATATTAACATGATTTTGACACACAACCACATATTATTTATTTTTCTAACAATACACATAAAATGAGCCAAATCTAGGACCCATATAAAACAGGGCACCTCTTAGTCCCTTCACGGTTCGTCACCAAAATACACCACAAAACCTAAAGACATCAGTCCCAGGATTGAAACCAAACCTCAACACGCTTTGAGATCGCCTCGAAAATGGGCCCCGGTGGGCTCTCCAGGCTAAGACTGTTTAAAACAAATCGCAAAAAATTCATAGTGTACTCACTGGGCCCCAAGATTTGGGACTGGAATTATAGCTTCTCACAGCTCTAAGAAAACCCTAAGCCATTAAATGACCTTTAAAGAAATAACCAAAGTAGGAAAATTCCCACCGTGGAGTTTGATGAAACCCAAGATTTTGGTACCCACATGTAGCTCTCGATGCGTGGATCAACTTAACTTTTTGCTCCGACAAAAACCTACGATCCGAATTCCGTAAATCTTAAAGAGAAGTTTTTCTCTGTCACGCCCCGATTCCCGGTCCGACCCGATTGGCAAATCCGAACCGGTTTCGGGGTGCGAAACCATATATACTATATACTGGGACTCTTATTGACCTGTTCTTACTCAGAGCTGTACTTGTACCTGTAGTATACAAACAATTTCTGTAATAACAAAAATCATTTATATATATACAAAAGAACTACCATCGGAGTGGTATCCATAAAAATCTATACACATTTCCAGAGTCCCATTTACTTATACATGCACATTTTCTATTACAAACATCGAGATTACAAGCAAAGGCCAAGTGAAAGAATTTCCATTCTAGCCTACCGTTTGCCGATGTTGAATGTCTCCGTCTCTCTAGCCTCCTCTTCTGCATCTACACTGACAAGACCTCCGTGCTAAGCTTTACGCTTAGCTGGAACATAAGCATGGACAACCACTAATGGTGACCGGTCACAAGCTTATACATGCATTTCATATATCTATACATATTCATATAACTTCATTACTTATCATCTTTACATTCCTATTGCATGTCAATTTCCTTTCTGACATATTCTATGTCTTTGGCATATCTTTTATCTATACTTTTACTGTATTCCTGTTTCTCTACCTTACATATCCCTATACTTCTCATCTTTCATATCTCCCATATGAGTATAAGGCTTATATTTTTACTATCATATCATATACTATCATATGTTTCTATCACATATACTTTGGGCTCATTTCTCACATTTGCTCATCGTATACTTTGATCTATTTCATATTATTTCTTGTATCATGTTCTTTGCAAGTTTCCATAGGCCTTTCATATTAGTATACTGTGCATGTATCATATACTTTCATATCTCGTATACTTTCATATAAACTATCTTATACTGTCCTGTACTTTTATCTACATTCTTATACTTTTCATATACTCGCACTTTGAAGTTTCTCTCATCTGATACTTTCATGTACTATATTTTCCTATGTTTTTCCATACTATACTTTTTCATATACCTTTCTTTATCTACTTTCTATACTTTACTTGTTCATATAATGCTTCTATGTACTCGGTGATTTCTTTTCGTGATGGTTCATTATCTTGTACTTTACTTCGCTCTTGTAATCGTCTATACTTTCATCGCATACATATGCTTCTCATATCATGTCATATCATATACTTTGCCTTACAAGCTTTCACTTTGACTATAGAATTGGCATCCACGATAGATCCGATAGGAATCTCACATGTTTGTCATTCAAGAAGAATGATTACACATTTAATAAGATGAGTCACTTCTTTGACTATGTATCTGACATTCACGACATTCGATAGGGAATCTCACATGTTTGTCATTCAAGAGGCAATGTGATTACACATTTAATAGTATGAGTCACTTGACTATAGAATATTATCTGTTACGCATTCGATAGGGAATCCACATGTTTGTCATTCAAGAGCAACAGATTTCACATTTAATTATTACCTGCCTCACATACGGGTATAGAAATCTGACATTCACTTAATGCATTCACTGGGGAATCCTACCCTGCTTCATCATTCACACAAGAGTACGTGGATTTTGCATTCACCATTACCGTCTCACATATGGTTATGTAGGTCGACATTCACAAATGTGATTCACTGGGGGAATCCCCGCCTGCCTCTGGCCATTCGCAGCAATGTGATTTCTCGCATTCACTATTACCGCCTCACATATGGTTATGGTTTGATGCATTCACGATACATTCACTCGGGGAATCCCCGCCTGCCTCATTCGCAGTGCAATGTGGGATTTCCATTTAACACCACGCTACCCTCATGATGAATCTCGGGGCTTGGTGAATCCCACATGTCGGGTCATTTAATAAAATGCGGATTTCACATTCCATATTTGCATTACCTTCATGACGATCTGGCCAGAATCCCGCATGTTTGGCCATTCAATGATACATTTCAAATTAATTTACTTTTATACAGTAATTTCGCTTATAGTTCAAATACATGCACACATGCATATGTGTGACAAACATTTCGAATAACCATAATTCAAATCAATATATATACTTATATATATATTTCACAAATAGCATTCATAATCGATCATAATCACATTTCAATTCCACTTACCTTTCAGATATCTTCAAAGATATACTAATCTATGTTTATTTCATATACTCATTCACGTATACTCATTCATATACTCATTTACGTATACTCGTTCATATACTCATTCACGTATACACATTCATGTATACTTATTCATGTATTCATTCACGTATACTCATTCCTATACTCATTCATGTGTACTTCAATTATATACCATTTACGATACTGCTCATATACTCATTCATATATTTCCTATCATTTGTTATCATTTTCTGGGTTATATGATAATAATCATATATAACTTATCCACATCATGTGTTCATGACATATTTCTTCATATTCATATTCATGTTTCGCTCGTTTTCATTTTTCCATATCACACTCATGTTTCATGAACACATTTATACATGTCAGATTTTCTATATTTTCCTTGTTTCATGCCTATTACACATGGCACTTCATACTTATACAAAAGTATGATGTCCATGAATACACCTCATTCAAGTTTTTATTGCTCTACGAATCTACTTTACTTAGAAATTGAATAATTCCAATCTGGATCATCCAACTAAAGTTATGGCATTTTCATGCCAACTAGTCAATTTACCGATATTACACTTTGGGACAGCTTTGTAATACTTACTTTCAAAGTGTCTTGACTCCATATTTAACACTTTTATTTGTACTCCTTTAAATTCATGCTAAGGGCTCCTTCTCCAATTGGAATCACCCAATTCGGAGCACCTGAACTCAAGATACGTCCGAAACAACTCTGACTACTTATGATCAAACCTGAGGCAGGAATCAGTGCCTGCACAATGTCTCTACTTTGAGGAATTTTTGGGCCACTAGATCGTCAAACACTAGCAGGGCATGCCTCTATGCGGCTGGGGTTTCTCCTTGAAGCTCCATCTGGTCAGCCAACAACTCACCCAATCGATAATAAATCCAGGTTTTTTATGCCATATATTACTACCACAAAAAACGAATGAATGTGGAACAAGAGCATCACATGACCGGTACACCCTTACCAGTTGTACCTGGCATGTCGCCCAAATGACTGGGGACCTAACATGTACCAGCACATGCGTTCAAAGTAAATGTGGGTACATGTCACCGAAAAGTGCCCGAATTGTTTGTTTTTCTTCCATTTTTCCATATTTTTCCACCATATTCAACTCTATACTTCATACACACATAAAAAGCATTTCAAATTCAATTTCAGAATTTCTTTCTATTCAATTCATCTAATTACATGTCTTTCTTCAAAATTCCTTTCATGAATTCCTCCAAAATCATTCTAATATGTATTATGACCATGTCAACCCAAATATGATGATTAGTTAGGTTTAGAATGATTGTCAGTGGCTTGTTCTAACCCTAACTCAATTACTCTATTAACCATGAATCCAACCTAAAAGGAGGATTCTATAATCATCTTGTGCCTTTTTGAGTTTTACCAACCCTAATTTCAACACATCTTTGGTTAGGATGAAATCCTAACAAACCCTAGGTTTGAGGCAAGAGACTAACCATTCAAAACCAAAGATCCACACCAAATCTCATAGAATCCATAATCAAGGTTAGTTTCCATACCTTTTTGGATCTTTGCTTCATCTCTTCTTCTCTTCCTCTTCCTTTCTTCTCCTTCTCCTTCCGCTGAAGCTCTTCCAAATGGAGTAATTCAAATTTGGGTCTTTAAATCTTGGATTTGTTAAGGCCATGTTTGGCCTTTAAATAAAACCCATTTTTGGGTTCTTTTCTTTATTTGCCTTTAAGTCCTTGGATTCTTCCCTTTTTGAAATTCAACTTATGCCATATTCTCATTTGGCCCCTAATCTTTCCTCAAATCCCAAATTGCATATAAACTTATTGATTTATGCCTTTTATGTCCTCAAGTGGTAAATGACCACTTTACCCTTGTCTCTAATATTCATTTCGGGTCTCTTATTTTATTTCCGAAAAATTCTATTTAGCTTTTAATATACCCTAAACAAGTCCGAAAACTACTATGGTATATTTCGGGATGTTACATTCTCTCTCTACCCCTCTTTTTTCTCTCTCTCTCTTTCTCCCTCACTCTCCTTCCGTCCGTCCTCCTTTGACTTTTTATCTTTTTGATTTTTTGCTCAAAACTTTCCATGTGTCCATCTCTCATTCAGGTCCGTTTCTACCCCGAAACAATTTATTTATTTTCAGTTCAATTTATTTTAAATGAACTTAGCTCAAGACATTTCCTAACTTTTGAGATTTTTGTAAAAATCTCGTCTCTGAAGTCACTAGCGACTTTTCACTCAGAAACTCGTAAAAAAATTCCAATTGTCTCAGAATTCAATGAATTTTTTTGAGTCACTAGATTTCGCGAGACGAATTTAACAACGCAGTCCGTTTCGTCATCTGAGATCTAGAGAATTTATTAGGCTTCTTTGAACCATTATGACAATTTATTATTATCACTATCATTTTGCCATATTTGAAAATTTCTAATTTTCCCAGGTTTTACAAATGTTGTAATGGTCACATTCATTCTTCATTTTGATCAAGCTCATTGTAACACTTCTAATTTAACAAAACCGTATTTGATTATTAATGTCATTTTTACACTTTTAGGTGCATTCCATGAATTTCAAAGTATTTTTTTAATTTATGATATATTAATATTCATGTAAAAATATCCACGATATATCTCCGATATATCCGATATATCCGTAGAAATCGATATTTCCAACCTTGTTTCAAATGAGCAAATTAAAACCATTTTTCCCTTAAAAAAGGAGTTAAGGGCTTGTTTAGTTCTTGTTTTTGAAAACTATTTTTGAGAACAATTTTTTAAAACACAATGAACATTGTTGGATACATAAAAGTGCGACATTTATATAGGTTTTTAAGCTCCTTAGCTTTTTTTTTTACTTTCATTTTGTGTAGAATAGGTGCTTTTGACCTTTCTAATTGCTTTATGCGTGTGAAGGCGTTCTCGATGTTCGGGGTGCACATTTTTGTAGCGGTTTGTTTCCCAGAGACAATCGGCAGATCACGCCACGATTCCATAAGCATCGAGAGGCCCCAGCGCTATGAAGTGAAGTTGGGCAATTGTGGGAGACATTGGTACCGGCATTCACTCAGTGGCACTGTACCTACATGCGCTTTGAAGAGCTGCTGAGCCTGCACGGCATTTCAATTCAAAGTGGTACAAAATTCAAGTGTAGTTTGAGAATTGAAGGACGTTTGCGTACTGCACTAATTGGTACTCTGCATTCAAAATGTGATCTGTAGGGATTTAAGAGGAATTTCGATTCGCGGAAGTGGCATGCCTGCCTTTGGTTCCCACTTTGAGATCACTAATGTGGATTGTATTTGGCCCACTTTAGGCAAATTGGTGGAGTTTATGTTCTCCTGCAGGGTTTGGGTTCTCACTTTGGAGTTTTTCATGTGTTCTAGGTTTTCTGCAGTATAGTAGCTAGTTTCTTCTCGTTCTTGGTTTTGAACATTTGTAATCTTTAAGTCGGTTTTATAACTTGGTACTCTTTGAGGGAACTCTACGTTTTTTATATTTCAACTTTGCAATTGAAGTGATATTTCTCAATTCACATTTAATATTATTGTTCCAGCATTTATGAATCAATTCTCAATTTTAATAGAGTTCTAAACCTCTATGATAGGGTTCTAACCGTGGAAACTCATCCCCTTCAAGGTAACAACACTCAGTCCCTCTCTTATGCTTCAATGGGGTTTGTATGATATTAAACACTTGTTAAAATTCTTATAAAACCTTAGTTTGGCATCTTCTTGACAACGTGAACGAGAGATTCTTGGTACACGTTGTGCTTGATCTCAAATGCAATCTAAGAGTCTAATCAAATCGTCTGAGCAAGCGTTTGATATCTTTCATTTATTCTTTGTCTTACAAAAGCTTTTAAAGTTATATCCCCCATCAAAGACCATTCATCAATGGCTCCTAGATGAGAAAGTAAGTGAGAGGTGAGGTCACCTAGTTGGAAGAAAGTTGGAAACTTTAGGATCCTATCATTCACCTTCTCGCTTTTAAAATAGTTTGCCACCTAAGCATCAAATCAATCAACCAAACCCCAGGATTTTACTCTTTATTTCGTAATATCTGGATAGAAATCCTTAAGGATCATCTAGGAAATCACTCCCTGTGGAAATGACCTGTGGACTCTCACAGTATTATAATGCTTGATGACATTAGTTCCTATGCTTGGGAATAATTTCAGCACACGAAATAGACGAAGCATTTTTGGCGCCGTTGTCGGGGAGTGACGAGCACTCTAGTTGATCTAGAGAGAGCTAGTGGTAATTTGAAATTGCATTGAAAATCTGGTACGTTCTCTACCTTTTTCTTTTTATTCTTTTTGTAGATAATATAAGTGGATACCTATCCAGTTGGGGTAATATAGGTGCATGTCGGTTTGGGCTCGTGACAAGTAACACCGACTTGTAAGAGTTATACCTTTAAGACATCTTGAAGATTCCACAACAAGACGTTTGTTTCAAGAGAACCCTAGTCCTCAAAAGGAACATCCCCGAAATTAAATGATAGGGTAGAGAACGACATATACATAGGCCCAGAGCGCCAACCCAAGGGCGCAGGCCCAAACCTCCACTTTATAAAGGGAGTTGGGGGACCCCCAATAAAGAAGTCAGTCTAATCGTGAGACCTTACCCATGCCACAAACACTTAGCCGTGGGCCTAGAGTTTAAAATCACCCCCGCCGGAAATCATGATATATGGCCCGAAAAACTCGTGTAAAAGGAAAAGTGCCCAATCTCCATGATTCGCATCCCACGGATTAGGAAAGAAAGATCGTGCATGATCACGACTCCTCCATTATCCCTTAAGAGTCGGTCTATGATAAGGAAAAGGAAACTCCTCACCCAATGAAAAAGATATCGTATCACCATCCAACAAGGAAAGTAACCACTATTTCCTCCTTATAAATACTGACCCATTCCACTAGAAAAAAGGTACGAAGTAATAATGCCATAAAGAGTTGAATTCTTTCCTTCTCATAAGAGAGAAACTAACTTAGCCATCGGAGCGGTGACCGACACACCCCACCGGATCACCCCTTTTTTGTGCAAGTTGCAGGTTGTCCAACAATCCGATCCATCAAACTGGCTCAACGGCCCCGAGAAGCTCCGCACCCAAAGATCGAGAAAAAGCACCACGCCTAAGGCCGCCATGGAACGACCGGCTCCTTTACAAGTAAAACCGAATTCTAAGAATCACTGTATCGACTAAACATGAGCATGAGTCATGCCAGCCCCCTTAGGACATAGGATCAGCAGGGCGACCCGGATAGCCGACCACCAAGAGACGTTCTTGAAACTTTGCAGGCCAATGCTGGTGAAATGGAAACACTCCATCTCACCAATCAATGCTTGTTGAGAGACTTGGAAGAACTCACTAGACAAATACAACGACCGTAGGAAGAACAACAATCACCCATGACGCCCTCGAGACGCTCGACGGGGAAGGAGAAACTAGGTCGAGCCAAGGAACATGATCCCTATAAACCCGGAGAGGATCGTGAAATGAGGAGCAATTCGAGGGAACAATGTGAGGTAATGGACCCATCCTTATCAGCAAGAGATAAGGAAACTACCGCGTGGGAGAAGCGCTTCCGCACATCCGCCAGGAGCCTCTGTTCCACAAAGGAAGCAAAGTGAAAGGACAAGCTTCAGTTCCACTGACGCGCTGGTGCCAAAAAAGCCAGTCCTGCTCACGGTCAGATACCACATACCTCCCAGCGGTTCAGAATGCCTCTTAAATCGGAAACACATTAATCTGAACAAAAGATCCTTGCACTCACCTCAATACATACAAGAATCGGGATGGAGCTACACGATATCAGACTGCTAGGATGCAAGAGCCTTGCCACGCTTAAAAGGCCCAAATTAGCCCGTCTACCGACTTTCGTCAATCTCATCCTTCAGATGTACCTATCCGTCGAGCCACGGCCGACCATAAAGGCAGTCCATGAGAACCCTTGAAGCCCATTGCCCGCAGGTTTAACGCGGAGTCATTAAAGGTAGACATCCTAGATGAGAAGTTCGCCATCACCGCTTTCATCGCTTGGCTCAGCGTGCAGTCAAAAGACGTAATGTTTTCCATCTCAAAGAACCCTCAGGCAAGCATGGCCGAGGTGCTCGCTAAAGCAGAGAAGTACATCAACTATGTAGGAAGCTTCCTTTATATCACGGAAGAAATTCTTCCACACAAAAGGAGAAAAGGATTCTAGAAAAGCTAGAGCGAGCCCCGTAAGACTGAGAGAGGATTTTGCATGTAATCTCAAATGAAGGGACAGAGAATAGAGAACGTGTCTCCAAAGAGATCAAAGCACGTCAGGACCGGCTAGGCCCACCCTGCTCGAGCTACAACAACGTTGATAAGATTCACCTCGCACCACCCGACACTTCTAAGAAACAGTCTTACGTGAGAGCTGCACGACGGTGCATGTGGCCGCCTCGCATGGAAGACAGATCACAATAGAGACTTAACTAAGTATTATGAATCGATAGGGATCATGGACACCGACGTACACCATCCAATGTAGGAGTGAAATTTGAAATGTCTGATCCGACGGACATCTTCTCCGTGACTGGCCTCAAAGGTCGACTAGGCACCGCCCATCACCTCAGCCGCCACCAAACACCAACTTAACACTAGAAACCCCTGGGGGAAATCAATGTGATCTCTGGGGGATTCCATGTGAGAGGAGAGTCCAAATTATCCCGATATGGGTCATCTGCAAGATATCAAAATAGGAGACGCTTGAAATACAAGCGTCATCCAAACTCCTACTAGACACCACCATAACTTTGACCTGACCGACATGGGAAGGCTACCAAAGATCCTCAGCAGCCTTACCATCCCTTGGTAATAAGGCCTGCCATAGCCAACAAATACAGTACACAGTCCCGGCTGACAACTAAGCTCAACCCGACATCATCTTGGCGCACCTTCGAAAATGGGCGTCTGGGAGGGAAAACCTGAACCCCACCGCCGGGGTTCTCCTGTGGAAAGAGCGCCTGCCTCCCGGTCAATACACCAAGCTCACTGCATCCCCCGCATGCCATAACGACTATGAGATTCTCATGTTGGATGCCCCATCGCCTTATAATGATACAAATCGTAGACCTTCCTCAATGTTAGCGAGCCATCCTTCCAGCCATCATATGGTTATCAAATTCCACAAGTAATGGGGCGGGGAATGGTTCGAGGATCAGCTACAGCCAAGGAGTGCCACAGGCATCTATGAAACAAAGCGAGGCAACGCGCCTGGCAAGGACGAGCTTGACATGAGAGATGAGATGAGCACCCGACCTACACCCTCAGAGGAACTAGAACAAGTACAGCTTGATGAACAACCAGAACATCTCGTCTACATTGGATCCAAATTAGCCAAAGGCGTCAGGGACCCCCTCATCCACTTCTTAAAACATAACATGGAGCTATTCTCCTAGAAACAGGAGGATATGGGGGGAATTGACCCCACAGTGATCACACATAGGCTAAACATCAACCCCTCCTTCAAACCTACAAAAGAGCGCCCCTGCAGAGTGGCGCTATCTGATAAGAGCGTTGGGATGAAACTCCTACAAGCCAAAGCTTAACCGAGAAGTGGAATACCCGAATCGTTGGCTAACGTATCCATCAAAAGAGGTAAATGGTAAATGACAATCTCAGATTGACTCACCAATATCAACATAACCTGTTCGAAAGATAGCTTTTCCCTACCTCAGATCTACCTTATAGTGGACGCCATAGCCAAACATGTGCTTCTCAGCTTTATGGATGCTTTCTCGGGATACAACCAGATCAGAATGGACCCTAATGACCAAGAGAAGACCTCATTCGTAACTGGGCAAGGTACTTACTATTACCAGTGATGTTCCCCGGTCGGCTGAACCTAGGGCCACATCGAAGGGTTTTACTGAGGCAACCACTCTGCCGCAGCAAATAAAAATAAAAACATTCCAAACAAAACTCCATCCAAGGATCCCTAGTAGCATCAAAACTGGGTTCTACAACAAAGAGAAGGGGTGTAAGATTACCTCAGGCTCGCCCAAAAACCGAGCCAGGTCCTCCCATAGCCTTAATCAAGCTAATCAAGTCCTAGGTTTGCCTTTAACCCGCATCCACACGAAGAGTGAAGCCGAAAACCTCCACGGAAAGGGTCCCTGTGCTAGCCAAGTCCCGATCCGAAGAGGAAGCCAAAACCTGGGTCTCTCAATCTCTAGAACACTTTCTTGGAGATGAGAGCACTTTGGCCTTTTTCATGAACTCCCTTTTCTCTCAAAAGGACATCACCTTTTTCAGGGTTTCCATAGCATTATATTTATAGGAAAACCCCCCATCATGTCTAATGACCAAAATGCCCCTCACTCTAAGTGTTGATAAGAAACACGCATCCCTATGCGTTATGGCGAGTCCCACATGGCCCTAAGCCGAGGTGCAAGCCCAAGCCTACTATCTCTCTAAGTAAGGGCTTTCGATCTGGGGATTCCACTAATCTCGTGACATTTCATTCATGAAAATTAACTCTCTCATATATGGATCACATCCAAATCCGTTTCATATAAGCCCCACACTCTTCTAAGTGTGTGACCCATTAGGGTTCCTGTGCTATGGTTACTACTTGATTCAACTATTGAATTAAGCAAGTCAGATTGGTATCTAAAGAATACATCAAGGACCCCCAATCGGGACGGAGAGCCGCAGGTCCGACCGCATACCCTCCCATAGACAACACCGCGGGAAATTGCTTTCATCTAACTATACACTACTTGGTTCAAAGTATGGACAATTGTGTAGCTCCCACTAGACTAGCTATGCCACACCTAGCCCAAGTGATATTTATCTTGTCCCCAGATTCATCACTCAACTGTTATGCACTGTAAGACACACCTCAAGGCATTCTCACTCTGGCTAGAGATTCCCGAGTAATGATTCCAACAAGAGGCCTTAGGTATACTCTTCCTTTATTGGGAGTGGCGAATCCTTTGTTGGCTACTCAATTACCTCCGAACACCTCAAACTATACCCAATCCTCATCCAATGAGCGACCCTCAAGAGGCAACGTGGATTAAGGTCAAAGTACAGGATCAACATCCAAGATATCCTTGAGCACCTCAAGTTTAAGGATACTTGCACCATTGCTATGATGAGACAATCATCTACATTTAAATAGATGATCCATATGATCGCTCCCATTATAGGTATCCTCGATGTACTTAGCTACTTTTAGCAAGAATCCACACGCCAACTCTCGAGGAAACTCCCGATCAATGTGCTAGTCTTGTTTGATGACATATCTTCAAATGCAATACCGGATCAACAATGTCCAGTCTTGTTGATCTTATGACTAAGGATAATTTAGACACTAACTGAATTGCACATGATAGGAATCTTATTATCCTTGATCATCGCATGATTTCCTTCATCACTATGTGTGTATCATGGGCTTCCATTATTGATTAAGTCTATATCATTCAGTATGAATATCAAATTAAGTGCCTTCATATTAAAATAATGTTGTCGATATGATAAGTGCTAATGGCAGGTGCCTTTAGAGGCACTTCTCTAACAAACTCCCACTTGCGCTAAAGCCAATAAACCCATATCTTCATACCATTTAGAGCGTGTGATTGTTACTTCTTTTACAGGGGAAGTGGCTTGAGAGTCGAGGATCAAAATAATGCAGTGGTGGGTATTTCTCTATCTTTGCATCGATATTGTGATCTCTCTGATCAAGTGGTATCTCACGAGTATGTGTTTGGACCTTTAGTGGGACCGTGGTTCCTTGAAAGCATGCTATAAACATTATTGTCACAATACAAAAGTATGGATGAACAATGCTAGAGTACCACTCCTGGTTTAGTAATGAACTTCTTTATCAGGCAGCTTCTTTGGGTTAAGCCCGAAAATTGCAGTATATACGAATTAGTTTGTAGAATCCACAATCGTTCTTGTTTGGAACTCTTCCAGTGTTTGCTCCACCATTCAATGTGAACCATTAACCAGGCTAAAATTTGGAGTCATCTACTATCAGTTAGGCGGCATCAAATATACCCTTGACTGATAAAGATCCGTCTCAGCCCAAATCGAGAATACATCCTTAGTCCTTCTCAAGTACTTAAGGAAATTTTTGTGTGTGATGACCCGTGGGTACGATTGAGTATACGCTCGTGACCTGAGCATATGTCTAAGTGAGTCTAATTACATAACACCAGTGTACATGATTGATCCTATAGTGAGCATATTCATGTGTCCTCTCATCTTATGCTCTGCAGAGACCACGAGAGACGAGACGTGATCCCACTAATACTAGGGATATATCCTCTCTTGGACTGCTCCATGCTAAACCTCTTTAGTTCTATCTCTATAGATCTTTATCCCTAATATATAGGTTGTTTCTCCAAGGTCTTTCATGGAGAAATTCTTGGATAACCAAATTTTGACGGATTGTAATACTAAGACATCGTTTCCTATCAGAAGTATGTCATCCCACATACAAGACCCCAGAATACGATTTCTTCCTCTTGTCTTCTTATACACAAGGCTCATCAAATTTTGTATGAGAAATGACTCTTTGATTGCCTCGTCAAATCGGATATTCTAACTCCTAGATACTTGCTTCAACCCATAAATGGATCTCACGAAGTTTGCATACTTTCTGCCCTTCTAGATGTGAAACCTTCAGGTTATGTCGTATACACCTCCTCGGTCAGGTTTCCATTGAGGAAAGCTGCCTTCACATCCATTTTCCATATCTCATAATTATAATGAGCGGCGATGGCTAGGCGTATTCTTATGGATTTAAGCATAGTTATTGGATTGAAAGTCTCGTCATAATCAACTCCTTGTTTTTTACGATAACCCTTAGCCACAAGCTTAGCTTTATAGGTAATCACATTACCTTCCATGTTCGTCTTCTTCTTGAAGATCCATTTGCACCTATGGGTTTGTATCCCTTAATTGGATCAGCGAAGTCCATACTTGGTTGGTATACATGGAATCCGTCTACGACTTCATGGCATTGAGCCATTGATCGGATTTTGACGTAAGAGATTAGCCGTAGGTAGTTGGCTCATCATTTTCTATGAGCAATATGTCCTTTTGTTCGCTAATGAGAAGTCCATATCTCTCTAGGACATAACGTATCCTACTTGTCCTACGAAACACTTGTGTTTTAGAAGAGTAAGCTATTAATTTATCATCATGATTGACCGAGTTCGATAAGATGAGGCAGCGTGCGTGGGCATCTTGAACTTCACTAAGCTCCACTTGCTCCCACTTGTCTTCTCTCGAAGCTCTTTCTCTAGAAGACATCATGCTTCTGAAACAAACAACCTTTGTTCCAAAGTGTTGTAGAGTGTCTCCTCTTGTAACAGGATATCACACCTGAACATTTATTGGACACAACGAAGCTTATCGATATTATCTGCTTCATAAGCGGGGACAACCCCATATTTTAATGTAAGAAAAGATAGGGCTTTTGTTAGTCCATATCTCATATGGAGTAACTTCAAGCGGCTTGGATGGGACTTTGTTCATGGTAGCAAACAGCGATTCTCAGTGCATAACCCCAAAAGGATTTAGGTAGGTCTGCCTTGCCCATCATAGACCTTACCATGTCTAACAAGGTTCAGTTCCTTCTCTCAGCCACACCATTGTGTTGTTGCGTGTAAGGTGGAGTCCATTAGGACAAAATCCCATTGTCCCTGAGATAATCCAAAAACGCTTGGCTTAAGTACTCACCACCTCGATCTGATCTAAGTGCTTTTATCACTTCTCTAAAAGTTGTTTCTGCCTCATTTAGATTCTTTGAACTTTTCAAAGGCCTCGGACTTATACCTCATGAGATACAAGTACCCATATAAGTGAATAGTCATCGATAAAGGTTGTAAGATAAACAAAATCACCTCTAGCATGCATAGACATGGGACCACGTATCGTGTATTAGGTCTAATAATCACATTTCGTTCACCCTTTCCTTAAAAAGTGCTGGTCATTTTTGCCTAACAAGCATGATTCACATGTGTCAAATGATTCATAATCAAATGACCTAAGCTTCCGCCAATGTAACTCAGTCATGCGTCTCTTTCACCAAAGCCCATATGGCGAGGCAGTGATGCCATAAATATGATGATTTCAAATTATCTCCTTTTTGTCTTTTATTGTCATTGATATTCAAGATTGGATTTGACATATCTAATATGCTCAAATCCATTGCTCAAGTACCACAAGCATAAAAACATCATTTAGCATAATGCAACAGTGTGTCACAAAAATTTAAATAGAACCGCTTTCTTGTTTTAAACATGAAAGCGAAATGATGTTCTTAAATCCAAAATTTGGCACCACAAAGCAATTGTCTAAATATATAAATAAAACCACTAGGGAGGTTCAAAACATAAGTCGATGGCAGCAGTATAGCTCTTTTTACCATTGACCCCTGAAAGGTCGGACTCCTTTGTAGGCTTAGCATTTGTCTCTAAGGCCACATATACGGTACATATGTGTGAGCCTAGCCGGTATCCAATACCCAAAGGTTGCCATAAGAAACAGTATTAACTTCAATGACATAAATACCTAAAGGTGTTGGTGCATCACATGCCACCTTCCTTTTTGTCTCCATGTAGGCCTTGCAATTTCTTTTCCAATGGCCTTTTTTGCCACAATGGAAGCATGTACCTTTTGAGGATGTCTCCTTGACCTTTTTCTTGGCCGCCCCTCCCTTTTGCTTAGTGATTTTTCTCTTCTTCTTATTCTTAGAACTAGAAGAGTTCATGAGCATCACAATTTTACCTTCCTTCATCAAGGTGGGTTCAACTGTTTTAAGCAGGTTGATCAGCTTAGGTATGGTGGTCTCTTTATCGTTCATCCTGTAGTTAAGCCTAGTGTAAAGCTATGGGTAAACAAGCAGTCAAGTCTATACTTAATTCATTATCCTGCCAAAACCAGTTGAGTCAACCTAACTTCTTATATGCCCATGCATTTTTCAATGCATATTGTCTGAATGTCACTTTTGCATCTGGGCGAAGCATTTTGGAGACCTCGAACCTTTCGGATCTCGATTGCTCATGAAATAGCTCCTTTAAATGGGTGACTATGTCATTGGATTATCCTTAGCCTCATCATTTAAAATACAGAACATCGATGGAAGCATGATACATGCAGCAATGATCATCATCTAAGTACTTGATATACTATACGGTCTCAACATATACGCTGACGGATGGGGGCGGCAGGAGTGGGGCATCGAGGGCGTAAGCTCTGCTGCGCCTTGAGAACAATTCTCGAGTTCCTTAACTGATCCTATGAAATTGAACCACAAATTAAGATTTATTTGGCATCGGTATGGATCGTAAGTTCCACGATGGTCGACGTGTTCGATTCTTCAAAACCTAGATGTAAAAGAAGTTATATTAGATTGTACTTAAAATGCATAATTATTATGACAGTAATCACGCATTATGGCTCCCACTGTTTTATTGCGAATCCATAGCCTCGCTATTGATCAGAAGAACATATATGGAGGGTTCTCCCTAGCGGGTCGTTATCAGTATCACTTTGAGAATCACCTTGGGGTTAGCCCGATGAGCTATCTCGGGTCAAAGGGTAAGGTATCCTTGATCCTTACCAATTGCATTCGTACCTGATTTAAGGAATCGATATCACTTGAGTGACCTTGAGGTTAGCTAAACAAGCCATCTTAGATCAATAATTATTCCAAGATTGCAATGCGATGCAACTACTTGAATCCAGTGCTATCAGCTGACAGTTTCTGCACTATCACGGTTATCATCTGCGAAATCATTGTCTATCTTATGTACTAACCCGGTTGTGTCTCTATCCGACATTAACCTTGGGGTTATTGACAAGCTAATGGAGTCTATTTAAGGCCCTGACCCCTGTCGGAAAACTCATTTCCATGGATAGAACATGCTCTTGTGGAGGAAGGCTTGAGTTAGCTAACGGCTCCCAATCTCGAAAGGAACTCTCGTTCACCATATTAGTGGAAGGCGTTAGCCTGATATTATTAATGGAGGTTTTCTTTATTTAAGTCTCATCCTTTTCATTAGCATGCATTATCCATTCATCTCCTTGAAATTCTGGAGATGAATTACTCCTTCCATATGGCATGATTATGGACATCCTAAAATCAATTCCATGACATAATAGGTGGCTAAGTCAAACCCTGGATATGCATGGTGTACAACCCATTAAAATAAATCAAATTTACAATCTTTAAGGTCTTCTTTCTTGGATCCTTCTCCACACTTCTTTTTCCCTTTGCATCTTCAACAACTTATCCTAATCTTGTGTAATCTAATTACATACATTAATAAGAACCTCAAGTGCATTTTGAGAGGCCTTTTTGTGAAACCGAAAATCAATTTTCTCAAAAAATAGATAAAATCGTAATTTGTTAAAAAAAATCGAAATTTTCTAGATCTCGGATGATAAAACGGACTTTTCCATTGAAATCGTCTCAAATTAAATAACCGTCAGAATTTACGTTTGGATTCCGAGTGGTGAGGTTTCCGTTTTTCGAGACGTGGGGTGTCGGATGACACATGGTAAGGTTAAGGAGATGCCACATGGCACCTCAAAAGGTGTGACACTTGGCATAAAAGAAATGGCTCACATTGAGCCACATGGGTGGCATGATCCCATGGCTCACAATGAGCCACTTGAGTGCATGATGTCATAAAGAGGAAATAATGAAATAAAAGAAAATGAAAGGAAAATGGGTAGCCACTCATTTGGTTAGAGGAAAAGGGGAGGAAATTTCTTCCTTTGACCGGATGTGAGATACTCGGAGGAGAGAAGGAAAGAAAGGAGAAAATGGGGAGAAATGGAGAGAAAATGAAAGAGGATGAGAAGAGAAATGAGAAAAAGAAAGAAAAGCAAATGGGAAATGAAATAAGAAAAGGAAAAAGAAAACGTAGGGGAGAAGGAAAGGAAAATATCCAGTAGCTTTCAAACTTGATTTTTAGAGAGAGAACGTCTGACTTCTCTCTAGAATATCGAAGCGATCATTTATCAGTTCATCGACAAGAAGGAGGTTGTTCTCTTTCGGAGAGGACAATGGCGTGAATACGATTTAGGGAGTTTCTTCAAACTCCTTGGTAGGAGTTCATCCTACTTGTTTTACACTTTATTTAAGTGTTTTGTGATGTTTGCGTTGGATTGAGGCCGTGAGTGGCCGTTTGATCGGTCCCAAATCTTGGAACCGAAGTGTGGAAATTTTTGAGACCCATTTGTGCAGTCTGTAGCAGTTTTAGGGACTGTTTTGGGTGTTTGGATGATAATTTATTAATTAAATTGTATGTTGGTGAGTATGAGACCGGAAATGGGTATGGAAATCGGTTCCACCAAGAGGAACCGATGTAGGAAAAGTGGGTACCTTTCGTAAGGACAGCCCACTTGCTCTATTTGGGAGGCTGTAAAAAGCAGTCGATTTGCGTGAAATGGAGTCTTAAGTATCCATGTGTTTTGGCATTGGTGTTTTTGAAATATAGATGGCTTGGTATGTGAGGAAATAGATAGGTTAAGACATGATTTTAATGTGTTAACACAATGACACAATTATATGGAATAAAATTGTGTTGTAAGCCGATAGTGATGATTATGGTTGCTCAGGAAGTAGGCTAAATTGGGTGATGATTGATGTGTTGAATTACATGTATAATTGTAGTTGATTAAAAGCCATGCATATTAACATATTGTGTAAATGGTTTTGAAAATGGCATATGCATTTTCATATGCCTTTAGGTAACTAGAATTAGGTGTGAGTGCATAACATGATTTTAATAAAGCGGACATGGTTGCGAAGGAATTTCACGAGGATGATATTAGGAGGTGGAGTTAGGAGATGAGCTGACGAGGATCACTTCGGATGAGGCCTGTTTGTTTTGGAAAGCTCACCAACCACTTCACCTCGGAGGGTAGTCCCATACTTTTATCGAATAATTCGGTAGTGTATTTTCAAGAACAACAGGTTTTGTTTTGAAAATGATTATTTTCTCATACATGGCTTAGGCAAGTGTGAGTGAGTCAGTGAGGACACGTGACATGGGGTGATCATGTAGACATTCAAGTAGAATCATGTATTTACTTGAGTGTGTGTCTATTTTGGAGCATTGTATATGCATAGGTGGAAGCCTTGTTTAGAGTGATTCCACTCAGGCTTTAGCTCACCACAATCGAGGATTATATTTTTTGGTCACGAGTGCTCGAGAAGGCAGCTCATCTAGAGCGGGTTTGAAGAGCTTAGGTTGTGGCTTGATGGTTTGGACATAACATGTATTTGAATTTTAGATTTTAATATATGTTTGTATAAAAGTGTAATCAACTATTGAATTATTAGGAGATAATTGGAGAATAGTTGGGATATTTATTTTGTGAGTATTGGTTTATGGGCCCAGTAAAGATTTTACTCAATGTCACGTCTCATGATACGAGACATATGGGTTTTCCGCGGGTTGAAGCGGGTAGTCAGCGGACACCACACAGGTTTGGGGCGTCACCTTTAGAGCGAGAAGAAGTACATGGAGACATTAGAGAGAGCGGACACCTGGTCCTGTTATCGAAATAATAATCAAATACGGTATGCTCAATCACCATTAGGCAAGTCCGCTAATCATCCATCATGCTAACATACACCTTAAACATGCATTCTCTAACTCAATCATCGAAAGTTGAAGAGTAATGGTACCCCATAATTTCAAAAGCATTAAAGGTTTTCAACACTTGAAATAAAATTAATCCGTTTTTGTTTTGTTAAACATTTGAACAATGACCTCAGTCAACATAGACTAAATTTGTCCTACATCAAAGTTCATTCAACACTTGAACAATGGCACTTTATTTAACACTTTGAACAAATCTGATTTAACATCTTGAATCATGAACCGATTCAACTTCTTGAATCATAAACCCTATTAACTCCCGATTGTTTCAACACCTTGAACCATTATTCGATTCAACACTTAGAAACAATTTTTCCAGGGCGTTTTTGTCATAATTTTTCTCTTAGGTAATTTCAACATAGTTTTGAAATCCGATTCTAGAAATTTAAGGCTGAGCGGTTCGAGTTTTAATTTTTATTTCAAACACATAAAAAGATGGCGTGTTCAAACTTAATGCAAAACCATACAAGCGTAATGAACAAGGCACCGACATGCCCAACGTTGCGATGTTGTGAGGTTCGAACCCGCGCTGTCGCCTTCCGTCCGCGGCGACCGGCGGCTGCAAGCGTCACCGTCCGCGATGTTGGAGCGTTGCAAGCGTTAGCGCGTCCCTCGTCATCGCGCCGTGATGTTTGGTGCGGCGTCGCCTGCGTCGCGATGTTAGGAATGTTTGGCTCAAGCGTCATGGCCAAGTCACTGGGGTCACAACATGTCATGTCCGCGTCATCGCGTCAAATCGGCGTTGGAAT
Source organism: Tetrastigma voinierianum (assembly GCA_016808115.1). Taxonomy (NCBI): domain Eukaryota; kingdom Viridiplantae; phylum Streptophyta; class Magnoliopsida; order Vitales; family Vitaceae; genus Tetrastigma; species Tetrastigma voinierianum. Next base: position 166,083 of record JAEQBH010004109.1, read on the forward strand.
GTTGCGGCGTTGGAATGTCACGGTCGCTACGGGTTGGATGAACAGCGTCGTGGCGTTATTTGGGGGTATGAGCAACGTCGCGACGTTGCTGGGTTTTCCAACGATGAGAAAGTTGCAAAAATCCAATCTTTCGGACTTTTTCACACTTCCAAATTATTTCTAACTCTTCGTAACTATCTAGATCCTCATGACCACATACATCAAGAGTAACACTAGATCTAAACCTTTTTCATACCAAAAATCTCATTTTGAAACTTTGAAAAGAAAAACATGGGTACCAAAACCGAAAACTCTGACATTATATCAATTTTGGTGCACACGAGGTTGCTCTGATACCATTGAAGGTTTCATTAGGAGGCAACGATGGCAGCGGAGAAATACAAAAAATCCCAACAAAAACCCATCAAGGAGCCCTAGTAGCATCATTGTTTCTACAACAAAGAGAAGGGTGTGAGAGATTACCTTGTGTTAGTTCCAACAGCTAGGGCGATGGTCGGAATGACTTTAGACCGAAGTGAACCAAGTCCTAAGTTAGCCTCTGCTTGGTATCCACCGCGAAGAGTGAAGCCGACAACCTCCAGACAGCGGTCTCGAGAGAGGGTCCGGTGCTAGCCAGAGTCGATCAAGAGGAAGAAACACAGGTCTCTCGATCTAAAACCTTTCTTGGAGATGAGAGCACTTTGGCCTTTTCATGAACTCACTTTCTCTCAAAGGACATCGCCTTTAGGGTTTCCATGGCATTCTATTTATGAAGCCCCATCATGTATAGAATAAAATGCCCCTCACTCTAAGTGATAGAAACACACATCCTTATGCGTTATGGCGGAATTGCTGACTCATGAAGTGTGAGCCTAAGCACATTATCTCTAAGTAGGGAGCTTTTGATGTAAGGGATTCCACCCAATCCTGTGACATTTCATTCATGAAAATTAACTCCCTCATATATGGATCACATCCAAATCCATTCATATCGACTCACACTCTTTACAAGTGTGTGACCCATTAGGTTAGGTTATATTGGCCACTTGATTCAACCATTTAATTAAGCAAGTCGAGATTGGTATCTACCGACACATCATGGCCCCCGATTGGCTAGAAAGTCGAGTGAGTGCATTGTATGCCCTTCCCATAAACAAATCTTAGTACGAGATTCGTCCTTTCATCTAACTATACCCTACTTGGTTTAGAGCATGGACAATTATGTAGCTCCCACTAGAATGGATATGCCGCACCTAGCCTAAGTGATATTTATCTTGTCCCCAGATTCATCACTCAACTGTTATGCACTTGAAGACACACCTTAAGGCATTCTCTCACTGCGGCGAGAGATTCTGAGTAGTTTCGATGAGGCCTTAAGTATACTCTCCCTTTATTGGGAGTGGCAAATCCTTTGTTAGCTACTCAATTACCTCCGAACACCTCAAAATATACCCAATCCTCATCCAGTAGGCAACCTAGAGGCGAAGCGTGGATTAAGGTCAAAATACGGAGATCAACATCAAGATATCCTTGAGTTCCTCATGTCAAAGGATACTTGCACCATTGCTATGATAAGGACATTCATCTACAGAACTAAATAGATGATCTATATGATTGTCTCATTATAGGTCTCCGATGTACTTAGCTACTCTTAGCAAGCATCCACCGCGCTAACTCGATAAACTCTTGATCACGATTTATAAGATCTCACATTGATCGATCAAAGGAAATATGACATGTGCTGAGTACCATGCAGGATCCAGCAATGTCGGTCTTATTGATCCTATGACTAGGGATAATTTGAACACTAACATAATTGCACATGATAGGAATCTAATTATCATGATCCCATCCATGATTTCCTTCATGCTATGTTATGTATCATGATATTATTAATTCGATTGAATGCGTATCAATTCAATATATGAATATCAAATTACTTGAAGAAGCCTTTCATATTAAATAATAAATTGTGCATACAATAAGTGCTAATGGTGATTGCCTTTAGAGCACATCCTCTACTTTTTACATATAAAAAAGAGGCAATGTGAGAATGTTTGAAATGAAGTGGAACATCTATGGAAGTATATAGATGATCTTTGGTAAAATCGATTAGTAAGACTCCACATTTGCCCTCTACATTTGGAGTCGTTCAGTCTTGAAGAACAATTACATGAAGTTAAATCCAACCAAATGTGCCTTTGGAGTCTCAGTCGGAAAATTCTTGGGTTTCATAATTGATAATGCTTGAGGCATAGAGGCAAATCCGGATAGGAATAAGGCGCCCGCTAGACATGCGCCCCCGCAACCCGAACACTAAAAAGTTAATGTTTGACTAGGAGAATAGATGCTCTGAGCCTCTTTGTATCCAGATCCAGCAACAAGTGCCGACCATTATTCCAAGTTCTGAAAAAGGCTTTCCACTGGGACGCCCAATGCGAAGAGGCGTTCTCGATGATAAAGAAACATGCACGAAACCGCCGTCTTGGTAAGTCCTCGGAGGAGAACTTCCATACCGCTGTTTGGCCATTTCATATTTCTCAGCCAACGCCACCTAGTCGGAGGCGGATGGAATACATAGCTAGTCTACTACTGCCGGCCGAGGCTTTGAGGCGGAGGCGGAGGAAAGTATTCAGATGGAAAGTTGATCCAGCATTGGTAACCAACTGTAAGAAGGCTTGACCATATTTCCAAGTTCACCATGTGAAGTTCATGGAACACTAATGAGACGAGATCTTGCTGAAATTTCAGAGACCTCGGGAAGACTAATAAAATGGGCCATAGAGCTTAGTGAGTTCGACATCGGATCTGAAGCCGGACCGGTGAAGGCGGGGTTTTATGAGCTTCGTAGTGAAATTCACCCCCTCAAATGCCACGACCTGATTTGCCAAAGGCTACTCAATTGGCGCCCTGACCTGCCCATCTAGAGGAATTTGTCAGTCGATGGGACGCTAATTACCCAAGAGGCGGTGCGGGTCTAATTAAGCCTCACAGGACGAGATTGGCGTGGGTGCGCACTCAGTTGGATTCAAGCCTCGATAACGAGGCTGAGTATGAAGCTATCATAGTAGGGCTTAATTGCCTCTATGGAATCGATCAGTGGGAATGTGCGGTGACTCCCCGATTGGGTGGTAAAAAGCGGATGGGGGCTCCTCTGAAGCCGAGGTGAAAAATGATCCTTTACCTCGAAAGATCCCGGCGCAAAAATTTTACATTAGTTCAGGCCAGAGCATGTCTAAGGGTAGAAAAGCGGCGGATGCCTTAGCAAAATAGTGACAACCTGCAGGGAGGATCTAAGGTATTTGCCCTACAGGTTGAGCACCCTCGGTGAACATCGACGGTGAAGAAATGTCGACAAATATCGAAGTCAATTTGGATGGACCCGTGGATGCCAGGTGGGCCGAAGCCTTGCTGCATCCCCGATCGAAGAGGCCTCCAAGCTTAGGGCCAGTCGGCTATATTCACTATTCATGAGACTATATAGCGAGTTTCGACACCCATCTTTAAATACGTGGGAAAGGAGGAGCGCGATTACGTGCTCGGAGAGGTGCATGAAGGTATGCGTGGCAGCCATATCGGGCCAGTCCTTGGCGGCAAAGACAACGAGACAAGGTATTGAAACTACGATTACTTAAAGGAAGGCGCCATAAGAGTTGGTAAAAAAAATGCAAGATCACGTCAGAGCATGCTCAAATCCTCACCTCCCCTTCGAGTCAACGTTTCAAATCCATGACCCTTGGCCCTTCCCGACCAGTGGAAATTTAGACTTATTGGGACCTGTCTAGTTGGGAAGGAGCGATGCAAGTTCGCTATTGTGTGAGTAGATTACTTCACTAAATTAGTAGAGGGCCGAGCCATTAGCAGCGATCATTGAGCAAAAGGTGTAACTTTGTGTAGTGGTCATAATATGCAAGTTCGGAATCCTAGAGGCCACAGTATCGATCGTAGGAAACGATTCGACAATCCACAAGTTCGAGATTTATCGCGAGCTTGGAGATCAAAATTACTACTCAAGCCTAGCTCATCATGATCCGATGGACAAGCAGAAGTCACTATAAGGACTCTCAAGGCAGCGCTAAAGACTAAACTGGAAAATCTAAAGGGAAAATGGGTACAATACCTCCCCGAGGTGTTGTGGGCCTATAGAACTACATGTAGATCAACAACCCAAGAAACCCCATTTGCCCTGGCATTTGGCACGGAAGTGGTAGCACCCGTCGAGGTTGGGCTAAAGTCATCAAGAGTTTAGTTCTCAAATACCGAGCACAACGAGGAAATTCTCCGCCTGAACCTTGACCGCCTAGAAGAAAAGTGCGAGCAAGCCCTAAAGCGTGTCGAGGACTTTCACAGGAAGACAACAAAATATTACGACCGAAGGGTTAGGCCAAGGAGTTTTGAGCCTGACGACCTAGTTCTAAAGAAACTCCTGCCAGCAAGGAAAGACCCCATACACAGGAAGCTAAGACCTAACTTGCAGGACCCTCATTAGTATCGCGAATAGATCCGACACAGCAATTCTGAACTTCAGCAGAGGAGGAAAAACCTTGCCTCTTGGGCGATTGAGCACCTCGAGCGTTTCTACCAATATACAGCAGATTGTAGCTTTTAATGAAATTCACGAGTTTTATTATAATACTTGAGTCTTTGTTCATTTCGGCTTATACGTATTCTCGCATCAATAAAAAAAATTAGACAAGTACACAAGTTTCTAAAAGGTGTACTTTTATTTCGATTATCTCGGAGAAAGATTACAATCGGAAAGTCGTTTCTCTACATCTCGAGAAACTACGATGATGAAATTTGTTCTTCATCGAGCCAACACCTAGTCAAGAGGCAAAAACCACAGAAGGGGGGAAAGAGAGAGAGAAAAGGAAAAGGAAGGAGAAGGAGAAAGAAAAAAAGGAAGGAGAAGGAGAAAGAGGGAAGGAAGCAAAAGAAGAAAAGAAAAGAGAACAGGTATAATGGAGGAAGCGGGACTTAAAAATATTCCCTCTGAGCATACCGCCCCCTCTGAATATGTTCCCCGGTCTAGTTCCATCAATGGGCAGGACTAGGGAACAACTAGCTCCCATAAGGGGGCAAGGAAAAACACAACTCTACAAAGGCGGGCATCGAAATGACGTGACTACGATCGCGAGGTGGACTCAGGTGCGTGATCAAACCTGAAGCTTCATCATGTACAAACTTAGACATTGTCGAGAAGAGAGAAGAAAGTTAGGAATGAGTATGACCACGACGGACCTGCATCAAAAGTGTAATTTATAAAGAGCACCCAGGCGCTGGAAAGCCACGTGAATGCATTCCCGATTCTCGTAAGATCTGCGTGAAGCCACGGCGCCTTCCACAGGAGAGGAAGGCGAAGAGGGTCTTGTAAGCTCAATTTCAAGGGCATGTGGCTCGGAGCCTTGTAGCTCAGTTTAAGGAGCCATATGGCTCGGGAGCCTTGTGGCTTAGTTTGAGAAAGCCCATCAGCTCAGTTAGGGTTTGGCCACCGGCTCGGTTCACAAAGAGCTTGACAGTCTAGAAGGCCAAGTAGCCAAGGAGCCATATAGCTCAGGAGCCTTGTTGCTCAGATTCAAAAGGGCCTTGTAGCTCTGTTCATAAAGAACCTGACAGCCTAAAAGGCCAAGTAGCCAAGGAGCCATGTAGCTCAAGAGCCATGTAGTAGCTTAGTTTCAAGGAACCATGTAGCTCAGGAGCCTTGGCTCGGTTTCGAGCCTTGCGGCTCGGTTTACAATGAGCCTTGGCAACCGGTTTTAATGAGCCTTAGCCAGCTCGATTTGATGAGCCTTGTAGCTCAGTTTCAAGGAGCTATGTAGCTCAATTTCAGAAAGCCTTGCAGCTCAAATTCAAGGTCGTACAACTTGGTTCATAAAGAACCTAACAGCTCAGAAGGCCAAGTAGTCAAGGAGCCATGTAGCTCAGGAACCAAGTAGTAGCTGGTTTCTGGGGTGTGCTGACAGGTATATGGCTCAGTTTCAGAAGCCTTACATTAGATTCAAAGGGTTATCACGAGCTCGGTTCCATAAGAACGTGACCCGAAGGCAGTAGCGAAGGCTAATATAACCAGGAGCCATGCTGTGGCTGGTTCAAGGAGTCATATCTCGAGGCGGCACAGCTCAGTTTCAAAAGGGCCTTGTATCTCAGTTTCAAGGGAGCAGTGCATCTCAGTCTCAAAAGGGCCTTGTTGATCGACGACAAGAAAGCCTTGTAGCCTAGCTAGTCAAGGGCCGCATAGCTCAGTAGAACACGACCATCTAAGTTGGGTGACGAAACCTTTCACTTACGGGTAATAAAAGGCAGAAAACCAAGAAGGACGAACATCCATAGTAATAGAAAGCCCGATGTTGGCATCACAAATGTCAAGCTTAGGCTTAAAGCAGATTATACAAAGAACTTCAAATGTTCGAAGAGGGCTAAACGGCCTGTGATTCGGGCCTGCAGGCCGTAATTCGGAGGGCAAAGTCCCAACAAGCGAGGAAGAACGTATGGTAGGAGTCTCGGCCGGCTAGGAGTAGGAAACGAAATTTGCGGAACTTTAGAGAACACCTCGGGATTTGCCTTATCCTCATAAACGGATTCTTCCGCCTCTTCTTTGTCAGTAACTTGAAGATTGAAGTCCAAACCCAGAAAAGCCTTAGCAGCTATACGTTGGAAAGCGAGCCATCTGGAGGCCCATAAGGTGCAGGCCTCATCCCTTAAGCCGTTATTCTCCGTCCAGCTGGTGATCACTTGGCACTCCCGCCCTCGGGAGGTCATATCGTGTTGCACTCCTTAGCGAGTGCTCCATGGGCTCTCAACCCGAAGCCTCGGTAGACGATCGATGCATTGCTTTGGTGCATAGTTCATCCCTAGCAGCTTGGAATTCTTCCCTAACCACTCGTAGCTCATCCTCGACAAACCTTAGGCGCTCTATGGCATTACTTCCCGCATCTTCGACTCTGCGGCACGCGGTCGGTATGCTTGAATGGGTTTACCGAGAGCGTCATCGATCAAGCTTTGTGCTCCAGAGGCTCACGGCAGCCTCTCGGAAGTCAAGGAGTGACCTTCACCTTATCATACCCTCGTGCCTTGGCCAGAACTCTCGTGACGGCCCTCCTCATTTCAGGTCGCCAATATAGAGTAGTCGTCTGCCGAGGAATGAAAGGAGTTAGCGGGACGTAAGCACAGATAAGGCCCAGAAGAGAAAGTAGAGTGTGCGACATACAAAGACGGTCCTTGGAGGGACAAGGCCAAAGCCTCCTCAACTCATAGGGCTTCCACTTTCCTGAGATCAGAGTCTTGAAGGATAGACAAAATAGCCCCGGTGGCAAGCTCCGAGTTGGTGAGTAGCGAGTCCTCACCCCCCTCAGCTCTAAAGCGATCATCTCCCACGTCTCCCTGTGTCGGAGGGGAAGGTGAGGCGTTTTGCATCGAAGGGCTCCAGATAGAGATGGGAAGAACTTTCAGAAGAAGCTCGACAGCCTTCCTCGAAGAACCCTTGGCTCTGCAGCGTAGGACGAATGACTTTAATGCACAGGACACCTCGTAGGGGACCATGCACGCCCCTCCCTGGACACAGGTGCACGAGGCGGAGATCGAGATATTCCCGGCTTTAGGACCTTGCCCGAGATGGGGACTTCCCTCGGGGAGGATCCTAAATATACGCATGCTCCTGTGTGGCAGCTGAGCAGGCCGAAGTTCTCTGAGTTGGTTTCACAACCAGGGCCCCCTAGGAAGTTTCCATAGCGAGGAGGCGGAGGATCTCGAAGGAGGAACTAGAAGGGCTCACTCTGATGGGCGGAATGTCGAGCTGATTAGATCGAGAATATGCTAGGGCGACACTTTCCATTTGCCGCTTGGCCTTGTCTCGGGGGTGAGGTTGGGGCCGGATACTTGAAAGCAACACAACCATAACATGGACATAACCTGACCTTTGAAAAATTGACCCTTACTAGCATGGACAGAAAACTCACGCAGGTTCTCAGGGGTAATCTATACTGTCGGAATCCTCAACGTATCATCTTGGTTAGCAGGGTTGTATTCCCAATGTCGACCCCCGACAAAGAAATACCTCTCTTTCGAGTGTTTGTGGGAAGAAGGGAGGTTGGAATTAATAAGTCTGGCAGTGGCCTACTTAGAAATGTACAAGAAGCCTTTTGAGGCCTCCTTCACGCTGAAGAGATCCATAAAGGGACACCACGTAAAGTGGAGCCATGCAGGGCCGTATCGAAGAGAGTAGACCATCTTGGGAGCGGACCTGCACATAAGGCGTGGGGATGTCGGGACACCATATTATTCGGACAGGAAGGGGGTCCATAACGAGAGTAGCAAAAGTTTTCCCAGCGAGCAGAGGAAACCGGCCGAGTTAGGGCCCCTGGCGTCTGCATTTCCTCACAACATCCCTCCAGATATTGAGCCACGGGATACCTGTCTCGCTAATCTTCCCACTGCCCTTACTTGGCGGAGGAGATAGCCTAGTGGGAGGCAGATAACCGCAGTGTGAGACCACCGGGTCGCGCCATTTTTCACGACAGAGCTCCTCATTAGGCCTTTCCTTTTTTTTTTTTTCGCAGCCTATAGAAGCATGCATGGCTAAGCAGCGGAAATGAAGGCGAGCAAAGCAACAAAATAGGCGTACACCCGACCAAACATGCCTTAACAGCCTGGGGTCAAAACAAGGAAAAGAAGCAGGATGAGGAAAAGGAAGGCGCAGCGAACTAAGGAAAACAAGGAAAACGACCCTAGGAGACAAAAGCCATAGTAGGTCGAACCTTTGTCGAGGATACTTCCCAGCGACGAAGAAGCGGAAAAGTGCGATACAAGGAATGTTTCTAAAGGCATGAGGAGCGACAGTCCAAATAGGTGTAAAAATCGAAAGAGCGCCATCATTATCATAAGACATTTGACGACAACAAAGCTCATATCAAACCATCCTACGAAGCCACGTGGAAGCGCGGCCGATCGATAAGCGCTTTATCGCACTTAAGCACACTTTAGTCAAGAGATGGGGGGATATTGATGGGGTAGAGAACGACATATACATAGGCCTATAGCACAAACCTAAGGGCATAGGCTGAGCCTACCTTTATAAAGTGGGGGCCCCCCAATAAATAAGCTCGGCCCACAGTGAGACACTACCCATGCCACAGCACTTGGGCTAGGGCCCAGAGTTGAAATCACCCTGCCGAGAAATCAAGTGATATAGGTGGCCCGAAAAACTCATGTAAAAGGAAAAGTGCCCAATCTCATGATCCATCCAGCGATTAGGAAAGAAAGATCGTGCATGATCACGACTCGCTCCGTTATCCGCCCAGAGTCGGTCCGTGATAAGGAAAGAGCTCCTCATGATGAGAAGATGCCGTATCACCATCCAGCAAGAGTAACCACTCTTCCCCTTGAAATGCAGGCCCATTTCACCCACCAGAAAAGATGCAGCCCGATAACGCAAAGAGTTGAATTCTTTCCTTCTCATAAGAGAAACGGCTTAGCCATCGAGGCGGTGGCACACCCCCCCGGATCACCCCTTTTTTGTGCAGGTTGCAGGTTGTCCGACGATCCGATCCATAAAATCGACCCAGCGTACGAAGCTCGACCTAGTATCGGTGAAAAGCACCATCATCAGCCAGACTCATTTTTAATCCGAATGACCCGAGGTTACTTGGTAACCCATGAACCATGAGCCTCCACGACAAGGAAATGAGTGTTACCTTTATTGCCAACCCGACGGCGAGAGGGGAAAATATTAATTTTCAGCCGGAATCAATGCTCCGATCTCCCTTTGCACAATGTGGGAAAGAACCGCCCGAGAGATACGCAGCCTCGAAGAACCATAACAAACTCATGTATTCGCCTACCTGAAGAGGCTAACCAATTCCTTATGAAGTCGGAGATGATTTGTCTTCTCCCTGTGTATCAAGGGGTCGATTCTGAGAACCCCTACTCATTCATGAGAGATTTTGAGGATGTTTGCAGTGCTTTCTTTCTGAGGATCGCCCTCATTATAATATGTATGGTTTATTCCACGTTCTCTCTAAAGGAAAAGGAAAAACTATGGTTTTACTCTCTGCCCAATTCAATTTCACTTAGGAAGACATGAAATGAATTTCCTAAACAAATTCTTCCCTCGAAGCACTAATGCACTAATCTGAGTAATCAGAAACTTTTAAAATCGGGTGAACCTTTTGCTATTGTATTGGAAAAGATATAAGGACCTCCTCCATACTTTTCCCTCATCGCCAGTTTAGACGTTGGACAAATCATTGCATACTTTTCACCAAGGACTTTCCTAAATAACAAACAATACATCAAAATGATGTATGCGGGGAGTTCTATGAGAAAAGCGCAAGAGAGGCATGCAATTTTTGGTAATGAGAAAATGCTCGAACTTGGGAGACTAATATCTCCCTAGATATTGCTAAAGTGCATAGTACACCTACAGGAGGAGGAATACATCATGTAAGAGAGAATGATGACTTGCAAGCGAAAATAACCAATTTAACTATGAAGTTAGAGGCCATTGAATTGAAAAAAGTGAATGAGATGACTATTAAACCCAAGGTACCTTCGGTGCCTATGGGATATGGAGTGGATGAGTCATGCATCATTTGAGATGACCCCACTCATTCAACCATTAACCGCCCTAACCTTCTTCAAGTCAAGGGAGCAATCCAAATAGATCAAGCTAATGCTCTTAGTACGAAGGAAGCCCTTACTCTCCATACTCTTGAAACTTATAATGTCCAAGGAGTGGAGTAAGCACCCAAATTTTAGTTGGAAGAATGAGGAAGCCAAAACCATTTTCAAATAACCAAGGCGAACTTCCAAAACCAATGCTTTCAAATCAAGCCCCTCAATTCCAAAATCAAAGGTCATAAGTTTCCTGCGAATCTAACGAGTTTTCACCTATTTCTCGAGGAATAAAAATCAATAGCTTTACCAACCTCCACATAAGAGAAGTTTGGAGGACATTGTGACAGTTTGTCTAAGCTTAGCAATCCACCAACACTGAATTTTGAACAACCTTAAATGATTTGAGATCCCAAATCATTAAGTTTGGCTGATGTAGCGATTTTCAGCGAGAAATAGGAAACTCCTTCGGACCATCAAGAAACCCTCGAGTCAAAATAGTGTTGGAATCTCAAGTCCAAATGATGTAACTTTTGAAAATTGCAAGGTTGTCACCATTCTTTGAAGTGGAAAAACAATTGATAAAACCATTCAACCTAAAGATTTTTCCAAAGAAACAACAAAAGATTTTCAAAATGAACCACCAAGGGATGATGATGTGTCTGACAAGCCTCATGCTCATAGGACAGATGTTGTTGATGTTGAGCTAGAAAAAGAAAAAGCTACCTATGCCCCTCCGGCTCCATACCCTCATAGGTTGAGAGCCCCTAAGAAATTGAATAATCATTCTGAAATCTATGAGTTGATGACGAGTTAAGGTAAACATTCCTTGTTGGATGCGAAGAGTGTCATATGCGAGTTCTTGAAAGACTTGTGTATTGTGAAAAGAAAGTTAGGTGTCAACAAGGATGCATTTATGACTGAACAATCCACCTCTTTGATTAGGAACAACTTGCCCCCAAAATACAAAAGAGACCAGCGTATTTATGGTGGTGGGAAACTCGAAATTGGGACATGCTCTAGGGGACTTGGGAGAAAGTGTTAATTTGTTGCCATACTCAGTATATGTTGAACTAGGGTTAGGAGAGTTAGAAGGGCCTACTAATATAACCCAGCCCATTCTAGGCGGCCGAAGTAGTGTAATTCAGAGGTATAGTGAAGATGTATTGGTGCAGTGAATGAGTTCTACTTTCACCCATGGACTGTTGTTCTTGACACTCCTTTGTGGTGAATCAAGGGACCAGGTTCCAATTATTCTTGGTAGGCCTTGTAGCATTTGCCAATCTCGTATACAACGTGAGGAGGAATAATGACATTATATTTTGGTAACATGACTGTTAATATGAACATCTTCAATGTTATCAAGGAGATAGGGGATTATGAGGATGTCTGTGAGGTAAATATGATAAAATCTGTTGTGTAGAACTATGTAGATCATGTTTCATATGATGACCCTCTCAAGTCTTGTCTAGTAAGCCCAAGTTGTGTTGAGGAGGTAACCACATCCGAATTAGTTTTAACTCCGTAGTGAGCACGGTGAGGTAATGGAGGAAAATGGGTCAGGCATCAGTTTGAAAAATTGCCTGATTGAGAATGATATTACCTTTGGAAGAGAAGCCACCTAAGCTTGATTTGAAACCCTTACCATCACATCTCAAGTATGCATTCCTAGGGGTAGAAGATACTTTCCCGGTAATCATATCCTCCTTTTTAGAGCCAGATCAAGAGAATAAACTTCTGGAGATATTGAGAACCCATAAAAATGCCATAGGATGGACCATTCACGGATATTAAAAATTGGCCTTGATTTGCACACACAAGATTCACTTGGAAGAGGATGTCAAACCTTTTAGACAACCACAGCGAAGGTTGAACCCAGTCATGAAAGAAGTTGTCAAGAAAGAGGTTTTAAAATTGCTGGATGTAAGTGTTATTTGTGCGGATAACAAGTGGAACTAGATCCAACCCAAGTAGTTCCTAAGAAATCCGGGGTCACTATGGTAGCAAATGAACACAATGAACTCATTCCCACTCGGGTCACCACAGGTTGGAGGGTGTGCATAGACTATAGGAAACTTAATGTTGGCACTAGGAAAGGTCATTTCCTTTTACCTTTGTGGACCCGAACATTGGAAAGTTATAAGGCATGAATTCTATTGTTTTCCCAGGTGGGTACTCAAGGTATAATCAAATTGAGATAATACAGAAAGATCAGAAGACCACATTCACACTTGTACTTTTGGTGACATTTCCTTTAGGAAAATGCCCTTGGGATATGTAATGCACGGGGACCTTGGCCCGGTGTATGATGGGGATTTTAGTGATATGATAGAACATATCTTGGAGATTTTCATGGATGATTTCTGCATTTTGGAGATTCATATGAGGGTTATGCGGAAAATTTAAGTGTGGAAGATGGGAGAAGAATTTAGTCTTGGCCCGGGAGAGTGTCCTTCATTGTGACACGAGTTAATCTTTAGGACACATAGTGTCGAGAGAAGGAATAGAGGTAGATAAAGAGAAAGTTGAGTTGATCTCCAACTTACCCACTCCTAAGTGTGTCAAGGATATATGGTCATTCCTAGGTCATGCAGGATTTTATAGGAGGTTCATAAGAGAATTTTGTACCATAGCACGTCCTTTGTGCAATTTTCTTGCCAAGGATGTCACTTTTGAATGGTCACAGGCATGTGAGGTGGCCTTTAATAAACTGAAAACTATGTTAGTGTCACCTCCTATCATGTGATCCCCTAGTTAGGACCTCCCCTTTGAGATCATGTGTGACGCTAGTGATTATGCCATAGGTGTTGTATTAAGGCAAAGGGAAGATAAAAAAGCGTTTGTGGTCTATTATGCCAGCAAGACTCTGGGCTTCTTGCTTAGTCGATTATTAACTCTGAGAGAAAAAGAGTTCTTGGTTGTAGTCTTTGCCTGAAAGGACAATGTCTTACATTGTAGGTCTCCATAATCTTTTCACTTTTTGCGGTGAAGTACTTGCTTTCATTAGGATACTAAATGCGTGGAAGCTAGGTGGATTTTTATTTTATCAGAATTTAATTTGACCATTAAAGATGAGAAGGGATTGAGAATGTAGTGGCGACCACCTTTCGTTTAGTTTTGGAACAACTTTTGAAGGTGCGCCGTAGCGACACTTTCATGATGAACAACTTTGCTTTTGTCCCTTTGCCTAAGGCATGGGGACATAGTAAATTATCTAGTAGCCAGACCCAGTTTCATCCCGATAGACCTCTCGAGAAAAGGAAATTTTTGGTAGACATAAAAAAAAAAAAACTATTTTATTATTATACTTATTTGAATACTATCTGATCAATTGATGAGAAGGTGTGTATCCAATAGCGATCAAATTAGAGCATACGCATACGTCACTGCAGAAGCTTGTGGAGGGCATTTCTTCGTAAAAAAAACTGCTAATAAAATCCTGTTGCTTTGACTTTGCAAAACGTGCTCGATGCCAACAACTAGGAGGGATCACAAAAAGAAACATGATGCCTCTTACCCTATTTTAATTAGTAAGTTTCGGTCTTGGGGTTTTAGACTGTAGGTCCTTTCCCCTCATGTAGAGTACCTTTACATTTTATTGGTAGTTGATTATGTTTCTAAGTTGGTGGAGGCCATTCCAAACGAGAACCATGTGACCACAAGGTTGTTTTGAAATTTTTGAAAGAACATATTTTTTCTCACTTTGGAATGCCTCGTGCAATCATTAGTGATGGTGGGCTCCATTTTTGTAATCGACCTTTTGAAATTCGGTTAAAAAAGTATGGAGTCACACACAAAGTTTCCACGGCTTACTACCCACAGACTAATGGTCAAGCCGAACTAGCCAATAGGGAGATCAAGAACATTTTGGTAAAGACGGTTAACCCTAATCGCAAGGATTGGTCTCTTCGACTAACCGATGCTCTTTGGGCTACAGTACCAGCTTGCAAATATTCTTGGTATGTCTCCTATGGGTTGGACTATGTGGAGCATGTCACCTCCTGTGGAAATGGGCCGCGGAGCATCTTGGCCCATTAAAACTCTTAATTTTGATTTAGCTAAGGCGAGTAAACATCAGATGTTGCGGATGAGCAGGCTCGATGAATTAAAGGGCGTGAATTGTATGCGAGGCTCGAGGAGTTCTGAAGAGAGGTCAAGCTCTTCAATGAAAAGAACATCGTAAGGAAGATGCATGGCCACTGAAATTTTTATAGTAAAATTCATTACATATTCAGGATATAAATTGAGCCAACTTAGGTATTTTGGGGGTATTAAATAAATATAGATTAAATGATTATGTATTAAAAACGAATGCAAATATTATATGCTAAATGAGAATTGATTGGACAGAGAAATTAACCAAAGTGTAAGGAATGTTTGAAATTTATGGAATGAGGACCTAAAGGGTCAATTGTAAATAGTTTATTTGTGCAAGTGTAAATATGAGGATTGAAGTGAAAATAAAAATGGAATGTGGGCTATATAGTAAGTGGGAGAACTTAACTTAAAAATGGGTTTTAGTAAATGAAACAAGGCTTCAAGGAAACCAAAGGCTTGAAGACCAAAGGAGAAAAAAGAAATGGAATTTGTGTGCAGAGGCCAGACATAGCCTCACACTTAAATAAGTTTAAGGCTGAGTAGTCTAAGGGCTCATTTGGAGTAATCCGTTTAGGAGATAAAAGAGAGGAGAAAGGAGCTAGGGCTTGGGAGAAGATCAAGTTCTGAGTGGGATTTCTTCCACTTCTTGCTTCTAAAGATCAAGCAGCTCTGAGAAGATTTGAGAAAGTTAGAGTATGAACCTGAACCACTATTCACCCTTTGTGATTTTAATTTTGGGGAAAAGCCTTAACTTGGGAGAAAGAGGTTTTTATTGGTGCTAAATCACTTTTGGAGTTGTTTTGGGTGGATTCCATGGTGGATTTTGATGTAGGATGGATTTGTGGAGGTTTATTAAAGAAAAAATGAGGTGAAAGTATCACTTGCCATTTCTAGGCAAAACCAGTAGATTAGTACGATTACCCATTTGGCGAAGCAAAGTGGTGCCGTGCAAGTTAGAACATATTAGTACCCGATACTTGATAAAGGACAAATGCTGAGTATCGATCAAAGTGATGCAAATTACCGGTAGCTCAACAAACACTGTTTTTGTACCCTTACAACATTAAGTCCCATATTCGTACACGATTGTTTAGGGACCTAATAAGGTTTAGCGGGGAGTTCCTAAGAGTATAAGAGAGAAAATGTAGCGTACCTTGTAATAGGCGGCTTTGTTTAGTATGATTAATTGTTCAACCACTAAGAATTGGAGAATTTGTATTTGACTAGGTGCGGGTGAAGGCGACCTTTGACTGGGGTAGGTATCGAAGAGACAAGAGATGAATAAATTAGTACATTTTGTTCTTTGTGACTCAATTCCCATTTTCAAGTTCTATTTGTGAAATATATATATATATATATATATATATATATATATATATATATATATATATATATATATATATATATAATGATTTGAATTATTAGTATTGAAATGTTTGTATCCAAATATATGCATCATGCATGTGTGTTGAACTATAAGTGAATTCTGCATGTGATAAATTGATTTGAAATGCATTATTGAATGACCAACATGACGGGATTCAACAACTGAATTCGTCATGAAGATGGCAAATGTTATTTAATGTGAAATCACATTACTCTTGAATGACAAACGGGGCCAGGATTCACCAAGCGAATCAGAGTCGTGAATGATATTTCTATGGTCGATGTGAGATTGTAATGTGAATGTGAAATCACATTGCTCTTGAATGAAAAACATGTGAGGATTTACAGTGAATCTGTGTGAATGTTGACTCTATAGTCATAAGTGAGGAATTACCAGGCCGAAGCGAAAAATGATGACAAAGTGTATTTGTATAAATTATCTTTTACATTACATATAGACATTGTATAAGGCATTATTTTGATAAATGCATGATTCATATTGAATGAAATGGAATAGAAGCTGTATAGAACCACTAAACATGAAAATGCTTGGCGTATTGTTTTATCGATGCCAGTGCAGAAGTGATGACGGTGATTGAAGTGGACCCAAGGTGAGGGAGCTCGAGTCACTCAGAAAGTTCACGGAGTATGCTTCGTCACATACATCCTCACCATTTTTTAGCATGACATTGTTTTGTAAACAAAAGGAGTTCAACTCCGAAATTATTTTTGTACCTATATCTGAATACGATTTTGGATATTATGTTGTAAACGACATAAAATTCCATTTTCAGTTAAATGCATATTTTGTAAAAGGAATTGCATTTTGAATTTGTAAATGTTATAAGTTTGCCCCAAATTGAAATACAAACTTAGCAAGATTTGAGAATGAAAGCGGCTTATATTAATGAAATGTATTTGATTAATGGATTTGATTAATGGCGGTGAGGCATCCAGGTTTCAATTCGGATCACGCCAGCTTTGGTAGGTACAGGCTCGGGGAGTCGCTACGCTGTAGTATCCGGCATCCGGATCCAAATTCGTACCCTCAATCGGGTCAGTCCGAGAAAGGGTGCTACGCCGTGATGTCGGGCATCCAGTTCGGTTCGGACCCGCAATCGGGTCGACCGAAAAGGGTGCTACGAAGACCTTTAGACCTCCACTTGAAAGTCTTATTATCTGACTCTCGGTGCACATCTTTCTAGGTAAACTCCGTTCTAGATGGACTGGGCCTTTCATAGTGAAGATAGTTCACCCATATGGCGCAGTGGAGATTGAGAATCTAGAGAATGGGAAACTCTTTAAAGTCAATGGTCAGCGCTTAAAGCCATTTCTGGAGAACTATGACCTCCAGGAGAGTATTGAGGAATTGGTGGATCCGGTCTACTAGGATGTCTTCAGCGTAATCTCTGTCTTACCCTTTGTATATAGCTTTTCTTTTTGTTGTCATGCATTTCTTTACGCTTTATTCATTTAGTTCTGTTTTTTTTTTTTTTTTTCATAAAGGATAGTCTGACCCTTATGTAACATTAACCTTTTTCTCCCAATGGAAACCAGTGTTTTTGGCCTTTCTTGCCAGTGCGTGGTGTGTCCTTGATGCATTGAGGCCCGATGCTTATTTCCGTGGTGGGGGTGGGCATACACTAGTGTTTTGAGCCATTTACGTGCATGCTATTGGGTTTAATTCAGTGTTCTTAGGGGGTTAAGTGCATCCATTTTTTTTTTCCATTTTCGGCTTTCTTAAGAATGGTACTTGACCTTTGTTATCTGACCATATGACCATATGTGTGAACTCTATATAGTTTCACTGCATACACAATAACAAGCATGCCTGAAACTTAACTTTTTCATATTTGGGACCATATTCACTCGATTCTTTCTATTCTCAGTCAATCATAACTTGTATCATTCCTCATTCATAATTTACACAAGTCACGATTTCTTTTCGAAGCTCATTTTGTGATTATTACTTGACTTGTGCATTTTAGCATTCCCATGTCAAATGCATGCATCTTATTCTTTGTGGAACATCCATACGTAGTTGAAAGATGATTTTGGGCCATATTTTCTCTTTTAAACTTCTAAATCATGCTGAGTCGTCATTTGAACCCTTGTTGAGCCTTGAGTTGCTAGTTACCAATTTCAAACCTTGAGTTCTTGATCCATAGAGTAAGGATGGTTCCAAAGTAAGTGTGAAGGTGCCGAGGAGTTTAGTAGACAATTGAGCAAGCCGCAGAGTCGATTTAGGGGATTTGAAAGCAGTCTGAAGTAGGTGTACATTGAAATCCAAAAAGTAATTAGATTCTAAAATTTTTAACGTAGTGGTACGATCTAAAGGCTGGAAAATTAGTATTTCATAATTAGTACTGTTACCACACACTAAGCAGTGCTTGAGATGCGGAGTCTTTTGCCAGTGGGCTTGAAGTTTTTTTCTCTTGAGAAACTTGAAATAAAGCCTCCAATTCCCTTCCTTCCATATTTGAACCTTCATCTCTCCTCAAATTCCTCACAAAAATACCACTAACCAACCTCTCTTTACTCACCCAGAATCCTCTCCCCTGACCCTCCATACGAAAACCCTAGACCTGGCTTTATTCTCACCCATCCAACCTAATCCGATTTAGGTTCCCTCAACATCACCATCTGACTCCACTTGGGTATCGCGGCTCTTTGCACGTGACAGTGTTGGAACCGTGTGGGTAAGTGATTCTCGTCCTCAAGCAGGCAATTTGATTCGTTTTCATTGTGGTTGAGTATGGATTATTTGGTTGGCTTTGGGTTGTGGCTTTATGTTCTTGGTTGGTTGGTGCGT
Organism: Tetrastigma voinierianum; assembly: GCA_016808115.1. Classification (NCBI taxonomy): domain Eukaryota; kingdom Viridiplantae; phylum Streptophyta; class Magnoliopsida; order Vitales; family Vitaceae; genus Tetrastigma; species Tetrastigma voinierianum. Next base: position 184,966 of record JAEQBH010004109.1, read on the forward strand.
CTGCTATGAACGGTATGGGGAGGAAAGTTTTGAATGACTTGGAGAGGGTGAGTCCAATAATGCTGGAGATGGGTTTATGAGAGATTTTTTTGTGTGTGTGTAGGCCGTTCTTGCAGTATTCTCTATCTTGGCCATATCTATACTAAGCGAGATCAAGAACTGAGGAAAGGAAAGGCCACGGATCTTCTATGGAAGCGATGTTAAAGAAAGGTGATACGTAAATGAGCGTGAAAAGGTAAAGGGAAGTGAAAAGGCCATTCCTTCGAAGCGGGAAGAAAGTAAGAAAGCGAGATGAAAAGATTGAGGCTATGTTTCTTGAATCACCGGAATCCCGAGCAGAAAGTGGGTCCTAATCGGTTGAAGAGCGAGGTTCCATATATGAGCGGAATGAGAATTGAAACATTTCTTTTTACTCATCCTATTAGTGCAATTATTCATGATCGAGATTTGCAATTTATTAGTGGCGAGAGCAAAGGCCTAATCTCTAGTCACTTGAAGTCGGGAGGTACCTCAAACTTGAGGGGAGAATGCGAGATGCGGATCCTTTTTGGAGACTACAGTCTAAGGGAAGCAACTATTGGTCAGCCCTGATTTGTATGCTAGATCCCTGCATTACGCTCGCCCTGACACACATGACAGACCTTACCCACTCAAGGCTATTACGAGGTTTGATGCAGATTTGTTCGCAAACACCATGTGCACCAACTAGGTACCTGTAGGGGAGTTTATGCATAAAGAGTTTACTAGGGAAATTAAAACCTGAATATGCATTAATGGTAAGAGTCGTTCTAATATGATCGACCAAAGAAGGAGAAGCTACCAAGCAAAGAGGAAATTCAGTTCCTATATGAGGTAATGAATGGGAAGGTTATTGATTATGCTTTGGTGATATGCTGTGTAATGAGGGAGTTTTTGAGGTCCACAACTGAGAACAGGCACATCCCCTTCCCGACCTTAGTTACAAACTTGGTGGAAGTTGCCGGGATAAGGGGTCTTAGTAGAGAAAAAAGAGTTCTTCCTAAGTTGGGGCCCGTCACAAGCATCACAGAAGCAAAAGTCGAGCCGCTTCCATAAGACCTCGGTCGCACATCCTCCTCGGTTACTTGCAGGCCATCATATCTTGGCTCTGGTCGATTCGGTATCTCCTTTAAAGAGGATGGAGCGTAGAATAAAGGATAGTTTAAATGCATCTGGGAAGCAAACGGTTGACCAGGCTTTCCAAGCTCAGAGTCATTACGAGGAGGCAAAGTTGTAGATGACCCTTGTCGACTTGGAAGGGTCGGCCAGGATTGGATGATTGTGTAGTGAAGATGCCTTTTCCTCGGATGGAAGGAGGTGGAAGAAGAGTAAGTGATATCTTAGGTTAGAATAGAATTGGTGTTGGAAATTGGGTAGAGACCTCGACCATGTCATGTGACACCCATTTTGTTACACTATAAACCACTATTTATGTAACCATGGTCATTACAAGCTTAAAAGTCCTTTTTGATTTTAGTTATGTGAAAGTTAGCCTCATTGGAATTCTATGCATATTAGATTGCTTAGTTGTGGTGAGGAAATGTTTACATTTTAATAAAGTTCATTCGATTTAGTGATTTCATGGCATTCCGATTTCAGTATCCGTGATCCCTTATAAGAGAATCTTTGTTTTGTAAAAGTTTGTTATTTTGTCCACTACACTTGGGAATGTTGGTGCTCATTAAAGTTCAAGTGGTTACATATTACGGTAAGTTATAATTTTTATGTGTTCATATTTGCTCCTTTTAGGAATCTGCAATGCTTAGTACATCGCCAATTTTCAATTTATTTGAGCCTCGTAGTTGGTAAGTGTTACTAGTTGAATCTTGCTAAAAATTTAGCAAGATCTTTGGATTAAAGGGTGTGTTGGATACATAAAAGTGCAACATTTATATAGGTTTTTAAGCCCCTCAGCTCATGTTTTGCTTTCATTTTGTGTAGAAAAATGTGCTTTTGACCTTTTCTCTGTTTTATGTGGCCAATACGGGTTATTTACGATGTTAGTGCACATTTCATAAGCAGTTTGGTTTCCAGGAGAACAGCTGCGGATCATCGTTAATCAATTCCGGGCACTATCGTGAAATTGAGAGGCGGGTTATGAAGTAAAGTTAGGCAATTGTGAGACATTGATGCAGATACGGTCGGGTGGTACAGTACCCACATACGATTAAGAGCCATTGGAGTCTTAGTGCCGATACCAATCTGATGCAGGTCTTGAAATGCAGGTACGGTCAGTGTCTGAATGCCCGGTGCGGAGTTGAGAACCGATGGGATTTGAAATCTGGGTACCACACTAACTAGTATCGATGCTAGAAATCGATCTTTGCGGGATTTAGAGGAATTTCAATCTTGGTGCAAGGGCACGATTATTTTGGTTCCCCGCCGAGATCACTAATGAGGATTTTATTTAAGCCCACTTTAGGGCGGGGTGTCAGGTTCGTGTTCTGGGGTTTGGGCTCTCACTTTGGGTTTTCTCATGTGTTAGGGTTTCTAGAGTATAGTGGCTAGTGTCTTCTCGTTCTTGGTTTTGAACATTTGTAATCTTTAAGTCAGTTTTATAACTTGGTACTCGTTGAGGGAACTCTACGTTTTTTATATTTCAACTTTGCAATTGAAGTGATATTTCTCTATTCACATTTAATATTATTGTTCCAACATTTATGAATCAATTCTCAGTTTTAATGGAGTTCTAAACCTCCAAGATAGGGTTCTAATGGTGGAAACTCATCCCTTTCAAGATGCTTGACACTTTCAGTCCCTCTCTTATGCTTCAATGGGATTTGTATGATATTAAACAATTGCTAAGTGCTTATAAAACCTTACTTTGGCATCTTCTTAACAGCGTGTGGTAAGAGATTCTTGGTATCGTTGTACTTGATCTTTCGATGCAATCTAAGAGTCCAATCAAATCGTTTAAGCAAGTGTTTGATATCTTTCATTTATTCTTTGTCTTACAAAAGCTTTTAAAGTTATATCCCCCATCAAAGACCATTCATCAATGGCTCCTAGATGAGAAAGTAAGTGAGAGGTGAGTGTCACCTAGTTGGAGAAGAGTGGAAACTTTAGGATCCTATCATTCACTTTTCTCATTTTAAAATAGTTTAAGTCAATCGGTTAACAAATCAATCAACCAAAACCCCCCAGATTTTAATTTATTTGCACATTCATTGAATACAGCAAATCTGAGGATCATCTCTGGAAACAACTCACTGTGAAATGACACGTAGTTCCACGATATTATAATGTAGCGACATCGGTTCCCTACGCTCAGGATTAATTTCAACACACGAAATAGACGAAGCAAACACCAAAGAGGTATTCTCTGAAAACTCTTATTTGTTATTTAAATTTAGTGTTTTTTTTTGCGTTGTTTATGTTTAAAAAAACAAAACAAAACAAACAAAACAAATTGGAAACCAAACATGTCTTTCTTTGTTTTCTTATTTTCCTTATTTTTGATAACAGAAAACAGTTTTTAAAAATTTTAAACAAACAAACCCTAAATCTTTCAATAAAAAATCATAATTTTTTAATGTAAATTTACCAAAATTTCTCATTACTATTTGCACTTTTAAAAGGGAAAAGCGAAATTCTTTCTCATTGATGAGCAAAAAAAAAAAAAAGGTGATTGATTTTTTGCCCATTGACACCTTGTATTATTATTGTATTTACCAATCACCTCATTTAATTTAATATTTTAGTAGTTGTACAACTCAACCGATCACCAGGGATGAGTGATGTCATCCTCTCAAGATCTTCAATTCTTCCAGTGTAAAATGTTTTTTCTTTCTTCTTTTATTACACAATCATGTGATGTAATTAATATCACCCTCCCTTGTTCTTGTTCTTGTTCAGAGGTTGCTTGATTTTGTTTGAATTAATGGAAGCTTTCAAGGTGAGTGGGAAAGGCCACAGTTTTTGAGGCTATTCTCCTTAATTTCACAAAATTTTAGAATTTTATATAAATGATTTTGAAGAAAGGATTTATTTTTAATTATATGTAAAACGTATGCACTTTTCTGGTTTAGGAAGAGGACCACCTATCCATTCTTGGCTTTATGTCATGATAGGGTCCTTCCTGTCGCGACACGGTTCCTAGGTATGCTAGGTGGACTGGGTTGCGAAAGAGGTTTTCTACATCGTGAAGAGATTTTTGGCCTATGTTGTAGTGAGAAAAAATTATATCCGCAGTGAGATCTAGGAGTTAGGCGGGACATTTTGGGTCGCGATAAGGGCCTTCTTTCTTGTGTCGCGACATGGTTTTCCTCATGTCGCAACAGGGTTTTATAGGGTGGTGTTGCGACAAGGTGTTTTCTATCGTGACCCACAGGCTAGGCCAGTGCGCGGCAGCCGTCAATGATCTAAGTATCTTACCAACCACTGTACTCTGCTCCATTGTCTCACCATTTGACTTCATATTGTTCACCATAGTCAAGGTTCATCCTAAGAAGCTGTCTACCTTCTCTCCGTCTTTCATGGCAAGCAACTCAAACTCCCTTCTCAATGCTTGAAGTGTTGCCCTTTTCACTACAAAAAAAATAAATTTTACTGACCGAAATTTTTGATCAAAATTTTTGTCACAAAATTGTGACAAATTTGTGATGGAATAGTAATAAGGAATTAGTATTGGTGCGGACATTTATTTATTGATTTGTGACATAAAATTATGATGGATTTGTGACAAAAAAGAAATCCGTTAATAAATCATGGCAGGAAGGTGGCGCAAAAATTTTAGTAATGGATTTGAGACTACTTTGTGATGGACTTTAGTGATGGTAAACAATCCATCACCAATCTGTCACTAAATAAATTACAAAGTAAATGACTTCATCAAATATAATTTGTGATAGATGATATTTCGTGCAAAATTAGTAATGAAACTAAGTTCCGTCACAAAACAATATTAACAATCACGATTCATCACAAAACAGTGACAAAAATTGGATTTTGTCACAAAATTGTAACGGAAATGTGTTTTCGTTACAATTTTGTGACGAAAATTGGATTCCGTCACAAAATGGTGACATAAATTGTATTTTGTCACAAAATTTAGTGACGGAATTTTCATTCCATCAAAATTATTTTCCGTCACAAAATTTTGTGACGGATTACATTTTCGTCACTATTTTGTGACTGAACTAAATTTCCATCACAAAATTATGATGGAATTGTGACAGATTTGTGACAAGCATCTCTTAAAAATAATTGCTTATTATATTTTAAATTGTATTATACACTATTTCAAAATATTTTATAAAATATATTATAAATATATATTTAATATCGTATTAGAAAGTTATTTCAAAATATTTATAAAATATATTATAAATATATATTTTTAATATCAGATTGAAAGTTATTTCATAATATTTTAAATTTAAAAATATTATAGACAATTTTTAAATTTTATTATTAATAGATATTGTACTATATTATACATACTTTTTAATTTTTAAAATTTGTGATATTTCAATATTTTAAGTTTTATTATACATTGCGCTACATAGTCATAAAATATACTAATATCAAAATATACACTATTTCAAAATATTCATAAAAATATATTATAACATATATTTAATATCGTATTGAAAGTACTAGAATATTTTAAATTTAAAAAAATATTATAGACAATTTTTTAAATTTTATTATTAGCCAGATATTGTACTATATTATACATACTTTTAATTTTTAAAATTTGTGATATTTCAATATTTTAAGTTTTATTATACATTGCGTTTACATAGTCATAAAACATACTAATATCAAAATAAATAATATATGTCATGATGAGAAGTTAAAATTTGAAAATTATAAAATTTATAATATTTCTCCCTTAAATTTTTATTTCTTCTTAGCACTATCAAAGTAATAACTAATTGTCGGAACTCGATTAAACTATATATTCAAGATTGACTCGATTATTATCATGTTGAACTCGAGATATTTTAATACGTTGTTGAATCGATCATGACCTCATTTGTGACGCCCCATTCCCGGGGTGTCCGTTGACAACCCGTTAACCCGCGGAATACTTGTGGATGTCTGCAACTGACACTATCATTAAAAATCGCGAGTCTCCTTGTACGGAGCTCTACCCAAATGGCTAAACACCTCGTCCTAAATGGGGCCTGGTCATGGCCACACAGGTCCATATACAATTAAATGAGTAAAATGGTCACCCCCGTGATTAATACTCACACAACAAAACATATTATAACTAAAATGTACTTCATATGATCCAAGAGTTATACATTACTCTTAATACAAATATATATTAAATTTACAATTTAATACATATTATCCTTAAAACATAAAAAGCCACAACCCGCTTTCCTCAAAATCGCCTCTAAGATGAGTCGTTTTCAACGCCCCTGCACTGGTATCGATATTTTCTATTGCAGAGCTTATCGCCCAAAGAGTAGAATCACTCCCAATGGGTTACTCCCCACCTAAGTTCATATGCAATGCTCCAATTTAAACACACACTCAAGCAAATACGTGATCCTACTTGAAGTTACACTTTGTTTAAGTGTTTTGTGGATGTTTCGGTTGGTTTGAAGCCTTGAACAGCCGTTTGATCGATCCCAAAACTTGGGATCGAAGTGTGAAAATTAGGGAGCTCGTTTGTATAGCCCGCGTGACAGCCCACGGATCAAGCCAAAGGCTACTTTGCAGGATTTATGCATTAAATCATGCTTTGATGTGTATGAGGGCCGGAATTCGCTTATGGCTTTAGCGTTCACAAAGTGAACCGATGTCAGTGGTCGAACAAGAAATCCCAGGTTTTACCGCTCATGAATAGTGTTCACGAAATTAATTTTGTGAGAAAATGTGTTTGGTTGAGTAATTCAAATCGAATTGCTCGTGTTTGTCAATTAGCCAACGTGAGCTAATTTTTGGTGTAATAGATTGTGAAATTGCATAACATATTTGTGTGATTTAAATTATGTAAATATATGCATGATGGTATATTTGCATGGGTTGTATATATCAGGTGAAATGATATATCGCATTTCATATATGCACTGGTAAATCTAGAAATTAGGTGAGAGTGCATGACATGAAGGAATTGAAAGAAAACGAAACGCTTTTGGAAAGGAATTTCACAGATGAATTTCCGCAGAACGGGTCGGTGACGCTCCAACATCATTTCGGATAAGTGACTCATGATCAAGCTTTAATATTCTCCAACACATTCGCCCCTGAGGGTAGTCCTATATTTTTACCGATACTGTAGTATAGCTCTAAAACAACAAGAATTGTTTTAAAAAGATGTTTTCATGGCATGGCTTAGGTAAGTGTGAGGGAGTCTATGAGGACTCGAGACATGGGGATGACATTTGGTATATCCAAGCAGATCACGAACTTCTTTGAATGTGCTTATTTTGGAGCATTGCATACAATTTAGGAGAGTAACCCACTTAGGGTGATTCCACTACTGGGCGATAGCTCACCCTGTCGAGGGATATTATTTTCAGGTACATGGAGCATTTGAGGAGACGGCTCTTCTTAAAGACCGATTTTGAAGAAAGTCGGGTTGTGGCTTCGGTTTTAGTTGAATACATGTATTAGAATGTTTTAAACTTTTAATATATGCTGTAAATTATTAACTCTTGAAACTATGGTGTATAGTTTGTGTATTGGATGAGTATTGGTTTATGGGCCCAAGTGGCCGTTTTTACTCATATATATATCTTATGATGTTGATTGGGACAGGTTTTATATTTGGGTAGAGTTCCCCATACAAAGGAGAGCAGATCATCTCGATTCGTGAATAATGCCCGTTATTCTCATGATTGATGAGGTTTCCGTTGATCTGCAGTCAACTTATTTCACCACACAAACACAGACTCATGGTTTTGGGGCGCTACAGCCTTTGCATCGAGCTTAGGTATACTAATACTTAGGAGCTCGTTATATCCATCACCACTGTGTGGTTTGATGTAGGTTTAGGTATGAGATTATTTAGAAGGCACAACAAAACTAGACATCGTATGCATGTGTTTTAGGTGATTGTTTGATGTGTTAAAGATTGTGTGATTGTTTGATGAATTGTTGTGTGAACATGAATTGTGCCAGTGATCGATTTGTGTGCTTCGGGGTGGCAAGATATAGAAAAATAAAATAAATAAAATAAAAAGTTGAACACTAGGTTGTGAGAACAGAGGTTGAGAACTTTTGGGACAAACGGTTCAGAAATAAACGACATATATATAGTATATATATATATATATATAAGTATATATATATATAATAACATTTTTTTCGTAGTTTTTCGTATTGAATGAAAAAAATGATGAGAAGAAATTTTCTGCTGTCATACAGTAAATCGAAAAAATAAAATAAAATAAATAAAATAAAATTTTATAAAATCAAATGAAATAAAATTTTAAAATAAAATTTTCTTAAAAATAAAATTCTTTTGTCGAACATGATTTAATAAAATGAAATTATTGTCTTGTATTACCTACGAATGCATGGACATAGTGTATAAAATTTTACGGAATATGAATAGTGTCTCGGGGCTATGGTTACGCTTTTAGAGATATCATATTAGAATTTTAATCTCAAGCATTTGACTTGTGTATGGTTGGGTCAAGGCGAGACGAGATCGTTCACTCCAGGTATCGTCGTGCACCACGGCCAATTTCACAGCCTCTTGCCGAGGTCAGGATTGTAAGGCGCTACTGGGTACGGTGGCATGTGCAATAGTGGAGCTGTGCAGAATAACCACCCACAACAAGAACATCATCCTCCATTAGGCAAAGAGGGGAGAGGTAGATATATACGAGGCATCCAAGATAGGGATGTCGCGCAGACAAGAGGAAGGAAGCATCCATCTTCTTTCCAACCCGAAAGAAGCAAGACTTCTCGTTTCACAAGGATATTCAGACAGACCAAGGCTGTGTGATACATTTAGTCGCAGCGTATTTGATGTGTTATATTTCACGACACTGGACACTTTCGACGGATTGTCTATGAGGCAGAATCCCAAGTTTAGCGGGACACCTCATTCCAATCAACAAAACGAAGTTAGTACGCAACAAAGATGGCAGAGAAGTACTAATGCCAAGAGCTCGAATATATGAGGAGGACGCCCAGAGACAAGGATCCTGCAGTGGTTCGACAACGCAATTCCATTCAACTGGAGAGGACAGACATGACACAAGAAATTTTCCACACCAGTATGGGTCGGAAGGGAGGCCAACAGAGGGTGCTATACGAGCACCTCCAACAAAGACGTATGGGACAGAGGGGCTATGTGGGGTCGAGGTCGTGCACAAGAGCCCGTGTGCCGTGGATGTCGAGGACAAAAGGGCGTGTCTACGTCGTCGTGCCAAAGGATGAGCATGCAAATCAGCCGGATGAGTAGGGTATGTTTCTACTCTCGCACTTGTTGACTAGAGTAGCGTTTAAATTGGATGCATCGAATTCATTCATTAATGCATCTTGTGTGATAGGTTTGGGCTTAGAGGTTGAGGCCTTTAGAGCCATAATATGGGAAATTTTCCCTAAGATGTAGGGTAAGAGTTGGTAAGATGTGTCGAGATCGTGAGTCGTGATCTCATGGATTCGCTTCATGGTGGACCTTAGGTGGTGGAACATATTGAGCAGCTAAATTTTAGTTTCCATTCGACATGGATGAGTTGATGCCCATCTAAGAAACAAGACTTCAGACCTTAGCCTGGTTGTATTACCCGGTTATGGTCTCTTAGGGCGAGGTTACATATGCACGTGGTTGAATGCGTGATGTATGGGAATTTTTGATGAAATTTTTTTAGAGGGAGAATGTGAAACCCCTATAAATCTAATTTCTAAGCTTTAAAATCATAATTTCGTAAAATCCAAAATTTTTCTAGATCTCGATGATGAAACGGATTTTACTATTGAAAATCGCCTCGAATCTAGCTAACACAATTTCACACCTCAAACACTGGGATTTACATCTTCTTTCGAGGCAACCCAGTATCTGGGTGCCATAAAACGAGATATTTGATGTGACAAAAGTCACATATAACATGTACTCATATGCCATAAGTTGCATGAGTAGAGAAATGATAGAAATGGACGGCCGAGATAGTGTAAAGTGTCAAAATTCAAGAGTAAGGACATGATGGGCATTATTTGAAAGTTTAACGGAAAAAGACAAAAAAGAGGAATAGTGGTCATCTCCTACATTTGGAGAGACCAAAACGTGTAGCAAACAGAAAATTTGCAGAGCTTAGGTTTTTTTTAGTTTTTAGAGAGAGAAGGTGCCACTTCTCTCTAAGATTCCCGAAGATCGGACCTTCGGAATTCTTCGGGCCAAGAAGGAAAGCTGTTCTATGCGGCGAGGGCTTCATGCTGGTGATCGGTCTGTGGAGTTTTCGGCTGCAACCCTGAGGTAGGTTTCATCCAGCCTGGTTACACTTTGTTTAAGTGTTTTGTGGATGTTTCCTGCTTGTTCGCTTCTCAATACCAGCTGACGGCCCCAAAACTCTCGACCTGGTTTAAAATACCAGGAGTTTCGTTTAGCTGGGGTCCGTGGATACCTGGGCGCACTATTGGGCTATTAATGGTAGGATTTGATAGACAAATCATGCTTTGATGCATGAGTGGCCTAATCGCTATGGCTTTAGTTCACAAAGTGGAACCGATGTTGGGTAGTGGCCGTGAACAGTAACCGAGGTTTTATTGTTCATGTGAATAGTGTTCACGAAATTAATTTTGTGAGAAAATGTGTTTGGTTGAGTAATTAAAATCGAATTGCTCGTATTTGTCAATTAGCCAACGTGAGCTAATTTTTGGTGTAATGGATTGTGAAATTACATACATGCTCAGGTGATTTAAATTATGTAAATATATACGATGGTATATTTTCATGGATTGTATATATATCGTATGAATGGCATAGAATGATTTCCATACGCATCTGTAAATTTCCTGTAAATTGCACAGTGCATGACATGAAAATTGAAAGAAAAACGAAAACGTTGGTGCGAATTTCACAGATAAATTTCCGTAAGGGGTCAGAGACAGCCCAACAAATCATATCGATGAGACTATGACTGCTTTCGAAGGTTCTCCCTAACATATCGCCTCTGGGAGGTGTCCCATATTTTTATTTATACTTCTAAGAGTATAGTTTGAAACAACAAGAATTGTTTTGAAAAATATGTTTTCTACTATGCGCTTGAGTGGTTTTATGAGTGGGTGATTACCTTGAGATACGAGGATGACATTTCTGCATATTCGCAGGTTTACTAATTTTTGAAGGGGTGTTTACTTAGAGCATCAGGATACTTAATTGTTAAGTAGAGTAACCCACTCCCAGGCCAGATTCCACCACTCGCGATAGCCTTACCTGTCATGGATATTATTTTCTGTGTACAGGAGCGTTTTCGAGGGATACGCTTCTTCAGAGACTCCATTTCAGAAAGTTCGGCCGCTTTCTTGTTTAGCTTAATACATGTATTAGAATGTTTTTTAAACTTTTAATATATGTTGGTATATGAGCAAATTATTAACTCAAACCATGCGTATAAATAGGTATCGGGATGAGTATTGGTTTATGCTTCCGCCACCGCTTTTACTCATATATATATCTTATGATGTTGATTTGGGACAGCCAGGATTGTGTAGAACTCTGGGCACAAAGGAGATTTCATTCGATTTTCGTGGAATAATGCTCGTATCTGGCATTCACGAGTGCTCATGTCAGACGTGGTAGCTTCAACTGAATTTCTAAGCCAAGGCTATGATTCTTAAATAGTTTTTATAAATATTTTTATTTATGAATATTTGAAAAAATTATATAATACAATTAATTTCAAATATAAAATGAATTTTAATAGTTATATGCCAAATCAATCAATACAAATCTGGCCATAAAATAAATATCATTTCTAAATCATACAAACTTTTGTGATCATTCTTATTATGTCACAAAAATATTGATCTGAATAATAATTCCATTACAATTTTCTGAATTGATTTATATTTATTTAAGTATATATCTATTAAAAAATTTATTTTTATTTAATTTGTATTAAACACTATTTCTAAAATATTCAATATTTGAAAATATTATAAACTATTTGAATTCTTATTATTAATATATGTTGTATTATATTTGCAATTGTTTTTAAATTTTTAAATTTGTGATATCAATACGTGCACCACATATATATAAGGTAAAAGGTAAAGGCAATATAAGATATAATTTTGCATTACATAGTCACAAAAATAATAAATATCGTAAATAAATAATATATATATATATAGAAGATATATATATATATATATATATATATATACAATATATATATATATCATGTTATTATGTAAATAAAATTTGACATTATAAAAATTTGTTATATTTGAAAATAAAATTTTATTTTAGCCACCATTGGGGCATAGCTAATTGAAGCAACTTGTTAAACTATATATTTGAAATTGACTCGATTATGTTTATTAAAACACGAACTATTCCTATAAGTTGTTGAATCAATCTTGGCCTTTAATAGTTTTGAATATTTTATTTATGAATATTTTGCGTAAATATATAATACAATTAATTTCTTAAATATAAAGTAATAGCTATATGTCACAAATCATTGCAAATAGCTTAATTTAAATTTATCGCCAAAATTCTTTTTGACTAATTTCTATTTTATCACAAAATAGTGATGAAAACATACTCATTTACAATTTTATACTAATTTGTGACAAAATATCTATTAAAAATTCATTTTTATATTTTAATTTTTATATAGACATTTTTTTTCAAAATATTCTAATATTTGAAAATATTATAAACTATTTGAAAATTTATTATTAAATATATGTTGCGCTATATATTGTGCAATTTTTTAATTTTAAATTCTAGATATTTCAATATTATAAATTGTATATACCTTTGCACTCGCAGCTGCTAAAAATAATAAATATAAAAATAAATCATATATCATGCTATATATTGTTAAGCAAAATTTGACATTATAAATTTTTTAATACTTAAGAATAAATTTTACCCTTTTTATTTTAGTATAATTATAAATTAGTTCATCAAACCCGAGTGGAATTAATTAAATATTTTTTAGCTGAAGCTATAGTTTGTAAGTTAAAGTAAATTTTGTTACTAATAAATGAAAAAAATAAAGGAGATTAAAATAACTAACATAATTTTTTTGTGTGTGTGTGTGTGTGCACACACACTTATATGCATGATTTTATATATTAATTACTTTAAATAATTTTTAATATACATCATTTTTATGTGATAAATAAAATAGTATAATTGGATGATTTATAATTTTAGATAGTGCAATTATGATTTATAAAAATTATGATTCCCAAACCTTTTTTTTCCACTTCCCGCTAATCAAGAAAGCTTACAGATCTCAATTTTTTCTCCCCAATTTTTTTTCTCTCCAAATACTACACACCGCCACCTTGAGTCAATCTTTTTATCAGCCACAAATGAGTCATTCTCACCGCCAATTATGACTTTTTTTCTCTTAGCCTCACTCTCCACCTCACTCTCACCATTCATTATCTTCAGTTTCTTTCGACCTTATTTGAAAACTTATTTCCTAAACGATGAAGGAACAACATAAGATTTTATGGATCTTCTATGGACAAAGAGCTTTTATGTCGAGATTCTTCAAGAATGTGGTAGAATGTGAAGCACCCTGTATCAATACTTGACTTTCTATTGCACAGGATCATAAAGTTCAAGTATTAAGGCTTTGATTTTGGTACTCAATCTTCTCCATTAGTAGATCTGTGCTACCTGTCAAACCTTCTTCTTCAACTATCTTTTCTTCTCCATCTTTTTTTTTCTCCTCCATTACAGGCCCTTCTAATTCTCGACGGCCTCCTTGGTCTCTCCCTCCGCACTGTCCCTTATTTTCACCTTCGTAAGAGTATCAAGTAAGGCTTAGTTCGACTCACCTCAACAAAAAGGTTTGTTTTAATGTAACGTCGTTTTTTTTTTTTTGGCTGAATTTTGATGTCGGGTTGTTAACTAAAATATTCAATTTTTTAATGACATCTTGCCCTCACTACTTATGAGAAAAACATTAATAGTATTTTTTTTTTATTTTGAGAACAATAGTTATTTATTTATTTAAAATTTTTATTTTTTAGTAAAACTTTTAAAAATTAATTAAAATAAAAGGGATTATTTTTATTCAAGACAAGGCAACGCCTTTGAAAATAAGGTTAAATAAGACAGTAATTTAATTAAAATTTAGTAGCAAGTATATATATAATAATAGTAATAAATTCATTTTTGTTATTTAATTTGTATTAGATCAGAAGCTCTGAAATTTTCAATTTTCCTGAAAAATGGCAAAACGGTAAATTATCGCAAGAGACCAGTGGGAAAGGTTGAAATTTTCCTAGATCTTGGATGATAAAACATACTTCACTGTTGGAATCGTCTCGCAAAATCTAGCTACCGGGCTGAATTTCATAACTTCAAGATGGCTGATTTCACGCTTATGGTATTTGTGTCAAAAAATACTTGGCATGATCAAGTAGCTACCACATAGCAGGTTGTGAGGGCTACACATGGCATGAGAAGATGTGGTATAGCAAGGGCCCCTAAGAGCAAGTGTGCAAGTGACACTTGGCAAGATTCAAACACGTGTCTCTTAAGTTTGAGACAAATCAAATTAATGAGGGGTAAAATGGGAAAAGTGAAGTGAAGACATCATCTTCTTCTATTTTTCCTGCTCTTCTAGTGGGTTGAGAAGTGATTTTAGAGAAAGAGAAGTCTAACTTCTAAAAATTTATGGTGTCTTGACCGCTTGCCTTACTCCGAAAGCAAGATGAAAGTCGTCTACTCATTAAGGGTCGTCCTGGCAATTTAACTCAGGGTTTTCGAAAATTCCATAGGTAAGGGTCTTCTCCTACCCTTGTTAAATCTCGTCTAAGATCCATTTCATGGCTATTTTGGGTGGAGTTCTCGGAAGGAGAGTTGTTCCCAGCACAGTTCGGAACGAACCGTGAAAGACCTTAGATTGTTTTTTAGTCTTCTTCAACCGAAGATGCTGTTTTGGGTTGGGTGCAAAGCTGTTTTTAAGCTTGAATTAAAGTGGTGAAGTCTTGAACCAAGAATAGTCCAAGGCTGAAAAAGGGACAGTTTTGTACCTAGTATTGTGGGATCCGAAATGGTGGATATTTTTTTTTTCAGATCACTTTGCTTGGGTGGATGCTAGAATTTAGAAATGCTTTTGCTTGAATTTAAGTAATGAAATCTTGAACCAAGAATAGTCCACAATAAAAGGGACAATTTTGTACCCAAAGGTTTCGGATCCGAATGCTGGATTTTTTTGTGTATCATTGTTTGTTCGGGGTGGTGTTGCCGAATTTGTGGGTCGCTTAAGTTTAATTAAAGTGAATGGAAGCTCTTGAACTAAGAAAGTCCAAGGGATGAAAAGGGACAAATAGACCTTAATACGTTGTGGATCCAAATGCCGGATTTTTTCAGGTATCATTTCGTTGCGGCGCGGAATTTGGGTTGTTTTTGCTTCTGGATCGGGCGTAATGAAGTCTTGAACCAAGAATAGTCCAAGTCGAAAAAATGGACAATTTTGTTACCAGTTATTGTGGATTCGAAATGTTGGATTTTATTATGTATTGAATACTTATTCGAAAGGGCATGTTGAAATTGTGTGAATTGATGTGGTATTGGCCTTACCAGGAGTATAAACATACGGTATGATTAAATTAGAATTTGGTGTTGTTGATATAACTTGCCAATTAAGGCATGGGTTGAAATGTAAGGAGGAATATACCACATAGTATTCTTCACTTATGTAGTACGTGTAATAGGCAATGAGACATATTGTATTGTATCATGTAATTAGAACATTGTAATGAGACGGTGGAGCGGATGATGACGTTAGGTCGGTTCCAAGGACAAACAGAAGGCTCCATGAAATCGGTAGGAGAATTTCCACTCATGAAACTGAGTTTGCTCAATACTTGTGAATTAAAGTAGTTTATTCGAGAACCAATAGCCATAACAAAACTATTTGTCAGAGTATGTCCAATTAGAGCTGAATTGCAAAATAAAAACCTTTGTTTTGAAAACGGTTACTACATAACACCGTATTTGGTGAGAGAAGTCTATGAGGACTGATAATGGTCATGAGGCAGCATCTGATCCTGACATTTAGATTTCATTCTAGGATTAACATAATCATTGAATTATCCCAGTGGACAACTTGAAAATGCATTGTGTATATTTGTTAATTGCAAATGGACATAGAAGAATGATATATATGGTGGTATTTATATGTTCTCTCGGACAGACAGTAGAAAATATGTACACTCGTGATGATAACCTTGTACAAGTGAACATATCATATGCATGTTCCGAGTGGGTTAGGGCCATACCCTTTAATTTAATTAAGGAGATATAAGGACGATGTTAGAATTAGTTGTTTAAAATTTTAGAAATTAGGTAACCAATAAAAAATAAAGTACTTTTGAATTATTTGAACAAATTAATTATGTTTGACATGTAATTTAAACTTGATTATTATTCACATTCCAAATAAATATAAATATGAGTACTTAATAGGCAATGGATGTATGCTAGATCGATACTTGGATGGATAAAGCTTGAATTTATAATAGGAGTTGAGTAGTTTGTGAATTGCAAAATGCATCCGTATCAAAGTGACTATGAAAACATAAAGTGTCCATGTAATCATCGCAAGTGTTAAAATAGGAATTATTTAGATTTAGGATGTTAAGTGCATCTTGGAAGAAATGGATTTGTAGCATATTATTATCGTTGGTAGCATCATGGAGAAACCTATGTGCCTCAGCCAATAGAACAAAATATTGGTTGAATTGATGCTTTTGTAGATACAAAGCATGGTGAGACATTCAATGCAATGCAGTCTATGGTGTATAATGTTGCAGGTCCCTCTTTTAGTTCGATTGAAATAGAAGAGAGCTCGATCACAACTGACATCTTTTTTATATGCTCGAAGTATCGGAGGCGAGAGGTGTGGAATGGGAACCATAGCCATTCTCAATTATGCATGTCTAGATTATTTGAATATTAAGAAATTTGAAACACCATATCTCTGAAATGTGCTATGATGAAATTTGTACATTGATGAAAGAATTGCTTCCGACCAATAATCTAATAACATGTAACTTTTATAGCACAAAGAAGTTAGTGCTAGGTTTAGGTTTGCCAGTTCAGAAGATTGATTGTTATGAGAATAATTATATGCTATACTGGGGTGAAGATAGTGACTTAAGTTTTTGCAAGATTTGTTCTCATCCTCGTTTAAGAGACAAAAGCGTGGATAATCCAAGCATAAGAAAAATGTTTCGTATAAGAAAATGTATTACTTTCTGACTCCTGTTCTGAGAATTGTAGCCATCTAATGAAACTACGAAGCATATGAGGTGGCATGCAGAGCAACCACATGAGGATGGTGGTATCATGCGTCATTGTTCAAACTCTCCTGCTTGGAAGTATTTCAATTTGACTCATCCATCATTTGCATCTGAAAGTCAAAATGTGAGGTTAGGTTTGTGCACTAATGGTTTCCAACCATATGGGCAATCAGGTCAACAATATTCATGTTGGCCTGTAAAATTAACTCCATACAATTTTCCACCTTGGATGTGTATGAAGGAAGAGTATATGTTTTTAACTGTCATTGTTCTTGGGCCAAAAAATCTTAAAAACAAGTTGGATGTTTTTCTGCAACCACTCATTGCTGAGTTGAAAGAAATATGGGAAGTTAGGGTAGAAACATATGATGTTTCTAAGAAAATAAATTTTCAATTACGAGCTGCTCTTATGTGGACAATAAGTGATTTTCCTCCTGATTCGATGTTGTCAGGTTGGGGTAATGCTGGAAAGTATGCTTGTCCTTATTGCATGGAAGAAAAATGTATTTTCTTATTCGATGTATTTTCTCTTACAAAAGGAGGAAAAATGTAATGGTTTGACAATCATCGAGAGTTTTTGCCAGAAGAACATTTATGACGAAGGAATAAGAGATGGTTTAGGAAGGGACGAACTGTTCAAAAAAGTGCACCACCTATATCATAAGGTGTGGACCTAATTAATAAATTGATGATTTTTGGGTTTAAAGAAGTGAACTTAGTGGAGAAGAGATAAATCGTAGAATCCAAAAATCATGTGGATGTGGTTGGAAAAAACGAAGTATCTTTTGGGACTTACCTTATTGGAAAACCAATCTCATTAGGCACAATTTGGATGTTATGCACATAGAGAAAATTTTTTTTGATAATATTTAAAATACAGTGATGAATATTAAAGGGAAAACCAAGGATAATGGGAAGTCTAGGGAAGATTTGAAGGAATTTTGCCATCGTCCTGAGTTACATCGGGAAGAAAATGTAAACAAATATCCTAAGGCTTGTTACACATTGGATAAAGATAGGAAATAGCAACTTTGTAAGTGGATTAAGAAGTTGAAATTTCCATATGGTTATGTTTCTAACTTAGGGAATGTGTTGATTTAAAAATTAAGGGAATAAGCGTATGAAATGAAGAGTCATGATTGTCATATTTTTATGCAGAGGTTAATTCCAATTGCATTTCGTGAGTTATTGCCTGCAAATGTATGTCAAGCTTTGACAAAGTTGAGTATTTTTTTTTAAAGATTTAACTGCTATAGTCATAACAGAGGATGACATGAAACGTTTGGAAGAAGATATTCCCGTTGTACTATGTAAGTTAGAGCGCATATTTCCACCGAGTGTTTTTGACTCCATAGAACATCTTCCAATTCATTTAGCTTATGAAGCAAAAGTTGCTGGCCCGGTGCAATATAGATGAATGTATCCATTTGAGCGGTGAGTTTAAAAACTATTATGTATTGATACATATTAATAAAATTTATCTTATGTAATAATTAAAATCAATTCTTATTTTGGGTACTGCAAGTGAAAGAATGATAATAGGGAATAAAGTTAAAGTTGAAGGTTCAATATGTAATGCATACTAGGTTGAAGAAACTTCCATCATTTGTGCACATAATTTTGACCATCCGTATATACGACATGAAAAGTGTTGCGCAATAGTGATAGTTTATTAGTTTGATTTGGAAGAAGATTCTGAGATACTTTCCATATTTAAATGTAATTTAGATGGTCATTGGGAAAAGAAAAACTTAAACGTTTAACTGATATGGAATACAATGCAGCTCGCACATACATATTGTTAAATTGTGATGAAGTAAAGTCATACATTCAGTAAGTAACTAACAAGGGGATTCTGTATTCATATATATATTTTTAAATTTTGCAAAGCATAACTATAATATAAAATAATAACATTAAATTTACTTTATGAATATAGAATCTTTGAAGCAGAGTTGAGGAAATTTCAACCTCATATTGAAGCTTCAAAAATTGATGCAAAACTTGAGACAGAGATTGCATTATGGTTTGAGAATTATGTACGTAATTAATTTGTAGAATATAAAAATGAAATAATATGTAAATATTTCTATAAGTAATTAATTTCTTATAATTTTTATATATAGGAAAATCTACAATCATGCAACATCTCTAACCAAATGATCAAAGACCTTGCAAAAGGACCACTTTATAGGGTGAAATCATTTTCAGGGTATTATGTTAATGAATATAAGTTCCACGTAGAGGAACGTGGTTTAAATAGTGGAGAAATGAATGGTGGAGTATGCATAAAAGGTTCTAGCCATAGTATAAATGAGCTAGAGTACTATGGTCAATTGCAAGAAAGTTTGGAGTTAGAGTACCCTACTCTACCAATAAAGAGAATTGTACTATTCAAGTGTTCATGATTTGATCCAATCTTGAATTGTGGTTCAAGAATTCATCCACTATACAAACTTGTAGATGTCAAGAGTGGAAGAGTATTCAATAAATATAAACCATTTATTCTTGCTGTGTAAGTTACGCAAGTGTATTTTGCATCTTATCCTACTTTGAAGAGAAATGTGAATGATTTAGTTAATTTGTTTGCAAAATAAAGCGAGGAGGCAATTGTGGAGAATAAAGTCGAATGCGCCAATACGCCTTCGATATGATGGCGTTTAAGAGCATGTCAGCGATCAACATGGAATTGATGCGGCACTAGATTACAAACATCAATTTCTAAATAATGAAAATGGTTAATTTGTTTTGTGACAACCTAAATCCGGGGGTCCCGTTGACAACCGCGAAATTTCTGTGGATTTCAGGTGACCCGATACCACACTGTTGTGTCTCATTTATCGGGATCCATATTTTTACAAAAAATCAGGCAAAGTCTCATTCGTTCGGGGAGCTCTACCCAACATACAACATGTGTAACCATAACCCATCCAGGGTCTCAACAAAAGTAGTAATAACCACATAGAATCCATCTATCCATATCCCCAATATATAACTATATCACAACTACTTGTGGACACCGAGTTACTCGGCACCACCTCAATACATCCCTTTACCGGGATCCATTCATTCACATTTAAATCTAAAATATGAAAGTAAAACACTTAATTACAGCCCGTAAGAGTCCGATCACGACCCTCTTACCATAATTACATACTCGACTATTTAGACAATAGTCCCAAAGAATTTAATTACAATTCTTTTATACAAAATACTTTTTACAAAAGTAATATCAAGGCCACACATCGGCCTCCTTCATAGTCATGGCCTCGTTGGGCGTGGTCGTCTCCTGGCCACCCCCTGTGCACGAAGGGTTCCACGACGGGGTGAGCAAGCAATGCCCGATGAAAATTCTCCTACAGACTCTCCCTCCTAAAATGCACATGCAATAGCAACTATGAAAACGTCCAATCACATTCCATATAAATAATGCAATCCTATATGGAATATTTCATGTCATGCATGAAATGAGACTCGTCATGCCCATAACCCGAGTCTTAACCAACTCCCTCACACATGCAGATGCCAAGTGTGAAAACCGTCATTGGTAGTACCAATGACACACACATATCTTGAGCACTTCTGGCTCCACCGGTACCAATACGGTACCAATGGGCAGCTAATCCCAGAAGTCGATCGACTCTATCCTGACTTCGAAATATATGTGATAACCATGACCGTGTGTCTTCTTTAGGCAACATAACTTTACAGCTTACGCTGCGGGTCTCTTACACCCATATAGAGCTTTTCGGATCACACCATGGGTCTCTTACACCCATGTTCCAAGCTTTTCACCTGAGGGGGTTAACGGTCCCCTTCTTGCTCCGCCCAACACACATTATTTAAATTTCTTTTTATGTTTTAAACCGTGAGACATTTATTGGATGTCGTCCAAGTGAGTTCACTACCCATTCATCCTTACTTATTGATGGATGACCATACCCATGCACACACGCAATATGTTGATGTCCACATTGCATGTAAAAATGCATATATGTCATTTCCTGCTATGTCATGCTACATACATAATAAGAGCTACATACAACATTTATAAATTTCGGATAATTATATTTCCTACATATAATTTTCATTCATCACAATTTCCATGTTAATACATCACACAAGCACATATTAACATGATTTTTATACACAACAACATGTTATTTATTTATTTTTCAACAATAACACACAAAATGGCTCAAATCTTGGACCCACATAAAACATGGCACCTCTTGGTCCCTTCATGATTTGTCACCGAATTACTATGATACTAAAACACACCACAAAACCCAAAGACATCAGTCCCGGGATTAAAACCAAACCCGAACCCAGTTTGAGGCTAGCGAAGAAATAGTCCCAAAATTCACTTCGAAGCGTAAAGCAGTCCTAAAAATTTCTACTTAGTCCCAAAATTTGGGACTGAAATTCTGACCTCTCACAGCCTCTAGAAAACGAGCCATTAAATAGCCTTTAGGTTATAAATAACCTAAGTAGGAAAATTCTCTACCTCGTGCAGTTTGAAATCACTTCAAGATTTTGGTACCCTCGCGTAACTCTCGATGCGTGGACCAACTTTGTCTTTTGCTCCGATGAAAACCTACGATCCAATTTTCGTAGATCTTAGAGGGAAGTGAAAAAAAATCATTTTTTTTCTCTCTCTCTCTCTTCCCGCTCTCACTCTCCCATACTCATTGCCTCCTCCCTCCCAAAAATGGGCCTTCTCTCCCTTTTTTTACTTTTCATACTTTTTCTTTATTTTTATTTTATTTTTCTTTTTCCTTATTATTATTTTTCTTGTTTACCTTTTCCATTATTTCCTCCACTTAACACTTGGCTTAATGTGAGTCATTCACACAAGTGCACCACATGTCATGCCTTGTGTCACTCGACACCCGATGCCTCGAAAAAAGTGAAATTCTAATTGGGGTAACTAGATTTCGCGAGACGAATTCAACGGTGAAGTCCGTTTCGTCATCCGAGATCTAGAAATATTTTTGTTTTCAACCGAAATTACCGTTTTACCATTTTTCAGAAAAATTGAATTTTTTCCCAGGTTTTACATGTTTACATGGATAATACTGAAATTGGGAAAAATGTTGAATTGGCCTTGCAAATTGAAGATGATGAAGACATCGATGTAGAGCAAGAATTTGATGATGATGATGAAGTCACCGATGTAGAGCAAGAATTTGATGATGATGATGATGATGATGATGATGATAGTGAGGGAGACCAAGAATTTAATGATGATGACAATGACTAAATAATTATATTCATATTTTTTTGTAATTATTTCAAACAATATATTTGGAATTTACTTTTTAATGTTATAATTAATGTAAGACTGTGTTAATATTTTTTACTTAAATTTTAAGTATATTCACCATATATTTTTGTATAGCTAGCCAGAGCGACATACAGGCCACTTGGATACACATGGTGAGGATGTCCTCACCCCACCACCACCTTATCTCTGCTTACGTGCTACAATCACAATTCTTTACCTTGACATCATGCGATGGAACAAGCGAGACTATTGATTAGAGTTGAAGAAAATAAATGCTTGAATTTTTCTATATAATTTTATCTTATGTATTATTGTGGGTGTTTGTTGTGTGTGTATGACATTGTTGTTTTCAAGTTTGTGCATGTTTATGATATTGGTATTATTATGATTGGTTCTCCCATTTATTTTTATGTTTAACATTACTTTTTTTCAGGTTGGTTCCTGTAGGTAGCCCTTTATTTCCTCCAAGTCAAGCAGTATCTACTTACATGCTTGGAAAAATTTGTGAAAGACAAGAAGCAACTGTGTATAGTGGGAAGCATCTCTCAAGAGATATTAAAGACTTTTATTATGAGGAGTTTAAGGTTAAAATATTTAGTGTATTTTTGTGTGAATAAAAATAAATTTAATAAGGATTTCATAATTATTCATTTCTATTGTTATATTTGGCAAATAAAAATATTCTTATTTCATTCTTTATAATTATTTTGTATTGTAGAAGAGGTACATTTGGGACCCAATGGATGAACAGGATATTAAGAGTTGTTGGTGGCAAAAATTTAAAAAGCAGTACAACAAACATGTTCACATTTGGAGGCATTCTAAGGACCGCAAGCCCAGTTGTGTGTGATTCGTGCTTGCGCGTGGGGTGATCGAATCAGCCAAAATTTGTATCTAAATTCCTCTTGCCGTAGCAAAGCTCTTGCAATATAGTGGTCTAGAGGTCGAAGACACGGGGATGAGTTTTCTTCGTCTGAAATGATTTAAGTGAAGTCAAAAATGGTGAATTTGGTTTGGATTTTAAGGTTTTGTAAAAACAGGGAGTTGATGATTTGCAAACTGAAAATAAGGCGAAATAAAATATAAAAAGAACTCCTTGAAGCATTGGGCCATTGGGTTTAAGATCCTAGGTTAGCAAGAGGTCCCAGTTCATTTCCTCGCGCGTTAGGAGGGATGACATATAGTCATCTCCCGAGCAGGATCTTCATTTAACTTTAAAAAACTAAACCATAATAATTTTTTGATAGAAAGCATTTTGTTAGCATTTATGGTCCTACAGTGAAAATATAACCCCTTAACCTACCTCCAGTGGCTCGTAAAGGGCAACTAATGGATATCGGTGTATCTAAAAACTAGAATACACGAACCCTAAAAGCTTGCCAAGTATTGGCCAAAGAAAGTATCAGCTTTAAACCTAAAGTTGAAAATTTGGGAACCAAAATGTTCAAGACACACTCCCGTGAAAACGGGGGCAACCGGTAGCCTCCGGATCCTACCCCCAACAGCCTTCAAGGAGGAAGGATTTTGGCAGCTCATCCTCAAGTTGTCATCCTTGGAGGTGTTTGTAACCGAGAAAATAGAAAAAGAAAGGGAAAATGAAGCAGAGAAAGAAGCGGGAATGGGAGAAATTTGGCTTCTCCAAAATTTTTATTGCCGACTTGATGGTGTTACAAACCTTGAATCTAAACATATGCGGCTTAGAGCAAAGTACAAAAACAAACCAAAACAAAGCTATTACAAAAGTAGAAAGGAAAAACAAAAGCGGTCGTTTGGATAAAAAACGAGGGCAGAGACAATTTTATGCACGGTGATTTTCGCTATCATGAGAAAAAATTCGAGTCATAGCAGTGAAAATTTAACTATGCACAGTAATTTTAAGCTATGATGAGAAAATTCCAGCGTAGCGAGAGTACGGCACTATTCATCAACGTTCCATTGCTTCTGTGGCTACTATTCCTTTGCACTATTCCATTTTTCTAGCTTTATTCTTGATTCTCGGCTTCTTGAAATTGATAAAATACATGAAATTGATGGGAAATCAACGACTTTGTTATGATTGGATTGACCTGACGATTTGGCTTCCAATTCTGCGAAAACTACAAAAAACGACCTCGAGAATCGCGTCCGATTAGAATAGTAGGGACCTTAATGTGCAAATTGGGTTAATTAGAATGATTCCCCAGTACCTGAAAACCTCAAAACCTATAATAGATAGGGTTCAAAATAACACTTTTGGGCACTAATCACACACCCCCCAACCTACATTGCTAGTCCCTTAGCAATGAAACCAGAAAGAAAGAGGGAGCATACAAAACAATAACAAAATAATGTTCACCCAAATGGTATTTCGAAAAGGTTGTGAATGAGTAATGCTATCCACCCCAGTAAAAATCATCAAAGCCTTGTCCAATAACTATCATGAGAGAATGAATGTCATACAAAATTGAGTATTAAAAGAGCCTCCTTCTTGGTGAATCAACCAGAGACTTCCACTAAAATTTAAGTGTTTGTTTGATCAGATCTCAACAATAAGCGCTAGCGCACTCTCCCCAACCTAGCTACTGCCCTGACCTAGCATGCTAACTTAGGCCAAATAGATCAGGACCCGCTCTTGTTACAGCTTTTCAGTTTGTAGGGTGCAATGCTGAGGGTTCGAATTCACCAAAGTCCATGTAACGGGGATCTACCGATGACTCCCAACCAATTAAGGCTTAGGGCACCAAGTCATAAGGATCTTTCGACCACAAACTCTTCAGGTTTCATCAGGACTTGAATGATTTTAGACTCGGCCACACCTGACTTGCTAAACTCCACCCATCGACCCGTGTAGCGAGCACTAAGTCGGTGGATCCCAACCAGTTGGCTTAGCGCAGGGGAGAGCTTTAAAGGCTTTCGCCATATACCCCTCGGACCGTGCTCAGTTTGGGAAACAGCGTTGCAATTTTCTTCTTTTTCTTTTTTCTTTTTCTTTTCATCTTTTTATTTTGGAAGACATTGGCCTTCTATTCATGGGGTCCTTAACCTATTAAGGTAGTCAATGAAACTAGGGTGTAGAGCTGTGCAAGGCTTAGGAGGCTAAGCGGTTTTGGAGTTATTGAAGGAAACCTGATGTGCACGGTCATGTGGTTAGCTAAAGGTGGAAGAAAAGGTCGAGGGGAAATCAGCGGGGTTAACTAATCATCCAGCTTTCGATTAGGCATGGAATCAATCTAACATTAATAGAATTGGACAAAGTTTCAATTTTCAAACCACGAGTTAGGCAAAACACAAAAAAAATGGAGTGCGGTTTTTGAACAAAATAAAATTTGTATAGTATAACGACTACAAAAAAAAAAAAGAAAACCAGCAAGCCACTGAACATCACAAATGGACTTGCTCAAAATAGTAACAAAAATATAAGTGCAAAATCCACTTCCTTCACTGACTCTCCCCCCCAACCAAATATCTCATTGTCCGCAATGGGGCTCGGATTGAAAAGTTAGGGAAGGAAGTGTTACCTCCTTGATGAGATGTGATTGTTTTTGGAGTTAGATATCGCAAGCCTATCAACACTTTATTCACTCCATTTGGGCTTCAAATGAACAAGTTAGAAGAAGAAAAGAGAAAAAAAAAGTGATCACTGGAGAATTTTGAAAAATTTCACTTTCATAAAAATTTCAAAGTGTTCTTTCTAGTTAGATTTAGATTCTACACTCTCTAAGATTTCCAATCACTACAAAACGCCTAAACGGAGTTCTGATGAAGTGCTAAGTGATCAAACAAATCAAGAGGTGCAAAATCAGGAAGGAATTATTATCACGAAATTATCAGTGGTACAAAATTCGCTATAATAAATTTCGCCATATGAAATAGCGAATTTTTTTTTTTTGAAAAATGAAAATAAAATAATTAATAATAATAATAATAATAATAAAATAAAATAATTTTTAGAGACAACATTTTTTTTAGAAAATAAAATAAATTTTAAGACAAAAAAAAATAATTAAAATAAAATAAAAATAATAATAATTTTTTTATTTTTTTTTACTTACCCCAATTGCTCCTCATTTTGTCTTCACATGGGGGAACATCCAGACGCTTAATTCCGCATAAATGGGCACTCCACGCCCAAATTTTCATCAGATTTTGGCGTAAAATTTCGGCTTATGTGTGCTAAATTTTCCCAAAGCCTCTGCTCCTTGCTATTTCTTTATTCCAGTCTTTTCAAATTTTCAGTACTTAAACTGCAAAATTAATACAATAAAAATTAAGAAAAATTAAAAGTGAAAACAATCTGTGTGCCCCAAATATTAACTTAAAAAATTAGAGAAAATCAAGGAGAAAAATTATAAATCCAATTAAAATAAGATAAAATAAATAAAACATGAAAAGAAATTAAAACAAAAGTGGGCGGAGTTGGGGAGCTTAGAAATGTCGAGGTGCAGTGCTCCAAATCCGAACCCTAGCCAGCACTCGAACCATCCACTATATGCCATGCGGTATGTGCGGTGCCATCGATTTGATGTAGTGGCTGGGTCTGTGCGGTGGCCTTCTTCCTAAAGTTTTTCATGGCAGGTAGTGATGGGCCGGCCTTAGCTTTGAGTGCTTCGGGGTTAGCGTGTAACCCGGTGTGAGCGGAATATACACTTCTTGGTCGATGGAGGGACTCACGGCGTGGGCATTTGGTGGCTTGGGCGATGTACTAAGTTCGGTTTCATGGGAATCGGTTGAAGAGATAGCTTTGTGGTTCTTTCCACCTTCTATTCCTTCCCGCCTCCTCGGTCATTAAGGTAATGATTTCTTCTTCTTTTTCCCTTGGAAAAACAACATCGCACATATCTGAGGATTCAGATAATCCTTCAGACAATTCAATAAAATCCTTTATAAGCCCCTGGTGTGGCTGTTGTTGACACTGCTCCTCTGCCATGGTGTCACTTTGGCACTCTTCCTTTGGTGGACATTGCTACTGATCGATTAGGTTTTCAATGGAGTCTTGCAGGTTGTCCCATTTATGCTAAAAATCATTTTTCAGCCCATCAATTTCTTGTTCAAATTGTCTTCCATAGTGACAATTCTCTTATTCGAATGGGCATTAATCCCTTTCTGCTCTGCCACAAAGTCATCCACTATCTGGGTAAGGTCCAAAATGGCTTGTTCAAATGGAGGGATTGACTGTGGTGGCTGGTAGTGAGGGAGTTGGAAACATAAAATGGAGGTTCGGGAGGTGCATCTTTGTGGAGGTCTTGGTTCCCATGAGGGTTGGTGTGATTCCCGACTATGGTTGTAAGTACTACCATATGGTGAACTCATCCATTGGTTTCTATAGTCCCTCATGGACCTATATTCATTTGGATTCCTCTCCATAGGTTGCTGACTTTTCCATGACTGGTTCCTGTAATCCCTCATAGACATGTATGCAATATAGTGAGTAGCATGCCTTCTGGATTTCTAATCCACTGGAAATTCTGCGATAAGCAGGGTACTTGACAACCAGAAGCAATCCTACCTAAAAGGTTAGGAATTGTGGCGAAACTAATATTAGATAATATATGCAGAGAGAAATTCACGAGACTTGTGATGAAGATCGCAGAGTGTTCATCTGAGTCATCATTCGCATAGGCTGCCGTCACCGACAGCGGCGTAATTGATTCATGCCACGGTGGGGGTGATCGAAATCAACAAATTTGTATCTAAATTCCTCTCTTTTGCCGTGCAAAGCTCTTTGCAATATGATAGTCTGGTCGAACACAGGATGAGTTTCTTCGTACAAATGATTTAAGTGAAAAAAAGTCGAATGGTGAATTTGGTTTGGATTTTAAGGTTTTGTAAAGCGGGGAGTTGATGATTTTCAAGCGAAAATAGGCGAAATAAAATATAAAAAGAACTCCTTGAAGCATTGGGCCAATGGGTTTAAGATCCTAGGCTAACGAGAGGTCCCCGGGTTCATTTCCTCGCGTTAGGGAGGATGACATATAGTCATCTCCCGAACCGGATCTTCATTTAACTTTAAAAACTAAACCCTAATAATTTTCCTTTTGATAGAAAGCATTTATTTAGCATTTATGGTTCCTACAGTGAAAATATAACCCCTTAACCTACCTCCAGTGGCTCGTAAAGGGCAACTAATGGATATCGATTAATATCTAAAGCTAAGAATACTTTGAACCTGAGAGAAGCTTGTAGTGATGAGAGTATCAGGAAAGGCTTTGGGCCTCAAAGTTGAAAATTTGGGAACCAAAATGTCAAAACACCTGTTCTGTGAAAAACAGGGGAACCTCTAGCAACCTCCAGATCCTACCCCCCAGCAGCCTTCTACTTCAAGGAGGAAGGGTTTTAGCCTCCAAGTTGTCATCCTTGGAGATTGTTTGGCAACAGAAAATAGAAAAGAAAGGAGAAAATGAAACGAGGAAAGAAGCGGGAGCAGGAGGAGGTAGAAAGCTTCTCCAAAAATTTAATGCCCGACTTGATTGAAGTTATTTACAAACCTTGACTCTAAGCTTATATCTGACTGGAGACGAGAAGTACAAAGCAAACCAAAACAAAAGCTATTACAAAGGGTAGAAAGGAGAAAAAGAAACAAAAAAAAAAGAACGAGTCGTTGGATAAAAAACATGAAGCCAGACGATTTTCGTTATGCCGCATTGATTTCGCTATCATAGCAAAAATTCAATCATAGAGAAAATTGAAAATTTAAGCTATGCCGCCGATGGTACAGCTATGATAGTGAAAGAATCAGTATAGCGAAATTTTCTTCTTGTTAAGTCATTTGTTCCATTGCTTCACTGCTAGATTACTATTCCCACTACACTATTCCATTTTATTCTAGCTTTGATATTCTTCATTCATTCTTTGAATTGATAAAAATACATATGAAATTGATGGGGAAATCAACTCGACTTTGTTATGATTGGATTGACACGACGATTTGGCTTCAATTCACATAAAAACTACAAAAAGCTTGACTCGCGGAATACGTCGTTGAATAGTAAGGGACCTTAATGTGTAAATCGGGTTAATTAGAATGATTAGTACACAAAAAGCACTCAAAACCTATAATAAATAGGGTTCAAAATAGCACTTTTTGGGCACTAATCAGTGTGACCCAAGAAATTTGGGATAATTAGCAACAACATTGGAACACTGTAGAATGGAAAGAGAGCTTAGAAATCTAAACAAAATCGTCACAGTGGGGCGAAATTGGTCCACAAATAGAGTTTGACTAAGCATACGTGTGGATCTCGATCTATGGTGGAGCATTCTTTAAAAATGGTAAATTATTAATTATTTAGTGCTCTAATTTTTAGTTTTAGATTTATTTTTTTTTTTCAATTTAAACTTTTTTAAATATGATCTTAACTTATTGTGAAAATGAAGAGTTGCAATGTCGGCCCAATAGTTGGGAGCTATTCAAGAAAGTGCACATGAAAAAAGATGGAACATTTGTGGATGCCAAGTCAAAGCAAGTGAATGTAGGTTCATCTTTTATTATTTAGTAATTTTAAAGTTATTTAATAATTGTTAAATCATATATTTTAATATTAACTTGAACAATTTTTTAATTTAGGATCGGATGATGGTTCACAACCTCCACCAGTTAACATAGACACTCTTTATTTTGAGACTACATGTGGAGATAAGAGGAGACGTGTATATGGTCTTGGCTCACGGGCTGCATCTATCTATCATTCCTCCTGTCAAAGTACTGAGAGCTCACACTCATCAGCATTTGTAGCTGGAGTTAGAGAGATTGTACAATAGGAGCTCGCAGATAAGAAAGCAGAGATGGATAGAGCACCTGCTGAGTTAACTGCTGAAAGAGAGCGTTTTCATGAGATACGAGAAGTAGATGGGGGCGTTTCATGGAGCGAGATGCAATATATTCGACAATTTAATGGATCGGGATCTTTTGCACATAAGCTTGGTGATAACTTTTAATGTTGGATGTGTAAAACAAAAATGTTATTATTAGTTATGCTTCATATATAACTTTTATTTATTTATTTTATATTATCTTGTTTAATGTTTTAGCATATGAAAGACATTTTTAATTATTGAATTTTAATTTTCTTCTAATTTTATTAAAATGTATCAAAATATATTCTAATTAAAAATAACATTTAATTTATAAAAATTATATAAAATATAACAATAGGACAAAAAATAATAGTGACGGAATAGTGACAAAGCGTTAGTAATGATTTTATCCTTTGATCCATCACAAAATTATGAGATTTCTATACGCTAATCCATCACAAAGTATAATGATTTTGTCACAATCCATCACAATTTTAGCCCAGTTTCTATAACTAATCTGTCTGGTACAGCGATGGATTTTTTCATTATTTTGTCACAATTTTGTGATGGATTTTTGTCACTATTCGGTCATAATTTTATGATAGAAATACCTTTCTATGATGCAAATTTAATGACGGAAACTATTTACATTACAAAATTGTGACAGATTACAATCACAAATCCGTCACAATTTTGTGACTATAAATCGTACCGTCACAAATCCATCACAAAGTTGTGACAGAATAGTGACAAAAATCCGTCACAATTTTGTGATTGAAACACCTTTTAACACCATTGAATTTTTTGTGATGAAAACTATTTCCGTCACAATTTTTTGACAAATTTTCGTCAAAAATCGGTCACAAACTTTTATGACGGAATTTTTTTTTGTCACAAAATTTAGTAACGACCAATATTGTGATGACGAAAATTCCGTCACAAATCCGTCACTAAACATGATTTGTGACGGAATTGTGACAGAAATTTCTGTCACTATTTTGGTTTTTCCTTGTAATGTTCCACCTTCGTGGACCCTTGATACTTCTGTTTCATTGAGTCCCAAATTGCCTTCAACGTCTCCTTGTCGAGAATTGTTTCCAGGATTTCTTTATCAATTGCTTGGAACATGAAGTTCTTGACCTTTAGATCTTTGAGCTTGGCCTCCTCCACGGTCTTCCTCTACGCCTCACTCGCTGGTGCTGTCCCAATTGTCGGTATAGGGATCCCTTCGTCCACTAGGCTCCACATCTCCTTGCTCCTCAGAAAGTTCTCCATCGTCATTGACCAATAATCATAATGGCCATTGAACCTCGGAATGGACGGTTGCACAAACTTCTATGAGTTTGACATTCTGATCTCTCTGTGTTTAACTCAGACATCTCACAAACTCTCGTGTTTGTCCCAACCAGGCCCCGTACAGAGCTCTAATACCAAATGTTGATATTCAGAACAACTAAGGAATAGCTGGAAGGAATATATTCGATTATAGCAAACTGGGGCTATTTATAGCCTTTACAAAACAGAAGGGAAATAACAAACCACGCTTTACAAGCCTATAATGTGGTGATTAAAATTTGAAACAAAACAAACTCTATCCTTCCTAAAGAATAGATCCTCCTAGAGACTAGGACTTATTAACATACTATTGAATGAAAACAAAGACTACTTCAAACATAAATATAACAAATTATATCTAAAATAGATCATGCTGTTGTTCGAAATGGGTCGAATAAATTGCCAACACTTGTGCTTGATAAAACAAAATAAAAGTTTGAATCAAAACACACACACTGTAAAACCCGAGAAAATTTTGATTTTATGAAAAAGGGTAAAATGGTAATTTCTGTCAAAATCCAGAATATTTCTAGATATCGGATGATGAAATGGACTTCACCGTTGGAATCGTCTCACGAAATCTAGCTACCACGTCGGTAGTCAAATTAGCAAGAGGCCGATCGAATTTCAAGTCTTTGAGCACGAAGTGTAAGTTAATGGTGTGACTGACATTGAGGGCATGTGATGTGATAAGGGTCACCTGCTGCATGTACCATGTGATGCATGTTTGTGATTAGTGAGGAGATGAATAAATGGCTTAGATTAAGCCAAATGTCAAAGATCCCTTAAAAGTCAAATTAAAGGGACAATGAAATTAATTGAAAGAAAAGAAAATAAAATGACTTCATCTTCTCCATTTCTTTGAAAGCGTGCGTGAGGGAAAAAGCGGTTTTAGAGAGAGAAATTCCAACTTCTCTCTAGATTTCCTGGCTTTCGGACAGTCGGTTCTCGTTGGGCCAAGAAGCAAAGTTGATCTACGCTACAAGGGTTACGCGTGGACATCGATTTTGTGGAGTTTCAACAACTCCGAGAGGTAGGAGTCTTTTCCTACTTGATTTATTCTTTGGCTAAGAGCCATTTTAATGAATGAGGATTTGTTAAGGCCTGGATGACCGTGTTTTCGGTCCCAAAATAATTGGACAAAGTGAAGGAAATCCCTAATGTGGCCAAGAACAGTGTCGAGACCTAGGGTTTTACTGTTCACGTGGTTTATGTGATGCCCCAAAACCTAGGGGCCCGTTGACTACCCATCAACTCGCGGAAAATCTATACGTCTCGTATCGCGAGACCCATACCTAAGTAAAAATGGCCACTTGGGCCCATATTCCAATAGTTCAAGAGTTATACATTACTCTTAATACAAATACATATTAAAATTTACAATTATAATACATATTATCCCAAAAAAAACACCAAAGCCACAACCCGGCTTTCTTCAAACTCGGCCTCTAAGATGAGCGTCTTTCGACGCTCCTGTGCACGAAAAATATTCCCTCGGCAGGTGAGCTAACTCCCGATAGTGGAATTGCCACTAAATAGGTTACTCCGCTAAGTGCGCCTGTGATCAATTTAAACACACGCTCCAAGTAAATTCGTGATCTACTTGAATGCCAAATGCAGATCCATGTCTTGAGTCCTCACCAACTCCCTCACACTTTCCTAAGCCATGTATGAGAAAACACCATTTTCAAAACAAAACTTGTTGTTCTTGAAAATACACTACCGAATGTCGGTAAAAATATGAGACTACCTTCCGAGGCGAATGTGTTGGAGAACTTCTTGAAACAGTCATGAGTCCTCACTCCAGAAATGATACATTGGAATGAGTCTCCCAACCCCATTGTCGGAAAATCATCTGTGAAATTCCTTTATAGCCATGTTCGTTTTTCGAAAATTCATATCGTCATCACACCTAATTTCTAGGTTACCCCGGTGCATATGAATGCATTATGTCATTTAACACAATCCAACCAATATATATCAAATATGCATATATTATCAAATTTGCAATCATACCACATGTTATTCAAATTTGATCAACCATCTCCCAAATTTGCTCACTTGAGCTAATCACTATTCCATTACCAATGGCCTACACCCACAATTATATTCTATATAATTATGGCATCATGTTAACACATCAGCATTGCTATTAGTTTCTTTGATCAACTTGGCTTTCGAAGCCACTCATGAAACAATTTCATACACACAACATATGGACGTTTTTGGTCCATTTCACTCTTTGGGGGCCCATTTTTTGATCCCAAAAGCAGCTCGAAATATGGGCTGTCCGTGGGCAGCCCACTCATCAACATTTGTTCCGATTTTGAAAGCAGAATTTCCATGGCCATTTCGGCCTCTACACAAAACACAATTTATTGCATAAATCATGACCCCATTTAAGCAGTCCTGCATCGCAATTTGTCCAAATGGGTTCCAAAAATTTTCACACTTCGGTCCCAAGTTTTTAGGACCGATCAAATGGCCACTCATGGCCTCAAATCAACTCAAGCATCACAAAATACTTAAACAAGGGGTAAAACAAGTAGGATAAAACCCCTACCTCACGGAGTTTGTCAAAAACTCGGCCGGCTCGCATGCATTAGTCCTCGTCGTAGAACCACTTTGCTTCTTGGCCCGAAGAAATCCGACGGTTCGATCGTCCGGGATCTTAGAGAGAAGTTGCACACTCTCTCTCTAAAAATAAAAAACCTAACTCATTGCATCTCCTTTTGCTCTCCTTCACGTTTTGAAACCGCCAAGGAAGAGACCACTATTCAATTTTTGTCTTTTTCCTCATTAAACTTTATATAATGCCATCCATGTCCTTATAGTTTTGACAAAGAATGGCACTATCTGGAAAGCCATCCCATTTCATCCTCTCTCTATCTTGTGACATGTGTCATAAGAGTACATGTCATAGGTGACTTTTGTCACATCACAAGTCGTTTTCGTGAGACGATTCCAGATTTCGATGAAACCGATTACGACGGTGAAGTCTTTCTCATCAGAGATCTAGAAAAATTCGATTTTGCAGTACCCTATTTTGCCCTTTTGAAAATTGGATTTTCTGGGGTTCACATTCTCCCTCGTAAAGAATTTCGTCCCCGAAATTCCACACATATGCATCCAGCCACATGCATATGTAACCTCACCTAACTCCAAGACCGTGTCGAGTATGACAACCAGTATAATTGATGCGGCAACGCGATAGGCGTCAACTCATCCATGTCAGAATGGCATGACACCCAATCGTCTACCACAAGGTCCACCATGGCGAATCCGCGAGATCACGACTCACGATCTCGTACATCGGTAACTCTCACCACACAGATCCTAGGAAGAATTTCCCATTATCCTCTGCAAGGAGCCTCAACCTGTTTGAACCTATCACACGAGATGAAATGTGAATGAACATAATGAAAAAATGATTGCAGGTATAAAATGTACCACGTACTTCAATTTTGATCATGCTTAGCCTCTGGCGGCGTGAACATCCTTGAGTCCTCGACATCTTAACCTACTTGGGCTCGTACCTTACCTGGCTTGTCTGGCCCCTCGCTGTTGCTGCTGGAATTGCCTCTGTATCCGGGGCTTGTGGTTCCTGCCCATACTAGGTGTGGTGGAATGAGCGCCCTCCTCTTTGTCTGGCTCTTGGGGTGTGATGTCCCAAAGTCTGGATGAAAGCGTCTCGAAATGATGCATCTCATATGTCGGGCTGATGGCAATGATGGCACACCATTTACCCGGCGGCCAAGCCTTTTCGTCCATCGCCGGCCCAGGATGGTTTGTTGGCTTTGGAACCCTCGTGAACTAGAAGCCATGGCTTCTTCCAGCCCAAGTGACCTCTTTCTCTTGCTACTAACACCCACGTGCGGTGCTCAGGCATCCTCGATCTCTCCTCATGGTCAAGGTTGTCCCTGACCAGCGGAGTCCATGTCCCGTGGCGAAGTCCACTATCCACGTGAATGGATAACTTCATCCCATTCTCGAATCTCTGACTTGTATCTTTGGCCCGGCCATGTAATCATCATTGCATGGTAGCTCGGTGAATCTAACCACATAATCCATCATCCATGGTCTGCTGACTACAGAACTCTGACCTTAGCATGCCTACATGATATCTGGAAAATACTTACCATGAAAGATCATGGAACGCTCTTGTCAAGTCATTACCTCAAGGTCTCGAGGTCTTTGCCCATTCCATATGCTTGAACTCACCCTCTAGTGGAGCAGCATTTGGTCTAATCAGTGGGTATCGAGGTAATCTCAGTAGCCTCGACACCTTCGACACATGTCGGATGATGTGCCACTGAGAACCTCTGGGTTACTGGACCTCCACGACTATAACATTTGCTTTGTGCAATAATGAGACCCTTGTCTCGACCTGGCCAGCCTCTTTGAGTCGAGCAATGGTGGTGCAGTGAGCATGCCACAGTGGATGCCCTGCGTCCTGCCTGACTAGCCATCTACAGGGTCAGGAGAATGACAGTTAAATTCAATCTGACATCTCTAAGGCATAAACGATACGAGACACTATTCCTTTGAAAGCATTTCATACACAATGTCCATGCATTTTCGGTAATGCAAGACAATAATCTTCACACTAAATCATTTTATAACAAAATTTCAATTTTTACAAATTTTATTTCATTTTATTTTATTTTATTATTATTGTCATTTTTTTTTTCAATTTTTTTTTTTTTGTGAACAGTGTTCATGAGATGTGGCTTGATGCGAGTCCAAAAGCGGGTTGGGTGCACGGTGCACACCAGCGGACCAGGCTGTGCTTGCGGGCACAACTGCGCCAGCAGCGATCTTGAGGGTACGTGTCGTGAGCATGCCCTGGTGTCATGATTTTTGCTTTGACCCGTGTCGCGACCACGTGCGGCGATCTTGCATGTAGGCGTAATGGTATTTCAGTGCAACTCCTGGTACCATGTCTCGAAACCCCATTGGTCACGCGATACAAATTTTGTATCGACCTAATCCACTGTGCCCTGTCGCGGAGTCTTGGGTGTTGTATCGCGCTGTGTTTTTTTTTTCATTTACGCTGCGGAAAAATACACTATATCCATTTTTTTCATTCTCAGTACATCGATATTTTATAAAAATTTATTTTATTTAATTTTCTTAACTCGGTTACAACGCCAAAACTCCAAAAATTTTCCAACACATCTATGTGCTAATTACTAAGCACACAATCACTCAACACATAACACTCTAGGTTATGCACATCATTCACACATACATACCACCAGTGACAATTCATCAGTAATCCCTTGCCTGACATATATGACAATCAACATGTTATACACCCGATCAACGCAAAACCGGTGCATGCGTGTTCCTATTTATCTTTGTGATTGTCATCACATACCTACACCCTAACATCGAGCTTTGCCAAGGCGTGATGTTCTTACACCTTATACGACAGCTAAGCGGAATTTTAAATCCCTGAGTTTTCATATGCAAGTTCTACACTCAGACGTGACCAGGCCAGTCTGGCTAGATTTCGTCAGTGCCTAAGCTCGTACCAGTGAAGAGTGATATCATGACTAAACTTATGGATACCTTGAGCTCACTAGGCAATCATTTACTTAAGCTCGACCATCTTTGTGAATTTATAAACCACAGGCTCGACCTATCTTGTGAGTCCACAACCCGAAGTCAGTTGACTACCCGTCAACCCGAGAAAAATCGTCATATGTCCTTGAGACCCATACCTAAGTAAAAATGGCCACTTGGGCCCATATACCAATACTCATAAAAAATATACCCAACTATATTCCAATTAAGTTCAAGAGTTATACATTACTCTTAATACAAATACATGTGAAATTACAATTCTAATACATATTATCTAAAAAAAGCGCAGCTTAAAACTTTCTTCAGAAACTCGACCTCCCCAAGATGGCGTCTTCTCGACGCTCACGTACTTGAAAAAAAATATTCCCTCGACGAGGGTATTTATACCCAATAATTAGATTACTAAATAGGTACTCCGCTAAGTGCATATCTGCAATGATCAGCTAAACACACACTCAATGGTCGTGATCCTACTTGAATGTCTAAATGCCCGATCCATGTCTCCGGTCACCATCGACTCCTCTCGCGCACTCTAAGCCATGTATGAGAAAACACCAAACAAACTTTGTTGGTGTTCTTGAAAATACCTTGCCGAGTGTGGGTAAAAATATGGGATTCCCTCAGAGGCGAATGTGTTGGAGAGCTTGGAGTCATGGTCTCATCGAAATGATCACATTGGACAGTCTCCCAACCCGTGTCAGAAAAATCATCTGTGAAATTCCTTTTATAACCATGTTGGATTTTCAAAAAAATTCATGTCATGCACTCACACCTAATTTCTAGGTGCGGTGCATATAAGTGCATTATGCCATTTCAACACAATCCGAAACCCGATATATATAAAATATGCATATATTATCAAATTTGCAATCACACCACATGTTATTCAAGTGATCAACCATGCAATTTTAACAAAGCGAGGCTAATCACTATTCCATTTCGATAGCCCTCGCTGATATTCTATATAATTGCCTTGACATCATGTTAACATCAGCGTTAACCTATTAGTTTATTTGATCAACCAACTCAAGCCACTCACTTCAAACAATTTCATACCGCCCTGACATATGGGCGTTTTTGGTCCATTTCATCTAGCTGGCGTTTTTGATTACAAATGCATGCCAAGGTGTCAGTGGGCGACCACTCATCTTTGACTATTCCGGTTTTGAAGCGGAGTTTCCATTATTCAGGCCTCACACCAAACACTACTACAATTATTGCATAAATCATGACCAAGGTGATACCAGGGGAAAGGAAGGAAGGCCTTTAGGTTTTTGTTTATATGACTTTTTTGAAAGGGCACACAGCGTCTCCACGAATGGTTCCAAAATCTTCACCTTAGGTCCGAGTTTTGGGACCGATCAACAAACACCCCACGCGACCTCCCAATCAACTCGAAGCATCACCAAAACACTTAACTGATGGGTAAAAGCAGAAAGTAGGATGACCTCATGGGTTGTCAAAAACTCCGGCGTCACCAGCTTATAGTCCTCGTCACGTAGAACCACTTTGCTTCTTGAATCAAGCGGTCCGTCAGGATCTTAGAGAGAAGTTGCACACTCTCTCTCTAAAAATCAAAAACCTAACTCACTACATCTCCTTTTGCTCTCCTTCACATTTTTGGCTCCTTAAGGAAGAAGACCACTATTCAATTTTTTGTCTTTTTCCTCATTAAACTTTCCTATAATGCCATCCATGTCCCTTCTCTTGGATTTTGACAAATGGCACTATCTAGGCCATCCATTGCACCCTCTCTCTATCTTGTAACATGTGTCACAAGAGTGCGTATCGTAAGGTATTTTGTCGTCGGAATCTTTTTATGACTGATGCCAGGCGCCTCTCGAAGCGTGCAAATTCGCGTTATCTCGGGTCGGTAATGATGACTGATTTGTTCTTGATTCTGCGGTGAAGTCGTTTGTATCCGAGATCTAGAAAATTCCAGTTTTTTACACCAATTACGATTTTACCCTTTTTGAAAATTGGATTTTCGGGGTTTCACAGGTTTATGTGATTTGTGTGTTCTTTCGGGTGATTGAAATTAATTGCTTGAATTGGTTATTAGCCCATGTGAAGCTAATTTTGGTGTTGTATATGAATTGAATATACTATCCTTTGTATGAGATTGGAAGATTTGTGATAAGTATATGCATGTTGAAATATATTATGAATTGTTGGAAACCAACACAATCATTTCCATATGCCCAAAGAACACCATATAATGATAGGTGTGGTACATGATAATTAAATCGAAGAAGTTATCTAACGATCAGATTCTTTGTATTATTAAAAATATAATTTTCTCGGAAAGTTGTCAGAAATTGTGTTGGGAAAATTGTCCAACAATTCCGTCGGAGGGCCCATGATTATTTGGGAGAGTTACAAACAAGTTCACCTCGGAGGATTAATCCAGCACGTGTGGAGGGTTGTCAATTAAAACCAAATCATTTTTGGAAAAAATGGTTTTTCTCTGTGGCTTAGGCATGTGTAGAAGTCGGTGAGGACTGAGACATGGGATTTGGGCATGTAGACATTCAAGTAGGATCATGCATTTATGAATGGTGGTTACACGTGCATGTGCACTTAGGTGGGGTAACCCATGTGGGAGATTATCCTTCTTGGGCATTGCTGCCATGTGGGAACATTATTTCGATGCGGGGTCGACCGGTGCTCACTAGGGAACGCTTTAAGCGGATTAATGGCTTTGATATTTTGTATAACATGTATTAGAATTCTTAATTTTTAATATATGTTTGTCATTAACTCTTGAACTATTATAATATAGTTGGATTGGATATATTTTGGTGAGTATGATGTGGCAGAGCCAATGTAGCCACACTCACGAATGGGTCTCATGATATGAACATCACTGAGGGTTTTCCGCGAGTTGATGGTGGTATTGATGCTCTAAAGTCTAATGAGGCATAGAACAAGACTTTGTTCTTAATAAATATTAGATTGTAGAAGGTATGTGCTTTGCAAATAGAAGTCACCAAATCATATTATGTTGTTAACAGGAAAGTATGAAAAAATATTTTGAATATATAGTAATGAAAAATTATAAGTATAACAAAATCTGTGTGAATAAAAATTTATATAAAATCGTATAAAAATAATTAATTTCCTAAAGAAATTATTATATCTTAATAAGAAGAAATATATATATATGAAAGAAATTACTGTTTGATATTCAATTTGTTTTATCACTGTGAGAAAACATCATAAAACTTAGAGTATTTTCTTGAGAATAATATATAGCAATAGGAAAAAATAAAGAAATTATTTTAGAAATACTATAATACTATAATACAAAAAAATAGAATATTTAATTTCAATTTTTTTTCATCATATATCTTTTTCATACTATTAGTACTGGGTTCAATATACATAAAATTGTTTCATGATTTTTTTAATCTGAAAAATGTGATATTTTTATATTTATGGGAAATAACTTTGAATTATATTTAGTGATGAATTCTAAGTGAAGCAAAAAAACTAGATATATTAATCCATATGGTATTTTACCATTAAAGTCAAAAAAGTTTTATTTTTTTGGTTGAAATGGGAGCTCTATATTTAGTAACTAAGTATTTGAGTATAAGCTCATCATGTCTAATTCAAGTGGTAGAGTCTTCACCGTTTCAAATAGGTATAGACTTAGGAGATGAGATCTTTTGGTTGAAATGGGAGCTCAATATTAAACCTTAACTAAGTATTTGTTATGAGAAAATATCCATTCTCTAACCAAGTGGTAGAGCCTTCACCGTTTCAAATAGGCATAGACTTAGGGGACGGGATCCCGGGTTCGAGTCCAATAGGGACAACTTACTATCTTGAAACTAAAATGTATTTTTGTATAAACAAATGTATTTTTATTTTTATATTTTTATGATATGAAATTGTAAAAAACTATGGATATTAAATGTGCATACAAAGAAAACTATTAAGAACAATGAAAAGATAGTAATTTTCAATGTTTTTACGAAACCAGGTCGGACGATCAGCCAACGCCGTCCGATTCCTCATTATAAACCGCCTTGCCATTGAATAGGACATAAAATATTCAAACTGACGATCAAACCAGCAAACTGCTATAACCAGATAGCTTGCTAAGAACCGAGCCGACATGTGGCTTCTTCTTAGAATTGAAGGAACAGGGTTTATAAATATCTTTATTTTCTCACACTCTTCCGATGTGAGATTGGTGTTTGTGAGTGAAGAAAGAGACTTTTGCAAGCAGGAGAATCAAATCTTGGAACGTTGCCATTAGAGTTGAGAAAAATCTTAACAAAAAAACGTCATATTTTAAATCCTTTAATATAGCTATCATTTTAATTGCACACGATTTTTACAAATTAATTTTAAATATAAATATTGATTTAATACATATTTATAGGCACGATTTTCTTCTCATTTTAATATATTTTGTACTAAAATATTATACATATCTTTTTAGAAATTTAGAAATTCTAATTTAATTATATAAAATGGGATAAATAATGATGATGTTTTTTTCTACCGATATTGGGTTGGAGCTTCTTGGGACTGTCGGACCGGTCTGACGGATCGGATCGTCGGACAACCTGCAACCTACAAAAAAAGGGTTATCCGGCAAGGGTATGCCGATCGCCAGCTCAGATGTAAGCAAAATCGAGTTTCTTTCTTATGAAAAGTAATTCAACTCTTGGGGCGTTGATCGTGCCTTTCCGTGGTAAACGGGTTAGTATTTATAAGGAAATGGTATTACTATTTGTTAGAATGGTGATGCGGTATCTTTCCCATTGGGTGGCGGTTTTGTTTCTTATCATGGGCCAGAGCTACGAAGGAATAATGGAGGCGCGTGATCGTGTTATCCTTCTTTCCTCTATCACATGGGGTGCGGATCATAGGCCCGGGCACCTTTCAGCACATGGGTTTGGGTACCCATGTCACTTGATTATCGAAAGCGAAGCGCCGATTGGACTGCAGGCCCGTGTGCTTTCGCATGTGTCCCTCGATGGGCGGAGAAGTACATTTTTATTAGATCTGTCCTAACTCCCTTCATAAAGTGAGTTTGAGCATTACCGCCTTGAGCTAGCGCAGGCGGTGCATCTCTACCCCATCAATAGCCCCCCACCCTGGGTCAAGCAAAGCGAGCAAGGGTCAAGCGCTCGATCGGTCAGGGCTTCCATACGGCTTATAGGGATGGTTTGATCTCGAGCTTGTCGCCGTTAAACATCTTCGATAATGATGGCGCTCGTTTTCGTCCCATTCGCAAGCTGTTTTTCGCTTTAGAAACATTCTCGACGTGACTTTTCCACTTCTTCACGGTTTGGAAGTGTCTTGACTTCCGCGCTCATAACCGCTTGTGGTGCCACATCCCGTTTCCTGTGAGGTCGTTTTCCTTGTTTTCTCCTCCCAATTCGATGCGTTTTCCTTCTTCTTCGCCCATTTTATTTTCCTTGCTTTGAATCCTCAGGCCAGTTGGGGCATACTCGTCAGTCCCACCCTTCATTGCTTTCGCCGCTCTTCCTCCAACGCTGGTCATACGTGCTTCTCAGAGCCCGCATGGCGGGAGGCGGTCGAGGAGTCTCGTGGTTTCGCGAAATGGCGCTGACTCGTGACCCCGCGCCGTGGTTGCTTCGGCCCTAGTGAGCTATCTTCCCGCCAGGTAAGGGCAAGGAAGATTAGCGAGATAAGGTATCCTGGCTCGGTCATTTGAAAGTCACGTGAGGTACGCTGACGCCGGGCCTTAGCTCGGGCTGGGAGCCTGCTCGCTAAAAATTTTTGCCACTGCTATGGACCCTTTTCGGTGTTCGACCCAGTGTCCCATATCTCACGCCTTATGTGGTGTCCCAAGATGGTCTCCAGTTTTCGAGGCGGTCTCGAGAACTGTCTTCGATTTCCTTTGCACCCTTCAAAAAAGCGCGACAAAGATTTCAATGTGTGTCAGTTCCAACTCTCTCTCCTAATTTTTTGGGCGCCTTGGTCGCCTTTCGTTTTTTTTTTTTAGGATAAGGGCCTCGTGGTCCCTAGACGCTTACGTCGGATTCTAAACGTGAAAGAGGCCTCAGAAGGCTTCTCAGATATTTCATGGGCCAATGTACCTAAACCTATTTATTTCCGACCTCCCTTCTTCCCACAAGCATTGGAAAGAGCGCTATTTATTTGTTAGGGGTCGACATTGGGAATACAACTCTACCGACCAAGACGATACGCTGGGGATTCCGACAGTATGGACTGCCCCTGAGAACCTGTGTGAGTTATCATCAACTAAGGATTTAGGATACGGATGTGCATAAGATGACGTTCAGAACGCGGTATGGACATTATGAGTTCCTTGTAATGTCGTTTGGGTAGACAAATGCACCGGCGGCTTTCATGGACTTAATGAATCGTGTTTTCCGATCGTATGTAGATCAGTTTGTCGTGGTGTTCATAGACTACATCCTTGTGTATTCAAAGGATCGGGAAAATCATGATAAGCACCTTCGGGTAGTGTTAGAAACCTTGAGAAATGAAAGGTTATATGCAAAATTATGTAAA
Source organism: Tetrastigma voinierianum (assembly GCA_016808115.1). Lineage (NCBI taxonomy): Eukaryota > Viridiplantae > Streptophyta > Magnoliopsida > Vitales > Vitaceae > Tetrastigma > Tetrastigma voinierianum. The sequence goes on from JAEQBH010004109.1 coordinate 228,905, forward strand.
TGTGAATTTTGGTTGAGAGAAGTGTCTTCCTAGACACATTGTATCAGAAGAAGGAATTCAAGTGGATCCAAAGAAGGTAGAGGTGATTATTGAATGGAAACCACCAAGAAATGTTACAGAAGTGCGTAGTTTCCTGGGACTGGCAGGTTACTACAAAAGATTTGTTAAGGGGTTTTCGATGATCGCAGCCCCGATGACAAGATTGCTCCAGAAAAATGTAAAGTTTGAGTGGAGTGAAAAGTGCCAAATAAGTTTTGATAAGTTGAAAGCATTTCAACCGAGGCAACCTGCCTACTCAACCCACTCACGGCAACAATATGTGATATTTAGTGACAAGTGCCACAAATTGACTCGATGTCCCTGCAGGTGTAGCTTATGCTCAAGACGCTAGCCGCATGAAAGAACTACCCTACGCATGATTTGAATTACCGCAATTGTGTTTGCGCTTGAAAATATGGAGAGATTACCTTACGTGGGAAGAGTGTTTCATCTACACTCGCATCACAAGAGTCTCAAGTATTCATTTCACAACTATAACTCGAGACAATTAGAAGGATGAATTGATAAAAGAAGGCACGGCGTGATTGACTATCACCCCGTGAGCGCTAATGTAGTGGCCGACGCTTTGAGTAGAAAGACAGTGCAAACACTTTGAGCGTTGAATGCTCATTTGTCACTATCAAACGACGGTGCAATAGTAGAAGAATTAGTAGCAAAACCGGATTTGTTGAACCGAGCACTAGAGGCACAAACGAATGATGAGAAAATTTCATTATAGTGAGTCAAATCGGGAGAAGGAAAAAGAATGAGCCAATAAAGGAAGATGGATCCTTGTATTATAAAGATCGGGTTTGTGTACCCAATGATAGTGAATTAAAGAAAGCCATCCTAGAAAAGGCACACAATGAATCTTTTGCTATGCATCCAAGTAGCATAAAGATGTATCAAGATTTAAAGGTTTCATACTGGTGGTCCGAAATGAAAAGAGATGTTCATAATTTGTGACCAAGTGTTTAGTGTGTCAAAAAGTGAAGGCAGAGCATCAAGTTCCTTCGATTACCGCAGCCTATCGACACCGGAGTGGAAATGGGACCAATCACCATGGATTTTGTGGTTGCTACTATTAATGTGGAAGGGCACGACTCGGGCTTTGGGTCAGAAGAGACCTGATGACTAAGCTCACCACTTCCTACTAGTGAGAACCGATTATTCGCTTGATAGGCTAGCAGAGCTCTATATCAAGGAAATAGTTCGTTGCATGATTCCAATATCCATTATTTCAGATCGGTGATCCAAGGTTTACTTCGAGATTGGGAAAATCAAGAGGCCTTAGGCACTCGACCGACCAAAGACAACGCTCCACCTGAACTGATGGACAATCCGAGAGTGATCCGTATTCAGAAGATATGTTAAGGAGTTGTGTGATCGACTATGAGGATAGTTAGGATCGACATACCCCTTTAGTTGAATTTGTGTATTAACAACAGCTTCCAATGTAGACGGAACGGGCGCCACGAGGTTTATATGGAAGAAAATGTAGAACACCGTTGTGTTAGACGGAATTGAACGAAAAGAAAGTGATTGACCCCGACTTGATATAAGAGACTGCAGAAAAAGTGAAAATGATTAGAGAAATATTGAAAGTGGCCACCACAGACGTAAATCATGCCTACATGAAAAGCAGCATATTCGATATGAGGTTGTTTAAAAGTGTTTTTGAAAGTATTGGTCCATAGAAGAAGGTGATGAGATTTGGGAAAAAGGGCAAGTTTAGCCTTATATTTATTGGGCCCTATGAAGTGATCGAAAAAGTGGGTCTAGTGGCATACCATTTGGTATTACCTCCAGAATTGGAAAATATCCATAATGTGTTTCACGTGTCCATGCTATGGAGGTACCGATCAAACCCATCACATGTAGTCTCTTTGGAGACAATTGAGCTGAGACTAGATTTGACCTATGAGGAAGAGCCAATAGAGATTTTGGCTCATGAGGTGAAAGAATTGTGGAACAAGCGAATCCCACTAGTCAAAGTGCGGTGAAACCACAAGACCGAGGAAGCCACATGGGAAAGTGAAGAAGTTATGCGGCATCAATATCCCCAACTGTTCAATGAAAGTAATTTCGAGGACGAAATTTTCTTATGGATGAGAGAGTTGTAACGCCCTAAAAATACCCTAACATTTTTAGAACATGTTTAGGGTATAAAATAAAGTAAATGAAATTTTTTCGGAATTTAAATCCTAAGAACAAAAAAAATATACACTCGGAAAATTTATAGGAAACCAAATAAATTTGGAAAAATTGTAAAATAAGGACCTAAGGGTCATATATAAATGAGTTTGTAGGTCTAATTGTGAATATTGAAAATTGAAGTGCAATTAGAGATATTTATGGGCTATATAACAATTAGAGAGAAACTTAAGTCAAGAATGCATTTTTGGTGGCCAAACAAGGCCTTGAGGAGATAGGGATTTAAAAGACCAAATTTGGTCTTAGATGCTCATTTTAAGCAAACACGTTTTGGGAGAGAATGAGAGCAAAGTGTGGGAGAAAAGCTAGGGTTTGCTAGAAGGAGTGATTTTGGTGGACGAGCCCCATTTCTTGCTTCTAAGAGACTAAGCAACATGGAAGAGAAGATTTAAAGAGACTAAGGTAAGAAAACAAAACTCTAACTTCAATTTTTTTTTTTTTTTTGGGTTTGGAGAAAAACCCTAGCTTTGTGTAAAAGTTTTATTGGATGGTTTTAGCTCAGTTTGAGGTTGATTTGTATTGTTGGTTGGGATTGGTTTGGATTGTTTTGGAGGAGTGTTTGTAAAAAGCGAAAAATGTTGGGTTTTCAAAGGAATTGCTGTCAAAATTTTGTCAAAACCCTTGTTCTTGTTTTGGATATAGAGTAAGTTATAATCATCCAAATTAAGTGATTATAATTGTTAAAGAACCATAAGAGATAGGGATACAAATTTATAGAAGGGACCAGAGCAAATGCTCTAAGGCTCCTTATCATCGGGAAGCTAAAGGTGAGCTCAGGTCTACTAAGTTATGCTCGCTTTGGGTATTGTTATAGTGTTTTGTCAATAAGTTGAGTTTCACTTATCCAAATTGAGTGATTCAAAATTCTGAGTAAAATATACTTATAGGGGAATAAGTTACTGAAGGAAGTGTATGCAAATTGTAACCCCAAAGGTCCCAGAAATTTGTCAAAGTGGAGCTATGTGTAAGAATAGTCTGATTCTGCTTTGCAAGTTGGAATAGTATGGATGTAAAATGCAATAACTTGAGTTTCGTTGATCTAAATTGGATTATTTCAATTGGAGAAGGAACCTTAGAACCATAGATTCAAATGAGTAGAAGGAAACATTGTGACGCCCCAAACCCGGGGTCCTGACTACCCAACCCACGGTCACAAGTGGATGCTCAAGTTACCCGACACCACTTCAGAAATTCGCAGTCTCCTTTGTACCTGAGAGCTCTACCCACTACAAAACCCGCATATCCCGTCCCAAACAATCCAATATGCAATAATCCGGGCCACATGAGTAATACTACCACTGGCCTAAACAGTACTCATCACAATATATCCAAACTATATCCAATAGTTTCAAGAGTTAATAAACTACTCTTACACAACATATATTAAATGAAAAGCATTCTAATACATGTACACAATGTGACACCAAAGCCACATCCCGGCTTTCTTCTAAAACTCGCCTCAAGGACAAACCGTCTCTCGCACGCCCCGCACTTGTAAAAGGGGGTCCTATCGACGGGTGAGCTAAAGTCAAGAGGGAGAATCGCCCATGGGCTACTCACCACCCAGCAATGTTCTAAAGTAAACACACATTCAAGCAAATGCATGATCCTACTTGAATGTCTACATGACCAACTCGCATCTCGGAAGTCCTCGACCGACTCTCTCACACTCGCCTAAGCCTTGTATGAGAATTATCGCGATATGACAACCCTTCGATGTATATATCACTGGGGTCAGTCCACGATTGATATATTAATTGTCAGGCTCCCATCTCCATGAATATCACCGGCCGCCTCCGACGATCGGGAGCATTTTTAGTTTGTGGACTACCGATAATTAATATTTTTAGACAACCCTCCGAACTATTTTCTAGACTCGCCTCATGCACTAACTCCTATAGTCCTAGGATGTTCCAAAGGTATATGAATGCATGTATGCCATTTCCAATTCAAGTTTAATCCACATGCAAATATGTAAACAAACATATTCACATAATATTCAATCACACAATCATGTCGCGAAATTATCATTTCAAACATCGAAAATTAGCTCACTTGGGCTATCGATCAAAACACTATAAATTTAATTTAAATCACTCGGCCAAACACATATTTAAAAAAAAAAATATTTTGAGAACACTATTCCAGGAATAGTGAAACCCTCGTTTACTATTCCCGGAAAATCACAAAACATCGGTTCACTTAGTGAACCCGGATTTCACGGCCATTTCCGGCCCTATACATACCAAAGCACCATTTAATACATAAATCAACACATAATTAACCCAAACAACCCTACCATGACCCAGACAGAAACGCCTCAAAGTTTCAAAAATTCCAACATCTCACCCCATGCTTTGGATCGACAACCGCCCCTAACGGCCTCTTTCGACTCAAACATCTCGTGAAACACTTAAAAATGAGAATAAAACTCAAGTAGGGGAGAATACTACCTCTTGAGTTTGTAATTCTAAATCCTAAGACTCACGAATCCCTCTCCGTCGTAGAGCGCTCTCCCTCTTGTCCCGAAGACCCGCCGACTGGTCGTATCGTTTATAACCCAGAGAGAAGCTTGAGGTCTCTCTATCTAAAACAAAACAAAAATGGCCACTGGATCTAAAATCCCCTGCTCCCCACGTTTTCTTCTCTTTTCAATTTGAGAAAATGGTTACTATTCAGAATTTTGTCATTTTGTGACTTAAATCAAATTTTAAAATGACCATTATGTCCCCTCTTTCTCCCGCCATGACTGTACTATCTCGGTCATTCCATTACCATTTCTCTACTCATACCACTTGGCGGCACATGAGTACATGTTATATGTGACTTTCGCTGCACGAAAAATCGCTTTACTTATTAATTCAAACGCTATGTCTCTAAAACGTCAATTTCTGATCGTTTCGAATATTACAGAATTTTACGTGCTAACTAGATTTTTCGAGACGATTCCAACAATACAATCCGTTTTGTCATCCGAGATCTAGAGAATAAATTAAGGATTTTTAACCGAAATTACAATTTCAGAATCTAAATTACTACTTGCCCTTTTTCCTAAATTGGAATTTCGTCTTACAAACATTACCAATTTATGAGTTAAGACCTCGAAATTGAGAAAACAAAGAGGTAACCGAGTGAGCTTAGTGCATACCGACCGCTTTGGCATAAAATGTCATAACTCTCAGGTTCGGGGTAATCCAAATGAGATGATTAAAAATTCCTACTAAAATATACTCATAGAGCTATAACTTTCTAAAGGAATCATGAGCAAAATATGGTCATGCTTCCTAAAAGTTTTCATGAAAGAAAGATTTAAGATCAACCCTAACTAAAACTACAAATAACCACCACATGCATTGTCATCAGATTCAATAATGACGAGGAGGCAAGCCCAAGATTGAAGTAGAGATTCAAGATCGAATCAAAGCGACGATTTTTGCTCGTTCTCGCTCTCTCTATTTCTAAAATAAATATTTGAATAATTACGAAATGATTTGAATTTGGAAATGATCGACAAGAAAGTGTATATTGATTTGTGTTTGAAATGATTTGTTTTAAGTGATTCGAGACAATTGTTTCAGGAAAGAATTTATAATAAGAAAATTGCATGAATGTGAAATGTTGTATTTGCATACAAATGTAGATATATACTATTGTAAATTGTATTGAATGATTTTAATGCTCCTTAAAAGAATGTTAACCGTTAGAATTCGAAAGTTATGATAAATTTGATATACTAATAAGTGTTGAACAAACGCATTATTTCGCATACCCCATCCGTAGCCTAAAGGGACAAGACGCAGGCACACCAACCGAAAGTACACATATTTTTATAAACCGTTTACATCGGGCCCCGCAGCTCTGGGACCGTGCCGATGATTTGTTATCCTATGCACCGAGTGCTTAATGTGTTAAATTCGATATACAAATGCAAAATGATAATGAGAAAGAAAAAGTGCATGATTTATGATTTGCTCGATTTGTTGCACATGAAATGCAGTTTGAAATGACCAATGAATTGTAATTGATTAAATGAAATATATCTTTATGTATGTGTATTAAAATCAATTGGTCATTTAAGAAAATATGAAAGCATTGTCTTATGAAATTGCATGATTTGATTTAAACTGAAATAAAGAGAACCACTAAGCATGAAAATGCTTAGCTGCGGTTGTTTAATCAATGTCCAGTACCGAAAGGATAGACAGGATTGAAAGCGACCCAAGGTCGGTGAGCTCGGGAGTTAACTAGAAAGTTCACGGAGTATGCTCTGTCACATGCATTCTCATCATTTTCGAGCATGACATTGTTTTGTAAACAAAAGGAGTTCAACTCCGAAATTATTTTTGTACCTATATCTTAATACGATTTTGGATATTATGTTGTAAACGGCATAAAATGCCATTTTTTGAAAAATGCATATTTTGTAAAGAAATTGCATTGAATTTGTAAATGCTTACGGGTTTGTCCCAAATTGAAATCGCCTACACAAAGAATTTGAGAAATCCTAAAACTTTTATATTAATGGTGAATGGCTTATATAGATTTGATTAATGGCTTCGTCGCATCCCCCCTCGGTTTCGGTTCTGCACCCACCCACGCATTCAGTCGTTTCAGGGTCGCTACACTCATGGGAGAGGATTCTAAAGCCAGAGCCCGTGGCTGCCCAGGAGTGCAACACGTTATGCGGACCCCAGAGGCTGGTGAGGCCAGCAGATTGACAAAGAAATGAGCAATGATGGTTTACACAGACCTGCACCCATACTGGGGTGGCTCAAGCCCCACAGAGAGCCTAAGGATTTGGGTTAGACTCACCCCAAGTTCCTAATGAAGAGGAGGTGAAAGAATCTGTTTTTGAGGACGAGGTCGATCCCAAGGTGTCCTCTGATGCTCCCAACTCAGTTCCTCTACCTAGTGAAGCTGAGACTCACGAGGTCAGCTCTTCCCCATCGGTTTACCTTCCCCGATTTACACCCGCTTGGAAGGTCACACGAGGCCACTCGTGGCTCCCTCAAACATTTAGCCCCTTGTATAATCTACTGGCCTGGCCTTGGACATCTGTAATGCCAACATTGGTTTTGTTATTTTATGGATATCCGTTCTTCTACCTTCTTGGTTTTCCTGTCTTCTTTTACGACCTGTGTTGAAAAGTGTACTGCATTTCTTCTCAAACTAAGTTATATGGCTCCTTTGAAACTAAGCTGTATGGCTCGACCATCACCTTTGGCCACGTTCTATAAGAATCGAGCTGGCATGGCCCCTTTGAAATCGAGCTACATGGTTCTTGTGTCGAAATACATGCCTTCAAACCGGAAGCACGGGCCCTTTGAAACCGTAGCAACATGGCTCCTCGCTGGCTCGCCTTCGGGTCAGCTGCTCCTAAGACTCAAGTCGCATAGCACCTTGAAAACCGAGTTACATGGCTCCTTAGAACCTGGCTGGCATGGCTCTGGCTACTTTGCTCGGGCCGCCGTTCTTTAAGAACCGAGCTGCATGGCCCCTTTCAAACTGAGCTACGTGGCTCCTGGCTACTCGCTCGGGTCGTCGTTCTTTAAGAACTGAGCTGCATAGCCCTTTGAACTCCAGCCACGAGTCTTTGAAATCGAAACGCTACATGGCTCCTGGCTACTTGGCCTTTGGGGCTATCAAAGTCTATTAAGAACCGAGATACATTTAATTTCGGGAATCGAGCTACGTGGCTCGCTACTTAGCCTCCGAAATGTCAAATTTTAAGAAATGAGGCCAGATGGCCCTTTGGAACTGAGCTACGTAGCCCTTTTGAAACTGAGCTACATGGCTCCTTGGCTACTTCACCTCCCGGGCTGTTAGGTTCCTTAAGATTTGAGCTACATGGCCCATTTGAAACTGAGCTACATGGCTCGGAAACCGAAAGTTACATGGCTCTGGCTTGGCTTTGGGGCTTCCTGTGTTCTTTTAAGAACCGAGCCGCATGGCCCCTTTGCCGAAGATGTGGCCCTTTGAAACCGAGATACATGGCTCCTAGCTACTGCCTCCCTGCTATCAAAGCTCCTTAAGACCCGGCCGCATGGCCCTTTGAACCGAGCTACATGGTTCTGGAAAACCGAGCTACATGGCTCATTGGATATTGAGCTACATGACTCCTTGGCTACTTTGCCTTCTGGGTTGTCAAGTTCTTTAAGAACTGAGCTGCATGGCCCCTTTGAAACTGACCTACGTAGCCCTTTTGAAACTGAGCTACATGGCTACTTTGAAACTCAGCTCCTCGGCTCCTGATCTGAGCTACACGGCCCTTTCGTCTTCCTCCCCTAGGGAAGGCGCGCGTGATTTTATTGCGGATCTATGGAGCATGCGTGGTTTTAATGCAGACCTATGGAGAATCGGAACAGACTGCATGGCTTTCCAAATGTCCAAGTTTCTTTACAAATAATTGCCTCTCTTCGACGATATGTGTCATACTCTGCTCCTAAACTTCTACCTCTCTTCGATAGCGTTGGAGTTCGTACGTGATGAAGCTTCAGGGTTTGATCGTCATTGCACGAAGTTCGTCTGGTGATCACAGGTCGACATTTGGTTTCAACGTTTTGTCGTTTGTAGGAGTTGTTTTTTTCCCTAGTTCCTCCCCTATGGGAATTGTGTTGTTCCCTAGTCCTGCCCATTGATGGAACTGGACCGGGGAACGTATACGGATGGGGTTGTACACTTTAAGGGGAATATTTTTAAGTCCCGCTTCCTCCATTATACTTGTCCTCCATTCTTCTCCTTTCTTTTCTCTTTCTCATTTCTTTTCTCTTTCCCTTTCTTGTAGTTTTTGCCTTGACGGGGTGTTGGCCAATGTAAAGAACGACTTTGTTGATTGTAATTTTCTGAGATGTAGAGAACGGCTCTGCTAGTTGTAATCTTCCAAGATAACTGAAATAAAAGTACGATCTTTTGGAAATGTGTGTACTTATCTGAGTTTTTTGTTTTTTGTTTTTGTTTTGTCTGCAAGAATATTGATCAAGCTGATAATGAAAAAAGACTGTTATTATAATGAAATTATGAATTTCTTATTAAAAGCTACAAGCACCAAGCTCATTGGTAGAAACGCCTGAGGTGCTCGGGCGCTCTAAGAATGTGGCAGCGCTTCCTCCTCTGCTTCAAGTCAGAAGCTGTGTCGAATCATTTCAGGATACCACGTAAGGTCCTTCCCGCCAGTCCTAGCTTCCCGTGTGGGGTCTTTCCTGCTGCGGTTTTCTTTAAAACTAGGTCGCCGCTTAAAACCTCGCCTAACTCTTCGATCGTAATATCAGCTGTCTTTCTTCGTGATAGTCCTCAAGACGCTTAACCTACTCAATGCTTATTTTAGGAGGTTAAGGTTAAGGTGGAGAATCTTCATTGTGCTTGGTATTCAGAACTCACTTCAGATTTTACCAACCTCAACCGTAGCTATCAAGCTGCGCAAATGTCAGGCAAATTTTGCTTTCGTCGCGATCTACGTGTAGTTCTCAGAGGGCCCCATATCAATTCCTGGAGGTATTCTACCCATTTTCCCTTTAGATTTTCTAGTTTGGTCTTTAATGCTGCCTTGAGAGTCCTTATAGTGACTTCTGCTTGTCCGTTGGACTGCGGATGAGTTAGGGATGAGTAGTAATTCTTGATTCCGAGTTCGATGCAGAAGTTTCTGAACTTAGGATTGTCAAACTATTTCCCATTATCAGATACTAAGGCTCTAGGGATTCCGAACCTACAAATTATGGAATGCCAAACAAAGTTACTTACCTTCTGCTTAGTGATCGTTGCTAACGGCTCGGCCTCGGCCCACTTGGTGAAGTAATCCACTCCTACAACAACAAACTTGTATTGGCCCTTCCCAATGGGTAAGGGCCCCAGTATGTCAAGCCCCCACTGTTGAAAAGGCCAAGGGCTTGTGATGGAGGTCAGCGGCTCGGAAGGGAGGTCAGAGATCTGGGCATGCTCTTGATAGGTCTTGCATTTTTTAACCAGCTCTATGGTGTCTTTTAGCATTATAGGCCGCAATACCCCCCCGTATCGTGCAGGTCTTGTCGCCAGCGTTCTAGCCCCAATATGGTTGCCACAGATGCCTTCATGCACCTCTCTGAGCACATAGTTGGCATTTTCCTTTCCTATGCATTTAAGGATGGGTGTAGAGAAGCCTCGTTTATAAATGACACACCCCCACCCCCTACTAGCAACGGGTGTGCTGGCCACTCCACAAAAATCCCCAGTCGTTACCTCTAACGACTAGAAAATCCTGTGAAGCGAAGTCGTGTTGCTTGCTTAAATCTCATATAAAATTTTTTCCTTTTCTCCACTTAGGTTTTTTGTAGAAGATCACAAAGATACCAAATTCTCGCACAGACATATCCAAACTCGTAAACACGCTACACTTTTCCAAATATGGCAACCAAGAATACTTCCTTCTAAAGAGCTGCTCAACACATTTGCTAAAACTACACTATATACATACATAGTCTATTATACAAATTCAAAAGTATTTCTTACAAAATATTATTAATTACAAAGACTAATACAAAAGTCGAGAATTTAATTCGCTTCCAAATGGTCCTGAGTGCTCGCATTCGGAAAATAGTTTTTAAAACACAAAATAATGAGCTAAACGAACTCGTTGAGTGTATAAAGCTTTATAAAATGCTTCTTTTCTTTTTTCGAAACATCTCAAAACTATAAAACTCTCTTTACAAGATATTTTCCGTAAGCCTTGCTTGCTTACTAAGAGCCGCTTTTAAAAAGTTTATAAAACTTTTCAAATCTCGCTACTTACTTTACCTTGCTTGTTTTTTAAAAGTTTATAAAACTTTTCTCAAATCTCTCATGAAGAGTTTCCAAAATTTTATAAAACACGGGAGCCTGGGCTCAACCGCTTGCTTTAAAATAAAAACGGGAGCCTGGGCTCAACCGTTTGGTTTAAAATCACCACGGGAGCCTGGGCTCAACCGCTCGTTTTGAAATAAAAATGGGAGCCTGGGCTCAACCGTGCACCAATGGTTGATTTTTCAAAACTGTATAAACATGCTTATAAATCATCAACCACTAGGCCTTTTCCTCGCTGCTTGCACTCTAGCGAACACTGAGCTCGGGCATCGACCGCGTCTGGGTATCACCGTCCGCTCACCTAGGTGAAAGGGCCTAGGCACACTTCACTTCACCTTTTCCAAATAGTGTGAACTGACCCGGTCTCCATCAATTTATAACTGCTAACCCTATATACTCCAGTACGTGCCATGGTCTCCTTTAAATGCCATGATGCATGACTTAAGTTTGCCTACTAGGAAAATCTAAAATGCATGAATGATATCCTAACACCACCGTGCACGTACGAAATACCTATGACCGGTATGCTTGCTTAAAACTAGTGGATTTTGCCAGCTCGTTTTCAAAATATTCTTTATCATTATCATTAAACATGGTTTAATAATTCAAAGCCATTGTTTACTTTAAATATGGTTTGATAATTCAAAACCATTTTCTTGCTTGCTTTTCAAATATAGTTTACCATAAAAAACTATTAAATACTGCAGTAAAATGGGCTTATAATATAATACTGTGAGTTTGAAAATAGGTTTAGAACACTCCACCTTCTCGCTTACTAAACTTTGAGCACAACTCCACAACTTTCGCCTTTACTTTTAGCTCACACACTAATAAAACCAATACGGCGAACACATTAACGCCTATGTATAACGTAGAGCAAACTTAACGTATCATAGCACTTAGTCACACTCGTAATATTCGCTGCATGCAGCCAAGCTTTGCCGAGGCGGCAAGGTACGCTACGTTTTTCATCGAGTTCCAATCTTATTTGAACCTCTCTTAATCATCTAGTAAGGTTCCTATACAATCGGTGTGTGTAAGCTTAATTATACAAAAACACACAATCCGGGCATTTTAGCAAATGTGGCACCTAAGACCACCGTTTCACCAGATTGAACACATTCGCAAGGTACCGGTATTCGCTTGTATCACCGGTACCGACATTTCTCGTTATGGCAACTGGTACCACCCCTCGTTTTGGTACCGGCACCGTCGTAATTTTCACCAAAATGATAATTGCATCTTTGGTACCAATTCTTCATACAACTTTTATATTCCATAATACCCTCAAGAATCAACATGTAAATCTATCCAAAACCACTTCATAACACTTGAATTGGTGATTTAGAACCTCATATAACCAAACCCTAGGTGAAAATCCTATGAATTCAACCCAAGGTCCACCAATTCCATATAAAACCATAAAATTATGATGGATTCCATGTTTATTCTATACCAATTAGGGTTTTACCCACATAACTTCAACCATTCTAGGGTTTGGGTGATCTCTCCACAAAACCCTAGAAAAAGAAGGAACTAATCTCCAAACCAAAACCTTAAGAATCCAAAATACCCATGATTTCAAGATGAAAACATACCTTGGTTTGGTCTTCTCCCCCCTCTTCTTCCTCTTCTTCCTCCTCTTCCTCTTCTTCAAACGTGGAGCCCTAGCCCAAAGGAGAATAAAATGTGATATTTGGTTTGTCTCATGGCCTTTTATCGTCTCAACTTTCCCTTAATTACAAATAGGTCCTTTATCTCTCAACAATTGAAATTCAACTTGTTTTATTTCTACTTTGGCATACTATCTTCTTTGATTATGCCTTACATGTCCCATTTGATCAATTACAATTGTACCCTTGCTCTAGTACCACAATTTCGGGTTCATAAATTTATGATTTCACAATTTCATCTCCAAAAGACTATAATGTGACACTTGGTGCTCGTATACACCCCTACAGTTTCAAGTACTGTACACTCTCTCTCGAGACGGGGCGTTACAATAAAAGGTCCCCCGATGAATGGTGAACTCAAATACCCGCCCTATAAGCTTGAGGCCCCTTGCATCGGCCATGTTTCCATCCACCAAGTAGTCCTGCATGGGGTCCATCCGGGGCTCGCTCAGACATTACCGGGGGACACTTCACTGTCTACGCTTCATCGAGGGTTCTCGGGAGGAGCTCGACCTTATCACCGCTCTAGATCCTCTTGTGATGTTGTTGCTAGCTTGGCCAAGGCATCTGCCCGCGTATTCTTTGCCCTTGGGACATGCCTGACCTGAACCCGTATAAACTTCTTAAACAATTGTCGCACCTTTTTTAGGTAAAGAATCATTTTTCACCCCTGGCTTCGTAGGCGTCCTCTATTTGTTTCACCACCAATTAGGAATCACTGCATATCTCCAATTGATCAGCTTCCATAGAGTGGGCAAGCTTAAGCCCGATGATGACAACCTCGTTGTTAGAGGCTTGAAATCAAAATGTGAGCTCGTATTCCACGTCGTCCCCATCCTGTGGGAGGCAGAACCGAATCGCACCCACACCACTTCCCTTCGGGGAATTGGCAGCCCCATCTAATAACAACTCCGACGGCAAAAATGTGGGTGCCATTTGGAGTAGCTTCTAGAGGTCGTGCCGGGATATTTGAGGGGTGAATTTCATGATAATCGCCAAAACCTACCTTTCGATCGCGTTCTTGGCTTATATCTCGATGTCGAACTCAATTGGCAGCTCACGCCTATTTCACGCCTTCCCAAGGTCTCTGGCTTGTGCAATATCTATCTCATTGGGTGTTCTGTTAGGATTTCAATAGTGTGAGCCTAGAAATATGGTCGAAGCCTTATGATAGTGGTTACCAATGCTAGGATTAACTTCTCCATCTTTGGATACCTTTCCTCCGCTCCCCGCAAAGCTCAACAATAGTGTGACGCAACCGGGGACTTCTATGTCGCCCTGACTTAGGCTGGTTGAGAAATCTGAAACTACCAAATAAAGGGTAAGGAGTTCTCCCTCTGAGGGACTTACCAGGACCCGAGCTCGTGCATACGCACGTTTCAGAACGCTCTTCGTGATCGGGCGTCCCAAGGAAAGCCTTTTCGCAACTTCCGTAAGAATGGTCTCCGCATTTTGGCTGGATTTGATAGAAAATGGCTCGTGAGCTACCATTCTCCCATCAAACGCTACTTTTGGTGTTCGGCTATGGTTGTATGTTCATGCTTTATCTTATTTGGATTTGCCTCTTATTCCTCTACTGTCGACCATATGAAACCTAAGAATTTTCTCGAAGTTTCGAGACTCAAAAGCACACTTGTTGATTTAACTTCATGTTATAGTTCTTCAGACCTAGAACAACTAGCCAGGTGGCTACGGCGAGCTCGACTCAACCGACTTCACCGCCAAAGATGTCATCTATATACCTCCATAGATGTTCCAATCTACTTCAAACATTTATTCACTAAATTCTTTGATACGGGGCCTAAGGTTTCAACCCCGGTGTCAAGATCCACCTGGCAACAAATACCCGCCCGCATAAACAGAGGTCTTCTACGCTTAGGTCCATCTTTAATCATTGTAACCCTGGGAAAAACATCCACAAAGCCTGAGAAGCTCAGAGCTGCAGAAAACACATTTGTCATCTCATGCAAGGGAAAGCTGGTTTCTGTAGATGTGTCTCATTTGACACTGCAAAGTCAAATTAAGAGCTCATTTGTTTGTTATTTTTTTTAATTAGTGACTATATTAGCTAACCAATGTAGTATTCTACTGATAGCTTCGCTCGAGGAGTTTGTTAACTTCTTCATTGATCGCCTTCTGCCTTTCTAGGGCGAAACTCCTTTTTTTTTTCTTGACTGGTTTAAAAGAGGAGCTGATATTCAGCCTATGTGTGATCACTGCAGGGTCAATTCCCCCCATATCCTCCTGCTTCCAAGAGAATACTTCCATGTTTTGTTTCAAGAAGTGGATGAGGAGGTCCTTGACATCTTTGGCTAATTTGGATCCGGCGTGTGATCAGATGTTTTACTGTCAGTCGAGTTGTACCGATTCTAGTTCCTCTGAGGGCGTAGGTCGGATGCCTACCTCATCTCTCATGTCGAGCTCGTCCATGTTGCCAACCGCTTTTTATTTCATTGATGCCGAGTAGCACTCCCTAGCTACGCACTGATCTCATCGAACCATTCCCACCCCATTCGTCATGGAGAATATGATAATCATATGATAGGTGGAAGGGATGGCCCTTATGGCATTGAGGGAAGGTCTGCCCAATAGTATGTTATAAGATGATAGGGCATCCACTATGAGGAACCTCACCGCCGTTGTGGCCTGACATGGGGAATCTCTCAAAGTGATACCATGTATCGAGCCCAGGTGGTACTCTTTCTCTCGAGAATCCCCAGAAAGGGCTTCTGATCGCTCAGCCTCTTCCGATGCCCCTTTTATCGAAGGCTGACGTGAAGATGATGTCGGTCGAACTTCCGTTGTCAACCAGGACCCTATGTATTGTTTTGTTGGCTACAACGACCCTTATTACAAATGGATCATCATCATGGGGATGTCGGGTAACCTTCCGCTGCCTGAGTCCCAAAAGTTACTATGGTGTTTTGCCGAGGAGTTTGGATATGGCTTGTATCTCTGGTGTCTCCCTTGATATGATATTGTGCAAATGAGCCTTCCGAGCCGAGCTGGACTCCCCTCCCCCGGTAAATTCCCTAGAGATCACATGGATTTCTCCCAAGGGTTCTTGGTGTTGAGTTGGTCGGCCACGAGGTGACGGGGCGATGCCCGTCCCGACCTTCCGAGGCCAATGGCGCTAAGATGTCCACGCCCCCATCAAGTATTCAATTTCCTTCCTTAGTTGGATGCAATCATCTGTTCGGTGTCCATGATCCTTATGGAATTCACAATACTTGTTTTAAGTCCCTCTTCGATGGGTCTGTTTCCATCTAAGACGGCCACCTTAAAAACTTTTCGTGTTGTGTCTCACGAGAATTCCAGGACACTCCAGGCCGCCAAGGGTGAATTGTCAGGGGGACATCGTCGGCCACCAGGTTATGGTAGGCCTGCCTGGCCCCACGCTGCTCATCTTTTAGAGACCATTCTCCTGCCTCTCTCCGTCCCTTTGTGGGATCTTTCCGCCTCCCCGCCTCCCGGGCTCCTAGCCCTCGCTTTTTCTCCCCCCCAGTTCTTTCTCCTTTTCACGTAAGAGTTTTCCGCTAGATAGAATATTTCCGCCGTTGATGTATTTCACTTAGCGAGCACCTCGGCCAGTGCTTTGAGGGTTCTTTTAAGATGGAAACATCATGTCTTTTGACCAGATCACGAAACACATGAAAGTGGTGATGGCAAACTTCTATCCGATGTCTACTCCTAATGACTTCACATTAAACCTCTGAACGTAGGATCTCAGGTTCTCCTATGGGCTTTGCTTTATGGTCAGCAAGTGATAGCTCGACTTCCTATATGTCCGAGCTCTGATGAAGTGGGAGACGAACGTGATGGATAACTATCTAAAGTATGAGATTGACGATGGTGGGAGTCTGTTGAACCAGGCTAAAGCCAGGCCTTTTAGCGTGATGGCGAAGGCTCTGCATCTAACGGGGTCCTGGTATCCGTGTAGCTCCATCTGATTCTTGTAGGTATTGAGGTGGTTACGACCTTTCGCCTCGTTGAAGGTTCTCGACAGGGCATTCGAATTTTTCAGAAAGGCAATGCCTCGACCATGAATCCAGGACTTTGTTTAATGCATTAACGCATTCATGGGAGACCGGGAGCTCGCCCTTTCACTATTTCCTCTATGTGGTCAGCTCTTGCTGATGTCTGAAACGCCGTCCCATGATCGTTCCCCCTTAACTTCCCGCCGATAAAGAATGGGTACATTACCCTC
The DNA here is from genome assembly GCA_016808115.1 of Tetrastigma voinierianum. Classification (NCBI taxonomy): domain Eukaryota; kingdom Viridiplantae; phylum Streptophyta; class Magnoliopsida; order Vitales; family Vitaceae; genus Tetrastigma; species Tetrastigma voinierianum. The sequence continues at coordinate 245,849 of JAEQBH010004109.1, forward strand.
TGCTGTTCCTTTCACTTCACATATCCTCTCCAAGCGGGTTTATAGACATGTCTTCTGCTCGCTTAGGTTTCTCCTTCTCCTCACAACATCCCGAGCCATGGTGTTGTCGCTCTTCCTATCGGGCCAATGATTGGTCCGTGAGTTCCTCCAATTTCAAGAACGCCGGTTGGTGATGTAGTGCTCCACCTCGCATCGCTCACATAGTTTCGCAGCTTCTCGCAGATCGGCCATTCAAAGCCGCCTTGCCGGGTTCATATTCCGTTTATGGATTCGCCATGTTTCGGTCATCACCCATCACCATCGAGAATTGGCTTATTTTGTAGAGGAACAAGAGTTCCACAAACGTGCCAAAATGATGATGCTTTTTCACCGACACCGGCTGGGAGCTTCGGGACCGCTTCGCCGGCTCGATGGACATTGTCGACAACCCCGGCAACCCGGCAGTGCGCTGGCCTCGACGGTATGCCGGTCGCCGCTCTGATGACTAAGTCAGTTTCTTTCTTATGAGAAGGAAAGAATTCAACTCTTTAGGGCATTGTTGATGCATACCATTCCTCGTAGAACGGGTCGGGTATTTATGCGGGGAAATAAAGTGGTTACTTTCCTCGTTAGACGATGATAATAATCTTCCATGGGTGAGAAGTTTTTCCTTATCGTGACCGACTCGGGTGATAATGGAGGTTTGATCATGGAGATCCTTCCTAACTAAGCATCATGGAGACTAAGCACCTTCCTTTACATGAGTTTTTGAAGCACCATATCATTTGGATTATCTGCAAGGCTGATGCGATCCTGCCCATATAGCTCGCAAGGTCCTCTGTGGGTCGAAATTTTATTAGGTCTCTGTGTCTTAACTCCCTTCATAAGGCTGAGGTTTGGGCCTCGTGGCCTCGCTACGCTTTTGGGCCTGCACGTGTTGCCTCGCCCCATCAAATGCCAACAATCTAATATTAACATATTTAAACAGTTCACTTTATACAGCATTCATATATTGTTAACAGATATTAATCACTGCCTAATCACTTAACTAACTAATGAACACATCTCATCTCTCATCTCCATTATTAATTAATCCAAACATTGATGAATATAATTTATTTATTGTTTCGAGATAGGTGAGGTGTGACGAGAGATTAAAACAAGTGAAGGTATTTGAGTCAACCAGTTATTCCTAGGTATGTATGATGGGATATTTTCGGGTTCTTTTTCAAAAATAGAATCAAACCCGTGGACACAAAGGATGTCTTAATAAAAAATTCAAAATGCTAATACCGCCCTCATTTCCTTCAACCCCACACGCCTACCTAGCCCCCTTCCTCGGACTTTAAGATGCAGCCAAATATATATATAAAAATTCCTCAAGTATGTTGAGAAATACTTTAAAATATAGTATATTTTTTGCTATATGAAAGGACACACTTTTCTAAAATTTGAAAACTTGAATAAGTGAATGTGTTTTTTAAAAAGACACATTTCCTTTATAATCTTCATCCTAAAAAAAACTGAACTAAAGTTGAGATTATTTTTCAAACCATGCTTTTCCCTTCTAAACTAAGGAGCTGAAAATAATATAAAAATTAAAAAATAAATCGAAGAAAAACATGGTTTGAAAAAATACTCAACTTTAGTGTACTTTTCTCTATGTAGGCTTTCCACATAGGATAAAGATTCAAAAAAGTAAAGGTGTCTTTTCAAAAAATACTTTCCGTCAAAATTCATAATTTTTGAAACTTTAGAAAGTATATCTTTAAGAAATACTTTCAATATAAATTCATAATTTATGAAACTTAAAAAAGTGTTTCTTCAAAAGACACTTTCAGTTAAATTATTTTAAAAAATGTCCCTTCAATAGTTATTCCACATGGAAAAAAATACATTAGAGTTAGGAATATTTTTCAATTTTTTGTATTCGAGGAATTTTTAATTCCTTTTGAGCTAAATGTCAGAAAAGCTCCATCCAACACAATAACCCCAAGCCTCTATGTTACACTTTAAAAGTTGTTTCCATTAAGTATAGAAAGTACATGAACAAAGTGTATAAGAGGTGTACAAGTCTACTCTTCTTTAAGGATTTCAATTGATTTTTAGATTAAAACTCAAATACTATTTCTTAAATGAATGATGGAGAACATTTGTTATATAAACACATTGATTCATTAATTAATTATATAAGAGATTGCAAAATTATACATATTCATTTTATAAAAACTACTTTAATTAACTTTAGAAAAAAAAAACCACTTTACTTATAATTTATGGAAGATAGATTTGGGCATGTGGAAGCACAAAAACACCTATATGATTCCATGTTTCTATTGCTTGTTCAATCAAATTGAATCAAGTTTAATATGTTACACCATATTTGAAACTACCTACATTAAAGAAAAACAAACTCCTCAAAACACCTTTCTTTACTTCTTCTTCCCATCCATCCCCATCACTTTCCATGTCAATAATAATAATAAATAAATAAAAACCCGACAAGATATCTCAATAGGGCAACCCATTCCTCCCCATGCATTTACACTCTAAGTCTCTAGCCCTCTATACCCCATCTAACTTTTAATTGCACACCCCATGACCCGCCTCTCACTCTCTCTTTCTTTCATCATGCCATCTTATAGAAATGGCCAAAATTGGCCAGGTGTTGGAGTTTGGCAACAAATTTGTCCTTTATCATCAATACCTTCTGCTCCCGCCCCCCCAACTACTATCTTGAATATGGTAGGTTACTATTCTTGATTTTTTTTGGGAAAATAAATTTGTATTCGTTAATTAGGTTGTTTTGAAGAATAACTAATTAGGTTGAGATTGTGGGGGGAATGAAACCATTAATTTCCCCCAACATCACTGCAGAAAATTAGGTGAGTTTTGAAAGCATGAAATGGGATGAAAAGTCAATCTCCTTTTCATATATACTTGGCAATGGCATAACATAGTGGATGATGTAAGTATGGAAAGCTGGTCCTCTTCCTAAATGTTAATTTATTTCCCCTCATCGGATGAATGGTGGCCTTGTTCTTGAATTATATAATTGGTTTGAGATGGCTTATTATTCGAATGATCAGAAATAATAAAGAAATTAATGCTTCTGTGGTAATTAACTAGCATAGATATATAAAAGATATAAGTAAACATACATAAGAGAGAGCATTTTCATAGACCATGGATAGAACAAACATAATGCAACCATTATTTAGTATATACTAGCGCCCCACCACCGGTCGCCGGTCAGTGGGTCTCTTACGCCGTCATAGCATAAAGCTCACAAACCCATCACTAATTCTCCCTGCAGAGGACGGGAGTAGGAATCGATCTTCACTTTGAGGGATTGAACTTGCACATCCAAGGGAGGAGGGGAGTAGTTCTTTCGCCCAGAGTCGATATTCTCATTAAGGGACTGATCTTGCACATCCAAGGGCTATGGAGGTTCTTTCGCCCCGCAGTCGATCTTTCACAGGGACCACCTTTTACATCCAAGGGCTTAAGGAGGTTATTTCACCCAAAGCTGATTCCCTTTGGGGACTAAACTCCACATCAAAAGGGCTGAGGGGATTGGTTCTTTGCCCAGAGCTTCGATCTTCTCTTCGGGGGACCTAACTCGACATCCAAGGCGGAGGGGCGGTTCTTTCACCTAGAGCCTCCATCTTCACCTTAGGGGACTGAACTCGCACATCCTGAGGAGTGGTCTTTCTATGTCTATCTTTAGTGATCTAACTCACATCAGGTGGAGGAGAGGTGTGATCTCTCGCCAGGAGCATCATCCTCACTTTGGACCTGAACTGCACACTCAGCATGAGGAGAGGTTCTTTGCTCTAGTTATCTTCACTTTAGGGACTAAACTTGCACATCCACGGGAGAAGGGGAGTGGTTCTTTTGCCCAGGAGGGGAGGAGTGGGAATCGATCTTCTCTTTGGGGGACTGAACTTGCACATCCAAGGGAGGAGGGGGGTGGTTCTGCCCAAAAGGTCGGATGAAAGGTGGGATGAATGGTGGCCTTGTTATGGAATTATATAATTGGTTTGAGATGGCTTATTATTCTGGAATGACGTAGTGGAGCCAATAAACATACATAAGAGAGCATTTTCTTAGAAAATGGATAGAACAAACATAAAGCAACCATTATTTAGGAATACTATGCCCACCACTGGCTGCTAGTTCGTGGGTCTCTTCCGCTTCACAGGCTCACCAGAGGAGGACAGAACTGAGAATGGATCTTCAGCTTGGGGGATTGAACATGCACATCCACAAGAGAAGGGGAGTGTGGTAGATCCCACATCCATGGGAATCGATTCCACACAAAAGTGTGAAGTAGTACTTAAGCTTGAGAGGTTCTCTCACCTATCAGACAGGTGTTTTGGGTTGGATTTTCTAATTGGAATTAAGGCCTTATCAAAGTGGTTTTTTCCAACAGGAGAAAGGGAGTGGGAAGAGGTGAGAGCAGGGAGAGTGAGGGTCAAAGAGAGGGTGAGGAACAACATAATGGAAGACATGGTTTTGGTGTGAAGAGAGTGTGGAAAAGTAAGCCTTTATATAGAGAATGCCAAATGCAACTTTATTAATTAACATTACAATGAGCTCCTTCAAAAATATCATCCAATCTTTTTTCTTCACAAGACAATAATATTGCTAGTGTGGTGTTTATATTGAAGAGAGAGAGAACAAAAGCTAAACATGTCAAAATCACTAACCATGCAAACCAAAGAAAAAATGTACGGCATATCCTCCATAGATTGAGTGAAGAGACTTACTACTACTACTCTCCATGGTCCCCTATAGAACGTTGGCATATGAATTCGTCTATTTCGTGTGCTGAAATTATTCCCAAGCGTAGGAACTGATGTCGTCAAGCATTATAATATTGTGGGAGTCCACAGGGAGTGGTTTCCTAGATGATCCTTAAGGATTGCTATCCAATGAATGTGCAAATAAAATCTGGGGGGTTTTGGTTGATTGATTTGTTAACCGATTAAATTAAACTAATTTAAAATGAGAAGGGCAAATGATAGGATTAAGGCTTCCTAATTTTCCAAATCAGAAAATACTCTATCTCTCACTTACATTCTCATTCAGGTTATTGATGAATGGTGTTTGATGGGGGATATAACTTTAAAAGCTAGAAGACAAAGAATAATGAAAGATATCAAACGCTGCTCATTTATTTGATTAGACTCTGACAGTATTTGAGATCAAGCACAACATGTACCAAGAATCTTCTCGTCATTAATGCTGCAAGATGCCAAACTAAGGTTTTATAAGAATTTAGTAATGCTTAATATCATACAAATTCCATTGAAGCATAAGAGAGACTGAGGTTACACTCAAGTGGGATGAGTTTCCAATCAAGAACCCTATCGTCGAGGTTTAGAACTCCATTAAATATGAGAATTGATTCATAAATGTTGGAACAATAGTATTAAATGTGAATTGAGAACTAACACTACAATTGCAAAGTAGAAATATCAAAAACGCAGAGTTCTCTCAATGAGTACCAAGTTATAAAATCGACTGAAAGATTACAAAAGTTCAAAACTAAGAATGAGAAGAACTAGCTACTCTACTCTAGAAAACCCTAGAAAATATGAGAAAAACTCCAAAAATAAGAACCCCAAAACCTTAGAATAAAAAACTCCCTTAATTCTGCCCTCTAGTGGGCTTAAATACAAGCCACATTAGTGATCTCGAAGTGGGAATCAAAAGACGAGAGTGCCATTACAATAAGATCGAAATTCTCTTTAAATCTCGCAGATCGCATGTTGGTACCCTCGGTACCGCGCTTAATGTGGTATCGGTACCAAAACCTCACTGTTTCTCCAACAACACTTGGGTATCGATGCCACTCTGAATTGGTACCAGTACCAAAACTCCACTACATCTCAACTGCATGTGGGTACCGGTACCACTTGATTTGGTACCGGTACCAATGTCTCCTCAATTGCCCACCTTCACTTCATAACTGCCCGGGGCCTCCTAACTTCACTTCATAACTGCTCGGGGCCTCCCGACAGCGCCTAGAAACAACGACAATGATCTGCAGTTGTCCTATAGAAACCAATCTGCTACGAAAATGTGCACGGAGCATCGAACAACCTACACACACATAAAAATAGTAGAAAAGGTCAAAAGCACATATTCTACACAAAATGAAGGCAAAAAAGAGTCGGGGGGCTTAAAAACCTATATAAATGTCGCACTTTTATGTATCCAACACACCCCCAACCTACATCTTGCTAGTCCCTAGCAAGATTTGAACTAGTACCGCCTATCGACTATGAGGCTCAACAAATTGTACTGGTGTTATCTGCCATTGTAAGATTCCCAAAAAGAGCAAACATGAACATAGTACTATAACTTAACAGACTAGGCAACCACCTGAACTTAGATGAGCACCAACAGTCCCAAGTGTGGTGGACAAAATAACAAACTTTTACAAAACAGAGATTCTCATATAAGGGATCACGGATACTGAAATCAAAATGCCATGAAATCACCAAACTTAAGTAAATTTCATTAAAACTGTAAACATTTCACCACAACCAAACAATCTAACATGCATAGAATTCAATGAGGAACACCTTACATAACTCAAATCAAAAAGGTCTTTTAAGCTTCAGAATATTTACGGGTTACACAAATAGGGTTTATAGGAAACAAAATGGGTGTTGGCATGACATGGCTGAGCCTTTCAAACCACTCACAAGACCACCCTTATTCTAACCCAAATACCACTATTCTTCTCTTCCACATCCTTCCATCCCAGGAAAATGCATCTTCATCTGCCAGCAATCATCCAAACAGCCGTAATCCCTTCCAAGTCAAGATTAGTCATCTACAAATAACGGGCTTCTCTCCTAGAATGTGACTCTCGAGCTTGGAGAGCCTGTGGTCTAACTTCTTTTGCTTCCCTAGGATGCATTTAAACCATCTTTTTATTCTACAGTCCATCCTCTCAAAGGAGATACCTATCGAACAAGGAGCCATGAGGATGTGTCGCTCGAGGCCTCAGAAAGCGGTTTACTTTGCTTCAGGATGCTTGTGATAGGCCCCAGCCTAAGAAGAACTCTTTTTTCTCTGCTAGAACCCCTTATCCCGGCAGCTTCCACCAAGTTTGTAACTAAGGTCGGGAAGGGGATGTGCCTGTTCTCAGTTGGGGACCTCAAAAAATCCCTCATTACACACCCTATCACCAAAGCATAATCAATAACCTTCCCATTCATTACCTTATACTAGAAAACCACTTCCTCCTTTCACGGTTTCTCCTTCCTTTAGCCCGACTACAATGTGAATGACCTTATTCATTAATGCATATTCAGCTTTAATTTCCCCAAGAGTAAAATCTTTACATAAACCCTATAGGTACCGGGTCAGGTGCAATATCAGGTTTAAGTAACAAAGTTTGCAAACCTAATAGCCCCGAAATAAGTAAGGCCCGTCATGTGTGACAAAGAGTGATAATGCAATGATCTAGTGATCATATTGTGGCTAACCAAGAGGGGTTACTTCCCCGAGACTGTATCTACAAAGTGGAACCATTCGCATTTCAAGTTGGGAGTAAAATTTCGACGATGGATCAGATAACCTTTACTTCCTCACCAATAAACTCGCAAATTTAATCATGAATAATCATGAATTGATGGGTAAAAAGAAATGTTTCAATTTTCATTCCCTGCTCACAATGGAAACCTCGTCTTTCAACTGATTGAACCCACTTTTCTTGCTCGGATTCCGGGGATTCAGCAAACATGGCCTCAATCTCTTCATCTTCACTTTCACTTTCTTCCTCGCTTTCCGATGAATGGCCTTTTCTCTTCCCTTTACCCTTTTTCACAGTTTGCGACGTATCGGCCTTTCTTTTTTTAACAGCTCACTCCATAGAAGAGATGGTGGCCTTTCCTTTCCCTGTGTTCTTTGATCTTGCCATATATATGGCCAAGATAGAGAATATCGCAAGAATGACCCACACACAAACAAAAATCTCCCACAAACCCATCTCTAGCATTATTGGTGTAACGCCCGTCTCCGAGAGAGCAGGCGCATGTAATCGTAGGGGGCGTATAAGAACACCAAGTGAACTTGTAATATTTTTATTATTAATAATGATGAAAATATGAAATGATAAATTTATGGAACCCGGATTTGTGGTACTAAACAGGTAAAAGTGTAATTGCCATAAAGGATAAGGAAAATCATTAAATGAGTAGAGATGGGCCATAATAGAAATAACAAGAGTTGTTCTGCAATACAGCGATCATGACCCCTTTTTCAATTATGCATAAAAAAATGATATGGAAGTCATAATGTGGAGAAGATAGGATGCCAAAAAATTGAAATAAAATAAGTTGATTTGCAAAATTAAAAGGATGAAGGACTTAATGGCAATTAAGGTATAAATGGGGGATTACAAATGATGAGACAAACAAAAGCCAAACTCATTTTTTGTCTCACAAAAGCTAGGGCTCACGTTTTGGAGAGGAGAGAAAAGAGCAAGGAGGAAGAGGAGGAAGAAGAGGAAGGAAGAAGGATAGTTGAGGGGAAGCACAAAACCAAGGTATGTTTTTGTCTTGAATTCATGGGTGTTTTGGATTCCTAAGGTTTTGGTTTGGAGAATTGTTCTTTCTTTTCTAAGGTTTTGTGGTAGAGATCACCCAAACCCTAGATTTTGTTGAGGTTTTGTAGGTAAAACCCCAATTGGTGTAAAATAAACATGGAATCATCATATTTATATGGTTTATAGAAGAATTGAGACTTTTGCTGAATTCATAAGATTTTCACCTAGGGTTTTGTGGTATGAATTTCCAAATCACCAATTCAAGTGTTGTGGAGCTGTTTTTGAGTTAGATTTCATGTGGTTTTTGAGGTTTATGGAATAGTTGTAAAAGGAGAATGTTTAGTTTTAAAGGGAATGCTGTCAAAATTTTTGTAAAAACCCCTGTTCTTGTTTTGGATATAGATTAAGTTATAATCATCCAAATCAATTGATTCTAATTGGTAAAGAACCATAAGAGATAGGGCTACAAATGTATATAAGGGACCAAGAGCAAATTGTAGCTCTAAGGCTCCCAAATACGGACTGAAAAGGTGAGCCTGTAGCCCACCGATTTTGCTCTATTTTGGGTATGGTTGTAGTGTTTTGGTCATAAGTGGAGTTTAACTCATCCAAATTGAGTGATTCAAACTTCTGGGTAAAATATACTTATAGGGGAATAAGTTAGCTGAAGGAAGTGCATGCAAATTGTAACCCCAAAGTGCCCATACAATTTGTCAAAGTGGAGCTATGTGCAGATTCTGTTCTGCCAAATTGAGTCATCTAGATGTAAAATACAATAATTTGAGTTTTGGTGATCCAAATTAGTGATTCAATTGGAGAAGAAACCTATAACCATAGCCTAAATTATGATAGAAATACTCCCAATTTATGGAGTTAAGATCCCAGAAATCAAGGATAACAGTAGGGTGGATTCAGTGAGTTAACCAAATTGGCATCAAAAACATGTTGTAACTTGTGTTATGTGGCTGAGGGCCTTAGAGAAGGAATTTAAATTAAAAATTTAAAGAGATACGCTGGATATATAAAGGACTGATCTGGAGAGTTTCATAATTTTTGAAGACCGTTTGAATAATTTTTGGGTCATAAAGTCTATAGAGTATTATTTGAAAAAGGTTGCCAAAATGAGTGGTTTTTTTTGTTAGGGTTTTTTTTTAGTGCTCAAGGGTAAATTGTTAATTTGGCTTTATAGGAATGTTTGCAGGACCCTAAAGTGACTTATGTAGAAGCACGTTAAGTTTTAAGCTATACGCAGGCGACACGCTGCCAGTATTCGTTGAGTATGTGTAGGCTAAAAGCAAAGGCGGAAAAGTAGTGAGTTGTGCTCAAGTTTCGAAACAAAGAGGTGAGTGTAAAAACTGATTTGAAAATTGAGTTTTAAAAGTGAAAGATTTTTAAATGTTAAAATGAAAAGTTTAATAAATATATATATATGTATATTAAATATGTATGCATATGTTAAGGTATTATGAAAGTTTAAAATGTGTAAAGAATGCTGTGATGTGTTTTATAATGATAAAGTAAAGGATTTAAAATGGATTTATAAATGTGTTTTGAAGAAATGTTTTACCGATGGTTACCCAACCCCATATGACTAAGTATGACCGATATCGCCTGAGGTACCTTAAGCGTGTAAGGATTTAGAAGGAAACATACTAGTTGGCCAATGTGAGGAGGGAATAGATTTTAGTGTAATATCCTTTACACGTGATAAGCAGGTTATAACTGAACCCTATGCAAAGCGTGAGTTTCTCCGCAGCGTGAAAAGGTGACTGAAATGTGACTGTCCTCACCGCCAGTACCCGGAAATCGTTCGGGTGTGTTTATCCCTTGGTTCCACGTAAAGAAAGGTTAAGGCATAAAATGGATTTTTAATCAGATGGGTATTTATTACTTTGATATACTCGAAATGTAATCTTAATGAAAATACACTCCACCGAGCCCTTTAGCTCATTCTTTCTGCAGATGTTTCAAACATTTTCAAGACCCGAGACAAAAGGCCAGAGCATCCGCAAGGAGCCAGCCATCGAGGAGACGATGCATGTGACTGCATTTGTATACATATTCAGATATTGTATATGTTGAATATTTTGGAAAGTCATGGCAAATGGTATATGTATATTTTGAAAGGAACTACGCGGGCTTGATCTCGTGATGAGGTAATGCAGGCGGTCGGCTTAAGTCTCGCTCAAGCCCAATCCTTTATAAAACTGTGCATGGAATTGGAAGAAGCTCAATGTTTTGATGATTGAAGTAAATAAATGTATATGTGTATATATTTTGCTTAATTTGGCCAGGACGAGAGTCCTAAATGGAAGTTGAGAATTGAAAGATTATAAGTGTTTTTAAATGTTTTCGCAAGTTTTTTGCAGCAAATTTGGGAAAGTCCGAAAACGTAGGAACTCAGGTCGATTTTCTAAAAAATCTAAGTGTTTGGAAAAAAAAAAAAAAATTTACCACTTCACTTCCGCATTATTTTCTAAAGATATGTTAAGGATTGTAAAGGGGTTCACTCCATGAATTTTATTTGATTGTTTTGAGGAAAAGTTTCTATATCCGTTGGAGTGCCGGGAGGTCCCCTCGAGTTCATGAGGTTAATCCGGGTCGGGATCCTTCAACGTGGTATCGAGCCATGTTTTGAAATGTTATAAAGATTTGAAAACTTTATTTTCATATGATTGTTTTAATGTTTTATTTTAAAAATTGCATAAATTATTTATGTGATTTAAATCATATATGCATTGCACACATATTAAAATTTTTGAATTCATTAAAATGCGTCACGAGGCCGACCCGCCACCAGAGAGCTCCTGAGGCATTAGTACCACCACCCGAGGAACATGTTGATGAGTCTGCGATGTTCCTCCACCCACAATACATAGTGACCCTATGCCTTCAAGAGCCACCATGATAGAGCGCCACCGCTCGAGGTCGTGGGAGGACAAAGATACCTTTAGCAAAGATGGCTCACCTTTAGGCCATCAGATTATGATGCAGCCCTAGAACAGAGTTTCTATAGAGAGGGCAAAGTTAGGGCACGGAACTATGATGGATTGGGAGACCCGGAAAAGGCTTCGACATGGTTAGGGGGAAATGGGAGCTGGTCTACCAGTGACGAGTGGGGTACGATGAGCAGATGGTCACTTTTTCGCTTCTCCCACGACGTAGCTATGGTGAGGCGTCAGAGGAGATGCCCAGGGAGGTCTCCGGGCACAGCCCCATGAAGAGCTTTGACAGATAAGCTTGTTCCAGCACACAGCGAGATGCGAAGGCCGGGCAGCCTTGAGCCTGGACAGGGACACTCTCCGTGACGCATTATGAGCCGAGTTTTTCCGAGCCTGCCGACATGTCCCATTTATCGAGATGACAAAGTTTCAAGACTAAGAGGTTTGTCAGAGGTCTGACCCGCCGATTAGACCATTAGAAGGCCGACACTCACACACGCACGGCCGTAGTAGAGGCATAGCTGGTGGCTGAGAGAGCATGGGGTTGAAATCCCGTGCACGCCCCGGGCCAAGGATAGAAACTGAGGGGTCAACTGGTTCGTGGAGGTTCCAAGAAGGGTCAAGAGGAGGAAAGACACAAAGGACCGGGGCAAGCAGCCCAGCCAGCCAAGGTTCAAGTGGAGGCCACAGACGGCGCTAAGGGTCCAAAGCCGCAGTGTGCTCTGCAGTGGGAAGAACCATTATGGTGAGTGCAGATCGGGCACAACGCTGCTTTATGCGGACAGCCGAGACACTTCTGCCATAGATTGCCCACGATAGCCTCTTCGGCAAAGGATCGAGGGACAGACAGACAGAGGCGCCTGTCGGGTAGAGGTCGTGGTCAGACAGTCGTAGAGAGGGTTCAGCAGAGGCCCCCACTACATTTACTAGACCTGGAGGACCAGCAGGTAGAGGTCAAACATCCAGAGGACAAATGGGACGAATTCTGCACACAAGCCGATGCTCGTAATCACCACAGGAGGCGCATGTAAAGCACCGTAGGTCATGATAGGTACTATCCAAGTTTTGGTAGTGATGCTTATGTCTTGATAGGATCCGGTGTTACTCACTGCTTATTTCTCGCGAAATTTATCGCATTTATGAACATAGAGATACATGTTCATAGATCGTAGTGGCAGTAGTCTCCTTCCTACAGGAGCATTCACTTTATAGCGCATAAAGTATACATGGGTTGTAGAGTGATTATTGAGGGCCATGAGTTTAGGGCCAATTTGGTATTGTTGGACATCCAGGACTTCGATGTGACTGGTTGTCTCAACATCACGCCACCATGGATTGCTTCAGGAAAGAAGTTAAGTTCTGTAGACCGGGGGAACCAGAGATTACTTTTGTGGGGTAAGGAAGATATTGTCCTCGAGTATGATGTCTGTAATGATGGCTGGGAAGATGCTCCGAAAGTCATATCCGGGGTATCTAGCTTATGTAGTTAAGGTGAGAGAGGATGATGTGGAGGACCGAAGACACCCGTAGTCATAGAATTTCCGATGTGTTTCCGCATGATCTCCGTGATTACCCCGTACGTAGAGATTGATTTTCATATCGAGTTAGCCCTTGGGACATAACCGATTTCGAGAGCGCCCTACAGGATGGCCCCTGCAGAATTGAAAGAACTTAAGGTGCACTTGGAAGAAATGGTCAACAAGGGGTTCGTCAGACCAAGAACGTCTCCTTGGGGAGTACCGGTTTTATTTGTGAAGAAAAATGACAGAAGCATGCGATTATGTATTGATTACAAAGAGTTGAATAAGGTAACAATACGTAATCAGTATCCTCTTCCGAGGATTGATGATCTCTTTGATCAAAGCATGTGGAGTTGCGGTATTCTCCAAGATTGATTCGAGGTCGCTATCATCGCTGAGAGTTCATGATGAGGATAAGCCAAGACAAAGATTCTAACATGGTACGGGCATTTTGAGTTTCTAGTCATGCCATTTGACTTCACGAATGCCCTGTACCGCTTAGTGGATCCTTCATGAACAGATTTTCGTTCTTTACTTTAGATCGTGATTGTTATCGGGTTATCGACGATATACCGATCTATTCAGCAAAGTGGAGAAGATCATGCAGCACTTGGAGGATAGTTCTGCAAACATTGCGGGAACATCGGTTATATGCCAAACTCGCAGTGTCGGGGCTTTGTCGACAAAGGTCGCTTTGACAGCTCGCAGAGGGGGTCTCAGTGATCCGTCGAAGCTATCTTGAATTGAAACCTCATGAGTGTTACGAGAGATAAGGAGGAGTTTTAAGGTTTGGCAAGGTATTATCGTAAGTTGAGGGATTTTCGAAGATAGCCGCACCTTTGACTAGATTGACAGGAAAGGAACCGTTTTTTGCCTAATTCGGAGGCTTGTCGTGGGAGTTTCGATGAGGCCGAAAGGGAGATTGACCTGGAAACTCACGGTGCCACTTCCACGGGCGGGATGGCTGCGGTGTGTGATGCCTCTGGGCGGGAGGCCTAGGTGTGTGTTAATGCGAGGTGACAAGGTGATTGCATATGCTTCTAGGCGAGTTGAAGAAGCATGAGCAATTATCATACACACGACCACTGAGCTAGCGATCGTAGTATTTGCCTTGTGGATATGGAGGCGTACTTGCTATGGAGTGCCTGTGGGATTTTTACGGATCATAAGAACTACGATTATCACATTTCACCTTGAAGAGCGAACATGAGACAGAGGAGATGGATTGAACTGATCAAGGATTATGAATGTACCATTGAATATCATCCTGGAAAGGCGAACGTGGTAGCAGATGCTCTTAGTAGGAGACCCATGAGTTCCATATCGCACTTGAGGGTCGTGCATCTTCCTCGACTCATAGAATTGAGGTCCTTGGGTGTGAGACTAGAACTGACAGATTCAGAGTACTGTGTAAATTTCATGTACGTCTATATATTGATGAACAGGTTAGAGAGCTTCAGATTGGGATCCACAGATAGTGAAGAGTTGAGAGGTGAAGTAGAGTGATGCAAGACGAGGATTTGTCATTGAGAGAGGATGGTCAGGTGGTCATGGGACCCAGGAGGTTGTGTGTACGGATGTAGGTGATGTGAGAGAGATTATGGAGGCCCATTCCTCCGCTTATGCTATGCATCAGGGAAGCCTGAAGATGTATCATACCTTAAAGGAACATACGGTGGAAGGGTATGAAGAGGGATATTCACGGGAGTTCGTCTCAGAGGATGTCTCACATGTCGTAGTGGCCGGGCTACTCAGAAGCTTGCTGAATATTACAATCACTCCCATTCCTCGGTGGAAATGGGAGAAATTCTATGGATTTTGTGGTAGGACTTCCACGTTGCCGGAGTGGCCATGATACGATATGGGTGATTGTAGACAGACTGACGAAATCAGCCCATTTCCTACCTATCAGGAATAGTGATTCATTGGATAAGTTGGCCCAATTATCACGTTGAGGATTATCGGACTACATGGTGCGCCGGTTTCCATTGTTTGGGACAGTCCAGGGTTTACCTCACGGTTTTAGCCTAGTTCACAGAATACCTATAATACAATTCATTCGGTCGTTTCTCATCCACGCAGATAACTGTCAGGATTCATGGTCTTTGAAGATATGTAGGCGTGATTATGAGGTTGGGGGTGGGTTCATCACGTAGGTTGCATTGTGATTATGAGCGATGTTGTGGTATGGCCCCTTATGAGGCTCTTTATAGACGGAAATGTCGAACTCGATGCATTGGGGCGAGGTAAGCGAAAGGAAATTAGTAGATGCGGAAATTGTCAAGTGATGACTTGTGATAAGATCAAAGTTATAAGGGATGGCGAAAATTTCACAGGCCAAATGAAAAGTTATGCGAATAATCGGCAGAAGTAGGGACTAGAGTTCGGGTGGGGGATGGTATTTTGAGGATTTCCCCATGGAAGGCGTACTAAGATTTGGGAAGCGTGGAAGTGGAGTCCACGATATATTGGACCATATCTGAGGAATGTTGAGAGGATTAGGAGGTGGCATATCGATTAGAGTTGTCATCGACCTCGATCGCATTCACGATGTTTTCATTTACATGCTCGCAAGTACATATGACCCTTCACATGTATTGGAGAAAGCGACCGGTGGAAATCTGAGAACTTGACATACGAAGAGGAACGGTGCGGATCCTCAATGTCGTCGAGAGCAGATTACTGTGAAACAAGACTATTCGGTAGTGAGGTATTGTGGAGGAGTCATACGGTGAAGGAAGCTACTTGGGAGCGAGGCTCGAATCTTGTGGCGTCGGTACCCTCAATTATTTTTCGAATGAGGTATTTTCCTTTCTTTTGGAGTTTAGTTGCATTCATTTTAGGACGAAATGTTCTAAGGAGGGAGGATTTTTGTAGCAGCCGAATCCCGAGAGAGTGCGATTACACATGTAATTGTAGGAAGTATAAGAACACCCAGTGAACTTGTAATATTTTTGGGAGTTATTAATAGGATGAAAATATGAAATGATAAATTATGGAACACAGAATTTGTGGTACTAAAACAAGGGTAAAAGTGTAATTGCCATAAAGGATATGAAAATCATTAAATGAGTAGAGATAGGCCATAATAGAAATAACAAGAGTTGTCTTGCAATATTAAAATGATCAAGGACCCCTTTTTGCAATTAAGGTATAAAAAAAGATGATATGGAAGTCATAATGTGAGAGAAGATAGGATGCCAAAGTGAATAAAATAAGTTGATTTGCAAAAATTAAAGGATGAAGGACTTAATGGCAATTAAGGTATAAATAGGATTACAAATGTGATAAAGACAAACAAAAGCCAAAACTCATTTTTTGTCTCACAAAGCTAGGGCTCACGTTTGGAGAGGAGGAGAAAAACGGGAGGAAGAGGAGGAAGAAGGAAGAAGAAGGAGAAGGAAGAAAGGCCAAACCAAGGTATGTTTTTGTCTTGAATTCATGGGTGTTTGGATTCCTAAGGTTTTAGTTTGGAGAATTGTTCTTTCTTTTCTAAAGTTTGTGGTAGAGATCACCCAGAACCACCCCAGATTTTGTTGAGGTTTTTGTAGGTAAAACCCGATTGGTGTAAAATAAGCTTATGGAATCATCATGTATTTATGGTTTATAGAAGAATTGGTGGACCTTTGGTTGAATTCATGAATTTTCACCTGGGGTTTGTGGTATGAATTTCAAATCACCAATTCAAGTGTTGTGAGCTGTTTTTTGAGTTAGATTTCATGTGGTTTTTGAGAATTATTATGGAATAGTTGTAAAAGAGGAGAATGTTGGGTTTTTAAAGGGAATCTTTGTCAAAATTTTGTAAAAACCCCTGTTCTTTGTTTTGGATATAGATTAAGTTGCAATCATCCGTCAATTGATTCTAATTGAAGTAAGAACCATAAGAGATAGGAATACAAATTTATAGAAGGGACCAAGAGTAGGTGTAGCTCAAGGCTCCCAAATATGGACTGAAAGGTAAGCTCGTGTAGCTCACTGATTTTGCTCTGTTTTGGGTATGGTTGTAGTGCTTTGGTCATAAGTGGAGTTTCACTCATCCAAATTGAGTGATTAGGTAAAATAGACTTCTAGGAGAATAATTTATCTGAAGGAAGTGCACGAAAATTGTAAACCCAAAGTGCCCATACAATTTGTCAAAGTGGAGCTATGTGCAGATTCTGTTATGCCAAATTGAGTCATCTAGATGTAAAATACAATAACTTGAGTTTTGGTGATCCAAATTGGGTGATTCAAATTGGAGAAGAAACCTTATAACCATAGCTTCAAACGAGTGAAGAAACAATTTCTAATTTATGGAGTTAAGACCTCAGAAATCAAGGATAACAGTAGGTGATTACCGATGAGTTAACCAAATTGTATCAAAACTTATCTTGTAACTTGTGTTATGTGGTTGAGGAGCCTTATAGAAGAATTTAAAAATTGAAAATTTAAAGAGATGTCATTGGATATATAAAGGACTGATCTGGAAGTTTCACCAATTTTGAAGACCGTTTGAATAATTTTTAGGTCATAAAGTCTCACAGTATTGTTGGAAAGGTTGCGAAATGAGTGGTTTTTGTTAGGGTTTTTAGTGCTCAGGGTAAATTGTTAATGTTGGCTTTATATGAATATTGTGTGACCCTAAGTGACTTGCGTGTGAAGTCTGCGTTAAGTTTTACGCTATCACATGAGCGATTAATACGTTGTCGTGTCGTTCCAGGTGTAGGCTAAAAGCAAAAGCGGAAAAGTAGTGGAGTTGTGCTCAAGTTTCGGAAACAAAGAGGTGAGTGTAAGGAAATTGATTTTTGAAAATTGAGTTTAAAATGGACACTAAATGTTAAAATGAAAAGTTTAATGTAAATATATATATATATATATATATATATATATATATATATATATATATATATATGTATATTAAATATGTATGCATATGTTAAGGTATTATGAAAGTTTAAAAAATGTGTAAAGAATGCGTAATGTGTTTTAATGATAAGTAAAGGATTTAAATGGATTTATAAATGTGTGTTTTGAAGAGATGTTTCTTGATGGTTACCCTAACCCCCAGCCTTAGCGTATGACTTATATCGAGTTGAGGTGCCTTAAAGCGTGTAAGGATTTAGAGGAAAGCGCGAATTAGGTTACTAACGAGAGGGAGGAAATAGATTTTAGTGTAATATCCTTGCACGTGATAAGGTGCTATAAAGCTGCGGAACCACATGCAGGCGTGAGGTTCTCGCGGCGTAGTGGTTATGGCTTGGAATGTATTTGTCCTCACTTAGTGAGTGCAGGAGCCCACATTTTTGTGTGTTTATCCCCTTGGGTTCTATCGAGAAAGAAGGTTAAGGCATAAAATGGATTTTTTAATTGTATGGAGTATTTATTACTTTGATATATCTTGAAAATGCAATCTTAATGAAAAAATGTACACTCAGCGAGGCTCCTTTTAGCTCATTCTTTTCCGTATGTTTCTAAAACATTTCGGGACCCAGGAGCAGTGCGCGGTAGAGCATCCCCCTTCTTGTGATGAGTCGAGCCATCGAGAAACGAGCGCATGTATTTGCATTGTATATATATTTTGCATATTGTATACGTTGAATATTTTATCGTGTATAAATGTATATATGTATATATTTTGAAAAGGAACTATGTGGGCTTGATCTCGATTGGATGGTATCGTGGCGGTGACTTAAGTCTCAGAGCTCAGAGCCCGATCCTTTTATAAAGCGTGCATGGAATTGAAGAAGTTTTGAATGTTTTGATGATTGAAGTAAATAAATGTATATGTGTATATATTTTGCTTAATTGGGTTGTGGATGAGGAGTCCTAAAATGGAAGTTGAGAATTGAAAGATTAGAAGTGTTTTTAAATGTTTTCGCAAGGTTTTTTGTAAATTTGGGAAAGTCCGAAAAACAGAGGAAACTCTGGCCGATTTTCTGAAAAATCTAAGTGTTTGAAAAAAAAAAAGAAAAAAAATTTACCACTTCACTTCCGCATTATTTTCTAAAGATATGTTAAGGATTGTAAAGGGGTTCGCTCCATGGATTTTATTTGATTGTTTAAGGAAAAGTTTCTGTATCAGGTTGGAGTCTTGCAGAGGTCCCTCGGGTTCATGAGGTGTCTGAGATTCGGGATCGTTCAATTGGACTTACCCTCTCCAAGTCATTCAAAACTTTCCTCCCCATATTGTTCATAGCAGACGCCCTAACCAACCAAGAACATAAAGCCACAACCTAAAGCCAACCAAAATAATCCATGCCACCCACAGTGCAAAACAAATCAGATTGCTCAAGCTTTGAGGACAAGAATCACTTACCCACACGGTTCCAACACTTTCAAGCTCCGCGTGCAAAGAACTATTGATGCCCCGGGTCAGATTGGTGGGAAGCTTGAGGAAATTAGGGCTTGATTTGGTGAGATGAGAGGTTCGGGTTAGGGTGTTTCTTATATAGGAGTTGAAGGGTGAGATGGATGGATTCAAAAAATGAGGGGAAGAAGGCTTTTCAAATGGCCCAAAACGCATGGTGGTACCGGTACCGGTACCACTTTGCTACTATTGCTTTTATCATTATGGGTACCGGTACCAATTAGTGTGGTACCGGTACCACTTTGGTACTGCCACTTTTATCTCCTTCGGTACCGGTACCAATTATAATTAGTACACGGTACCACTTCTAAAAATTCCATAATTCTTACTTTTGAATTTCAATGTACACTCACTTCTTGCCTGCTTCAAATCAACCCAAAAAAGCCGACTTGTGCTTGCTTAATTGTATACTAAACTCCCTCGGCACCTTCACACTTATTTGAAATCATCCTTACTCAAAGTGACATGAATCCTAAGGCTCTTAACAAATTGGCAACTCAAGGCTCAACAAGGGTTCAAATGACGACTCAGCATGATTTAGAAGTTTAAATGAGAAAATATGGCCTAAAATCATCTTTTAACTACGTATGGATGTTCCACAAAGAATAAGATGCATGCATCTAACTTGAGAATGCTAAAATGCACAGGCTGAAGCAATAATCAAGAAAAAGTGAGCTTAGGAAATGAAATCGATGACTTGTGTAAATTATGAACAAGAATGATACAAGTCAACATTGACTCTGGAGAGTAGGAAAGAATTGGGTGAATATGGTCCCAAATATGAAAAAAAAAAAGAGTTTTGTGCATGCTTGTTATTGTGTATGTGCAATGAAACTATATAGGGCTCATACATAAGGTCATGCGGCCGCATGTAAGTCAGTACCATTCTCAAGAAGTCAATAAAATTGCATGCACTTAACCCCTAAAAACACTGAATTAAACGAATAGCATGCACTTTCAGATATGTAAACATTAGTGTATACCACACTTGTGGAAATAAGCATTGCCCTCAATGCATTGAAAGATACACACCACAGACTATAATAAAGGGCCAAAAAAATACTGGTTTCCATTGGGAGAAGAGAGGTAATGTGACAAAAAGGGTCAGACTCTCCTTTATGAAAAACACAAAAAGCAGAACTAAGTGAATAAAGCGTAAAGAAATGCAAGAAAAAGAAAAGAAAAGCTATATACAAAGGGTAAGACATAGATGTTGAAGGACATCGGTAGGCCCAGGATCTACGGTTCCTCATTGCTCTCTAGCGGTCGAAGTTCTCCAAAAATGGATTTAAGCGGTGACCGTTGAATTTAAAGAGTTTTCCATTCTCCGGATTCTCAATCTCCACTGCACCATATGGGTGAACTATCTAGACTATGAAAGGCCCAGTCCATCTAGAGCAGAGTTTACCTGGAAAGATGTCTGTCGAGAAGCTGTCTGGCGGTACCTTTTGTAGTGAGTTCAAGGTCTTCCCTTACGATGTTCTTGTCATGGAAGAGCTTGACCTTTTCTTTGTAGATTCTCGAGCTCTCATATGATTCACGCCTCAATTCATCGAGCTCGTTCATCTGCAGCATCCGCTGTTTACCTGCCCTAGCCAAATCAAAATTAAGAGTTTTAATGGACCAATATGCTTTGTGTTTGATTTCCACTAAGAGGTGACATGCCTTGCCATAAACTAACCTATCAAGAGACATACAAAGAATAGTTTTAACAGCAGTACGGAAGGCCCAAAGGGCATCGGTTAGTCGAAGAGGCCAATCCTTGCGATTAGGGTTAGTGTCTTTAAGTGTGTTTGATCTTTTTGTTGGCTGGATTCGGCTTGACCGACAATTGCGTGGGTGGTAAGCGAGTGAAACTTTGTAGGTGACACCATGCTTTTTTAATAGATTTTCAAAAGGTTGATTACAAAAATGGAGCCCACCATCACTAATGATTCCTCGAGGCATTCCAAAGCGAGAGAAAATATGTTCTTTCAAAATTTTAAAACAACCTTGTGGTCACGTGGATTCGTTGGAATGGCCTCCACCCATAGAAACATAATCAGCGCGATAAATGTAAAGGTACCCACATGAGGGGGGGAAAGGCCCCATGAAGTCTAAGCCCCAACAATCGAAAATCTCAATAATTAAAATAGGAGCAAAGGAGAGGCATCATGTTCCTTTTGTGATCCCTCTACAGTTGTTGGCATCGAGCACGAGTTTTTGTAAAGTCAAAGAAATCTTTAAAAAGTGGGCCAATAAAAGCGGCTTCTGAGTTTATCGGCCGTTTTAAGCGAGAAATGCCCTCCACAATCTTGAGTGACGGAAGGTAGTACCCGATTTGATCGTCATTGGATACACACATCTTCACCGTCGATTGGTCGGAGACGGTATTTAAGCGAGTATGGGTCATCAAACGGTATTTTTATGTCCACCAAAAATTTCCTCTTTGGCGAGAGAGAAGTCCATTGGGATGAATTTGTCCTATCATTAGATAATTTACTATATCCGCACATACCATGGCGTGGACAAGAGAAAAAGTTGCTTTCATCGGGGGAAAGTATCGCCTATAGCGACCCTTGAAATTTGTCTCCAAAACTAAACGAGAAAGGTGGTCAACTACTACATTCTCAACACCTTTCTTATCCTTAATGATTAGATTAAATTCTTGACAGAATAAAATCCACCTAGTTAGACGAGGCTTAGTATCCTGCAGGAAACTTGATGCTTGACACTACATGATTAGTGAAAATGGTTGCGGAGACCCTACAGTAACAAGACTAAACTTTCTAGAGAGCGAAAGCTGACAAAGAACTCTCTTTCTAAATGGGTTGTATGGTGGTGACGAGTCAGTATTCATAGGCATAATAGATCACAAATGCTTATTTATTTTCCCTTTGCCCTAATACAGCCCCTATGACATAATCACTAGCGTCACACATGATCTCAAAGGGGAGGTCCCAATTAGGGGATCACATTATAGGAGGTGACACTAACATAGTTTTCAGTTTATCAAAGGCCACCTCACATGCCTGTGACTATTCAAAAGTGACATCCTTGGCCCAATAATTGCAAGGCGTGCTATGGCACTAAAATCTCTTATGAACCTCCAGCCAAATCACTGACCTAGGAATGACCGTATATCCTTGACACACTTAGGAGTGGATAGGTTGGAGATCAACTCAACTTTCGCTTTATCTACCTCTATTCCTTCTCTCGACATTATGTGTCCTAGCACAATCCTTTGTGTCACCATGAAGTGACACTTCTCCCAGTTCAACACTAAATTCTTCTCCTTACATCTTTCTATTACTCTCCTTAAATTTTCCAGACATCCCTCAAATGAATCTCCAAAAACAAAGAAATCGTCCATGAAAATCTCTAAGATATGTTCTATCATGTCACTAAAAATCCCTATCATGCATTGCTGTAAGGTCCCTGGTGCATTACATAATCCGAAGGGCCTTTTCCTAAAAGAAAATGTACCAAAAGGGCAAGTGAACGTGGTTTTCTCTTGATCTTCTAAGGCTATCTCAATTTGATTATACCTTGAGTACCCATCTAGAAAACAATAGAATTCATGCCCTGCAACTCTCTCCAACATTTGGTCTACAAAGGTAAAAGTAATCTTTCTAGTGCCGACACATTAAGTTTCCTATAGTCTATGCACACCCTCCAACCTGTGGTGACCCAAGTGGGAATGAGCTCATTGTGTTCATTTGCCACCACAGTGACACCGGATTTCTTAGGAACTACTTGGGTTGGACTGACCCACTTATTATCTGCAATAGGGTAAATAACACCTACATCCAACAATTTTAAAACCTCTTTCTTGACAACTTCTTTCATTCTTTGGAGTTTTAGCCTTCCTGTGGTTGTCTGAGGTTGGCATCCTCTTCAGTGAGATCTTGTGTGCCGGATCAAGGGGGCTAATTCCCTTAATATCTGCAATGGTCCATCCTATTGCAGTTTTGTGGGTTCTCAATATCTCCAGAAGTTTATTCTCTTGATCTGGCTCTAAAGAGGAGGATATGATTATCGGGAAAGTATCTTCTACCCTAGGAATGCATACTTGAGATGTGATGGTAGGGTTTCAATTGACTGGAGTGGTTTTCTTCGAAGGTAAACTGCGTTGTTCTCAATTGGTGACAAATTTTCAAATCTAGGTGCCCACCCATTTGCCTCCATTACCTCACTATGCTCAATTATGGAGTATAGAAACTCCAATTCGGATGTGGTTACCTCCTCAACACAGCTTGGGCTTACTAGACAAGACTTGAGAGGGTCATCATATGAAACATGATCTACATAGTTCTACACAACATATTCTTTCATATTTACCTCACAAACATCCTCATCATCCCTTATCTCCTTGAAAACATGGAAGATGTTCAGATTAACAGTCATGTTACCAAAAAATAACATCATTAATCCTCCCCTACAGTGTATAATGGCATTGGCAGTGGCCAAGAAGGGCCTACCAAGAATCACTAGAAACTGAGTCCCTTGATTTGACACAAGTTGAGTGTCGAGAACAACAAAATCCATAGGAAAGTAGAACTTGTCTACTTGCACCAATACGTCTTTCATTATACCTCTAGGAATTTTCACACTACGGTCAGCTAGCTAAAGGGTGATATTAGTAGGCTCTAACTCCTAACCTAGCTATTCGACATATCTGCAGAGTATGGCAACAAATTAACACTTGCTCCCAAGTCCGCTAGAGCATGTCCCGATTTGAGTTTCCGCGCTAAGAAATATCTGAGTCTTTGTATTTTGGGGGCAAGTTGTTCCTATCAGAAGAGGGATTGTTAAGTCATAAATGCATCCTTGTTGACACCCCAACTTTCTCTTTTCACGGTACATGCAAGTCTTTAGGAACTTGTATATGGCCAATTTGCTTTGTAACATCAATGAAAGAATGTTTACCTTAGCTTTGTTTAAGCAAACTCACCAGATTTCGAATGATTGTTGATTTCTTAGGGGCTCTCGACTTTGCTTATGAAGGTATGTGGAGTATGAGGACAGTAGGCATTTCTTTTAAAGTTGCCTTAAACAACATACATCCTAGGAACATGAGACTAGATTAGACATATCATCATCCTTGGTGGTTCATTTTGAAAATATTTTATTGTTTCTTTGGAAGAATTCTTTGAAATTTGAATGGTTTATCAATTGTTTTCACTTAGTGGTGGCAGCCTTGTAATGTTCAAAAGCTACATCATTTGGACTTGAGATTCCAACACTATTTTGAATCTTGAGGGCTTGATGGTCTGAGGCGGAGTTTCCTTTTCTTTGTCGAATATTGCCCATAGAAAAGGTCAACTTTAGTAATTGGGATCTCACATCATTTAAGGCTATTCGAAATTCAAAGCAGCTGGTGGATTGTTAAGCCTGGACAAACTGTGTCACAATGTCCTCCAAACTTCTCTTATGTGGAGGTTGGTAAAGCTGTTGATTTTGATTCCCTTGAGAAGAGGGGTGAAAACCTTGGTTAGGATTCACAGGAAATCCTTGAGGACCTTGATTTTGGAATTGAGGGGCTTGATTTGAAAAGCCTTGGTTTTGGAAGTTCTGGCCTTGGTTATTTGGGAAATGGTTTTGGCCTCCCTCATTCTTCCAACAAAATTCGAGTGCTTACTCCACCCCGGATTATAAGTTTCAGAGTAAGGAGAGTTGAAGGGCTTCCTTTGGTAGTTAAGAGCATTGGGCTTGCTCTTATCTGGGATTGCCCTTCGACTCTGAGGAAGGTTAGGGCAGTTAATGGTTGAATGAGTGGGGTCATCGCAAATGATGCATGACTCATCCATTCTAGATCCCATAGGCACCGAAGGCACCTTGGGTACAACAGTCACCTCATTCACTTTTTTCAATTCAATGGCCTCTAACTTCCTAGTTAAATTGGCTATTTTCGCTTGCAGATCATCATTCTCTACGTGATAGCCCTCCTCCCAGTGCACTATTCACTTTAGCAGTATCTAGGGAGGTATTAGTCTCCCAAGTTCAAGCATTTTCTGCTATTGTATCAAAAAATTGCACAGCCTCCCTTGTGCTTTTCTCATAAAACTCCTCCGCACACATCATTTGGATGTATTGTTTCTTATTTAGGGAAAGCCCTTGGTGAAAATATGCAACGATTTGTCCAAAATCCAAACCATGATGAGGGAGAGCGTGGAGGAGGTCCTTATATCTTTCCCATACAATAGCAAAAGGTTCACCCGGTTTTTCATAAAAGTTTTGGATTGCTCGCATGAGTGCTTAGTGCATCCCGGAGGGAAGAATTTGTTTAGAAATTCATTTCGCATGTCTTCCAAGTGAAAATTGAATTGAGAGCAAGAGAGTGAAACCATATTTTGGCATTTTCCCTTAGAGAGAATGGGAATAAAACCATACAAATTATATGGAGGGGCGATCCTGTAGAAAGGAAAGCACTACAAACATCCTCAAAATCGACCCCTTGATACACAGGAAGAAGACGAATCATCTCCGACTTCATAAGGAATTGGTTAGCCTCTTCAGGTAAGCGAATACATGAGTTTGTTATGGTTCTTTGAGGTTGCAGAATCTCTCGAAGGGTTCTTTCAACATTAGGTAAAGAGGCAGGGGGAGGTCGATATTGATTCTACTGAAAATTAATATTTCCTCCCCACTGCCAGGCTGCTTCTGCTGAAGGCAACACCATCTCCTTGTCGTGGAGGCTTATAGGGTCTTTGCGGGTTACCAGGTAACCCTTGGTCATTTGGATTAAAATGTGTTTGTTGATTTCTGGGATGTTCCATTTGAGGATTAGGGTTCTCTTGAAACAAATGTCTTACTATGGAATCTTCAAGATGTCTTTGAGGTATAACTCTTACAAGTCGGCGTTGCTCATCACGAGCCTAAACCAACATGCACCAATATTACCCCAACTGGACAGGTATCCACTTATATAATCTACAAAAAGAATTAAAAGAAAAAGGTAGAGAATGTACCGGATTTTCAACGCGATTGCAAATTACCACTAGCTTTCTCTGGATCAACTAGAGTGCTCACCACTCCCTAGCAATAGCGCCAAAAATGCTTATTCTATTTCGTGTGCTGAAATTATTCCCAAGTGTAGGAAGTGATGTCGTCAAGCATTATAATACTATGGGAGTCCACAGGTTATTTCCATAGGGAGTGGTTTCCTAAATGATCCTTAAGGATTGCTATATCTTAATGAATAAAAATAAAATCCGGGGGGGTTTTAAGGATTGATTTGTTAACCGATTGACTTAAACTAATTTAAAACGAGAAGTGCTTAATGATAGGATCCTACAGTTTCCACTCTTCTCCAACTAGGTAACACTCACCTCTCACTTACATTCTCATCTAGGAGCCATTGATGAATGGTCTTTGATGGGGGATATAACTTTAAAAGCTTTGGAAGACAAAGAATAAATGAAAGATATCAAACGCTTGCTCAGACGATTTGATTAGACTCTTAGTGTGACACCCCATTTCCCAAGGGTTCGTTGACAACCCGTCAACCCGCAGAATACTCGTGGATGTCGAGTAAACCAACACCTAATTTTAAAATCGCGTAGTCCCTTTGTACGGAGCTCTACCCAAATATAACCCGGTAACACCCAGAATCTGCTTTAGGTATAAGTTAGGGAAAATAATAATGATAGGAATTTGTATAGGTATAAGTTAATGAAAATAATAATGACAGGAATTTGTATAAGTATAAATTAAGGAAAATAATAATGACATGAAAGAGGTATAAATTGAAATAAATAGGTATAATGACATGAAAGAGGTATAAATGGAATAAAATAGGTATAATGACATGAAAGAGGTATAATGACAAATCATAATAGGTATCAATTAATTTAATGACACGAAAGAGGTATAATGACGAATCATAATAGGTAAAAATTAATGAAAGAGGGGTAAAAAGGTAACTTCTTAATAGATACCTCAGGTATAAATTGGAGTAAGAAAAGAAAATCATTTCTATTCTTCTTTGAATTTCTCTCTGACGGAGCAGGAATCTCCAGAGGACGACGCTTTCTGATTTGT
Source organism: Tetrastigma voinierianum (assembly GCA_016808115.1). NCBI lineage: Eukaryota > Viridiplantae > Streptophyta > Magnoliopsida > Vitales > Vitaceae > Tetrastigma > Tetrastigma voinierianum. The sequence goes on from JAEQBH010004109.1 coordinate 273,227, forward strand.
GGTTTGAAGAACAAATTTCTAGGTAAGATCTTTCTATTTTATTTTTCTAGATTTCTTTGATGTAGATTCTTTACTTTCAGCTTAGATGAACCCCAAGGTCGATTTAGATTTCATTCTCGTTTTTAAAATAAATAATAAATAAATAAAATAAGAATTGGTGGTGTCGTATTAAATACTTTGAGTATGAGAATGAAAATATTTAAGAATAATTTTTGAAAGAAAATAATGATAAACAAATAGAATAAATTTGAAAAGTACAATTTTGTATAAATATATGTATTTGATAAGTATTTAAATATATATGTATTTTGGCAAATATTTTATTAAGGATTGAGATTTTATTAGATAAGGAATATGATTAGAATAATTATTTAGCAATTATAGGAAATAAATACATATATTTGATAAGATCATAAAATAAATAAATTATTAAAATAAAATCCGAAGGAATATATTTATAAAATTTGTAAACTACCTAATTCAAATAGTTATCATCTGAACAGTTGTCAATATGTTTGAAGTGAACAAAACAATATAATTGTTAAGAATATCAAATTAGGAAAGTTTTAAGAATAAATAAGTAATGATGATAAATTTCTTCCTTATTATTTTAGGAGAAATATTTTCATTGAGATGAAATTCTTTGATTAGCTCTTTCAAAGCTTTTGAGTACTCCTTTGAGGTAAGGGATTCTAATACGCTTTTGAAAATTATTATTTTATATATATGTACGTAAAGGATATTAATGCGCATCTTTAAAAAAGAAAATTGTTTGTTTTTACTTACTTGAGGATGAAAATTGTTTAAATCGACTATATATAAACTTGGTTTATGAAAAGTTTTACTTGTTTTATTTATTATCCAGGATCAAGAAAGTAGTTTTGTATGACAGATTTTCGAGATTGTTATTTAAGAAAGAAAATGTAGAGATATGATGTTTTGTGATTTGAAATTTTTAATGAAATATTTTACTATAGTTAGTTTGGCTCTGTCAACGGGAATAATAGTTGACACTATTCGACCATTGTCAACGGGATATACTATTTGACACTATTCGCCCTTGTCAACGGGAGTATAATAGTTGACCTTTACATTTTCGTGGGGAATGTAATTGATTCAACCCCAGCCTCCTAAAGGGTTTGCTAGAGGTTACTAGTACTAGTAGTGTTTGGTTCCGCCCACCTTAAAAGGAACAATTTGCGGCTAGCCACCCATTTGAAAGTCCCACATAACTGGGCACCATTTGATATTTGATGACCAGTGAAAAATATATTTGAAATGTATTTGATTTTGGATTTGATATAAAAGTGTTTGAATCGAAATTTGATATGAAATTGTTTGGATCACATTTGATATGAAACCGATTTGAAATGGATGAGAATGTTTTGAAGTATATTTGCTAATGTTCCAACTTTATTTCTTTGAATCAAAAGTTTTGATGAAAAACATCTCCTATTTGTTATATGATTGAAACTTTTCGATCCATGAAACTCCGTATTAGTATTTCTTATTGAGCTTTTAGCTCACTCTATCTGTCGACATATTTTCAGGTACTTTTAGTTTCCGCAAGGAGTGATGGCTAGGTTGGGATTCGCCATCATTAGGATTTGATTAGAACTTTATGTTGGATCATGTTGAACTAATAAGTTCATGTTTATGTGAAATGCTGGGTTTTGAAAGTTACCTGAAAAGTCACTGGATGAACATTCCTTTTATATTAGTACAGTTGGATTTGAGAGATCTCAAATGTTGTTATATTCTGAACAGCTTTATATGACATTTTACACTGAGGATTTGAATATTTGAAGTAATTTTTATCGGCATGAAATTTTGAATTTCGAGAATTTAGCCACTTGGGGTGTCAGCAGATTTACTCGAATACGTGATTGGTAATTGAACAAAAATCCAATTACAAGAAAGGTTAGTGTCGTTTCACACTTCAAACCTTCATGCTGAAGGCTTGAGGGTGTGAATTGACAGTCATGCCCCTAAGGTGGGTTTCGGGCGCATGCAGTGGTATCGTATTTGTGTTTATTATCTTAACGGGAACTGTTTAAGCCATGTATGGGGATAGCTTGATAGTTCATATCCGTCAGTATTCTTAGCATTCGTACAAAGGTATGTTAGATAAATGATTTCTTGCGACTAGTTAAAGTTCACTACACTCTTTTATCTTTGTTTTGTTTGTTGGTTTAAAGGAATATACTTTTATCAATATGAATTATGATTCGAATTTGTCACTTTTTGGGACATGTCATTATGGACAATATGGTGGTTTGAAGTAATTTTATGACGATTGGTAAGAAGGATATTGGATTGACTTAATACTCCTTAAACATTAAGGTTTTTGTTTGATTTTGAGGATGAATTAAGGAGCTTACTACCTTTATTTGTTGATTGTTTTGGGAAAATATTATTTTTCCATATTTTCAGTTATCTTGAGTTTAGTCAAGGAATCATGTGATAAATTGTTACGCATAAACTAAGCCTTGCAAGGTAGTTATTTGCTTAGAAATGTTGTTGCCCTTTAAGTCAATGTGATGAGTGATGAAAACAATTTGAAATTTGAAAGGATCTGATATTGTTATTAAAGTTTGAAGTTTCGATTTATTGAGTACTACAAATAAATTATTAAGAGATCTTAAGATATCTTATATTTTCAGTAAGACATAGAAAGAAGTTAAGTTTGATTATTCATAACTATGATGATAGCTTCATAGAGTTGAAGAGCAAATTGGTAGCAACTCTTATTTTGATTATTTCATTGCTCGCAAAGATTTGTTTTGCATAATGATGCCTTTCATTAGGATTTATGTTGTGTCCATATGCAACATGGAAAAATTGATATATTTTTATAGACATTTGAAATTTTAAGATAGAGAAAACTACCTTATTATGATTTGAAGTTAGGCAAAATGATTTTTGCACTTAAGATATGAAGACATTTTTTTTATTATGATCTACTCATAGTTTATGAGAGTTTGAAGTCTTTGTCTTCTTAAAATAATTTTTAAGCAAGAAATAGAAGATATTGATACAATTACTTAAGGATTTTGATGACATTATTCAGTACTAATAAAACAATGAGAATCTTGTGATTTATGCCTAAATAGAAAAAAAAAAATTGATTCTTGAAATCATTTAAGGTTGTCGCAAACGATTGTATATTTGGGATGTTTACAAGCTCTGTTATACCTTGGATTTTAGAGTTCTTATGTTGAGCATTTTAGTGCAATTAAGTTTGTTTGGAGAATTAAGATTTTATAAGGAATTATTTGAAACTAGTTGAACTTTTGGAACCATTGTTTGTGTTTCTAATAAGATAATAAGATCTTGAATTGGGATTATACTTAATGTCTTAAATAATGGAGACATAAAGAGACAACTTTTGAAGGAGGTTTATTACATTAAGTTTACGATCTACCCTAAAGGATGCAAAAGTTTAAATATTTAAGACATAATTTTGATGGTCATATATGAAGTAAGGTATTACATTATTTGTGACTTTGGGTTTAGTGTGATCGTATAAGGAGGTTTACATCAAAGACCTAATAGTACTTTGCAACTACTTTATATTTCTAAATGAGTGTGAAAACTTATTACCATGGATTTTGTGATAGGGTTACTAAGAACCTTAGTTGATGACAATGTTTCATTATGATGGTTTGTGTATGGATAAAGTCTACTAATTTTTCTATTAGACTAGCTTCGATACTAAGGAGATTTAATAATGTATGAAATATTTGATCCTAAAGTATGTAATAAGAATTTATTTTACTTTTTAGATTTTGACTTCACTAAAAAAAAAAAAAAAATTGAAGTACTAAGTTAGTTTTGATAGTAGCTCATACTTAGACTAATAATTAATTGAGTGAAAGTAATGCAAGTTGGAAATATTTGTTTGAGATATATTGCTTTAGACTTGGAAAGTAATCGTAATGAGTTCTTACCTTTGCTAAATTTTCTTGTAGAATAGTTTGCTAGCAATGAGATTATGTCTTCAGAAAGGTTTATGGTAGAAGTTTATGATCCCCTATGTATTATGATCATATTGGAGAAAAAAATAATTAACACATGAACTTGTGTAATTGACTACTGAAAGGATAATCCTGATTGAAGAGAATTTGGAAGAAAATCAAGGTACACACAAGTGTTATGTTGATAATCCCAAGCAATATTTGGTATTTGAATTTGGTGATTATGTTATTTTAAAGTTGCTTATTGAGTTAAATTGAGATATTTGGAAGTTGAAAATCTGTTGAGAAAAGGAAAACTCAGTCCTCGATTTGTGGGCTTGTTTGAAACATTAGAGAGTAGGTACTCTCGCGTATAAAGTAGCCTCGATTTCCCCAGCTTGTCCGAGATCCATAATGTGTTTTATGTTTCTAATTCGAGGAAATATGTTTTCGATGCTTCTCATGTTGTGGAGTTGAAGCCTATCTAGATTTTTGAGGACTTGACCTTAAGAAGTGCCCGCTCAAATTGTGGATGATGAATAAGGTTCTACGACATGTCAAGTTGTCAAGTTAAGAAAAGCCTTACGAGCAATCACGGTATCCGAGAGGCCACTGGGAGTTAAAAGACATGAGAGAAAACATCCTCAATTATTTCAAGACTGTGCAAGTCAAGTTTAGAGGACTAAACTTTATAAAGGAGGAGAATGTAACACCTGTGAATTCGTTTGCGATAAAGTAAAAATAATAACGATATGAATTCAGATAAAAGATAGTTACTAAAATAATAATGACAGAATTTGTATAAGTATAAATTAAGGAAAATAATAATGACATGAAAGAGGTATAAATTGGAAATAAAATAGTATAATGACATGAAAGAGGTAGTAAATGGGAAATAAATAGTATAATGATATGAAAGAGATAATGACAAATCATAATAGGTATCAATTAATTTAATGACACGAAAGAGGTATAATAACGAATCATATTAGGTAAAAATTAATGAAAGAGGGGTAAAAGGTAACTTAATAGATACCTCGTATAAATTGAGTAAGAAAAGAAAATCATTTCTTATTCTTCTTGAATTTCTCCGACGAGAATCTGCAGGACGATCAGCTTTCTGATCTAGGTTTGAAGAACAAATTTCTAGGTAAGATCTTTCTTATTTTATTTTTCTAGATTTCTTTGATGTAGACTTTAATTTTCTTTCGCTAGATGAACCCAAGAAGTCGATGATTTCATTCTTAAAAATAAATACAAATAAATAAAATAAGAATTGGTGGTGTCGTATTAAATTACTTTGAGTATGAGAATGAAAAATATTTAAGAATACTTTGAAAGAAAATAATGATAAAACAAATAGAATAAATTTGAAAAAGGGCCTAATTTTTGTATAAATATATGTATTTGATAAGTATTTAAATATATATATGTATTTTGGCAAGTAAAATATTTTATTAAGGATTGAGATTTATTAGATAAGGAATATGATTAGAATAATTATTTAGCAATTATAGGAAATAAATACATATATTTGATAAGATCATAAAAATAAATAAATTATTAAAATAAAATCCGAAAGGAATATGAGTTTTATAAAATTTGTAAAACTACCTAATTCAAATAGTTATCATTTGAACAGTTGTCAATATGTTTGAAGTGAACAAAAAATAATATAATTGTTAAGAATATCAAATTATGAAAGTTTTAAGAATAAATAAGTAATGATGATAGTCTCTTCCTTATTATTTTAGGAGAAATATTTCATCGAGATACTGATTAGCTCTCTTCAAAGCTTTTGGAGTACTCCTTTCGAGGTAAGGATTCTAATACGCCTTTTGAAAAATTATTATTTTATATATACGCACGTAAAGGATATTAATGCAGATCTTTAAAGTTAAAATCGTTTGTTTTTACTCATCTTCAAGGATTTAAAATTGTTTAAACCGACTATATATGTTCTGGTTTATGAAAAGTTTTACTTGTTTTATTTATTATCCATGGATCAAGAAAGTAGTTTTGTATGATTGTACTCGAGATTTGTTTTGTTTGGAAAGAAAATGTGGAGATATGATGTTTGTAATTTGGAAATTCTCGAATTGTAAATATTCGACTCCTGCTAGTTCTCGGGCCTCTGTCAACTAGAATAATAGTTGACACTATTCGCCCTTGTCAACTGATATAAATATTTGGACACTATTCGCCCTTCAACCCGGATATAATAGTCGACTCCTTTACATTTTCGTAATGTAATTCGATTTGAACCCCACTTCTGGTGGGTTCGTTGAGGTTACTAAGACTAGTAGTGTTTGGTTCATTCAATCTTAAAGGAACAATTTGCAGCTTAGCCACCCATTTGAAAGTCCCACATAACTGGCACCATTTGATATTTGATGACCGAGAAAATATATTTGAAATGTATTTGATTTGATTTGATATGAAAGTGTTGAATCGAAATTTGATATGAAATTGTTTAGATCACATTTGATATGAAACCGATTTGAAATGGATGTGAGAATGTTTTGAAGTATATTTTGTTAATGTTCCAACTTATTTTTGAATCAAAAGTTTTCTGGCTTTGAAAAACATCTCCTATTCATATGATCGAAAACTTTTCGAATCCATGAAACCAGATAGTATTTATCAGCTTTTAGCTCACCCCATTCGCTTGTATTATATTTTCAAAAGTACTTTTAGTTTCGCAAAGGAGTGGCTTGCTAGGTCAGATTCGTCATCATTAGGATTTGATTTTAGAACTTATGTCGATCATGTTGAACTCATAAGTTCATGTTTATAGTGAAATGTTGGTTTTGAGTTAATTGAAAAAGTCACTGATGAACATTCCTTTTTATATTAGTACAAAAGTTGGATTTGAGAGATCTCAAATGTCATATATTCTCAACAACTTTTATACGACACGCATAATCGGTATTCAATATTTGTAAGTAATTTTATCATATTTAAAATTTTGGAATTTGGAGAATTTAAGAATTTAAAAGGTCACAAGATTTACTTCCGAATATGTGATTGGTAATTGGACAAAAATCCAGCTACAAGAAAGGCGCTGTCGCCACACTTCAAACTCTTCAGTCGAAGGCTGAGGGTGTGAATTGACAAACATGCCCTATAGGTTTCGGCGTGACATAACCCGTCCCAAAACAACCATAATGATCACACGGTTCACATGCGAGTAAAATAACTCGGCCACTCAGCCCTCGAATCAATACTCACAAAATACATCAATTATATTATTACCATAGTTCAAGAGTTAATAAATCACTTTAATTCAACATATATTAAATGTACAATTTCTAAATACATGTTATCCAAAAGTCTCTACCAAAGCCACAACCCGCTTTCTTCTAAACGCGCCTAGTGAGCGCCGGGTCCTCCTATACACTCCCCTCAGACCAAATAGTGATCCCCCGGACAGGCAGCAAAACCCGTAGTGATACTCCTCCCACGTGGGTTACTCCCCACATAAGTGCACATGTCATAGCAAACAATCACACTCAAGTAACATGATCCTACTTGAATGTCTCACATGCCCAAACCCATGTCCCGAGTCCTCACCGACTCCCTCATGCCTAAGCCAAATGCGAGTAAAATCAGCCAAAACAAAAGCTTTTGTTCGAAACTTACTACCGAGATCTTGGTGAATATATTGATCACTCCGAGGCGAATCTGTTAGATAACCCTCCGAAACAATTCATGGGCCCCTCCGACGTGAATTGTTGGACAATCTCCCAACACGATTAAAATCTTCCATCGAAAATCTTCACAAACGTTGCTTTTGTTTTCTTTCGCGTCATGCACTCACTCCTAATATTTCGTGCCCTAGTGCATATGGAATGCATTAGTACCAATCCCAACAACTCATGCTAGTATATAAACATGTATATACTAACATAATTAATCCACATAAAATCATGCTATTAAATTCACATCAACAACACCAAAATTAGTTCACATGGGCTTATTAATAAGCACAAACAATTCATTTTGAATCACTCAACATCATAAAAATTCACAACAAAAGCACGTAACTATTCACATGAATAGTGAAACCCTCGGGTTGGCACTGTTCACGGCCAAAACAATGGGGATTTTCTCCATTCGGTTCAAAGCTTTTGAGACCGAAAACACGGCTAATTCAAGCCTGAGAACATCCCCAACCATTTACATAGCTCTTAGCCAAAGAATAACACAAGTAGGAAAAGATCCCTACCTCCTGGAGTTGATGAACTCCACCAAATCGGTGTCCACGTGTAACCCTCGCCACGTAGATCGACTTTGCTTCTTGCTCATTAAGAACCGATCATCCGAACGGTTAATCGAGTATAAGGGAGCTCTCTCTCTCTAAAACTCAAAAACCTCACTCACTGTCGATTTGTTCCAGCCCCTACATGTTTTGGTCTCCTTTCATTTGGAGAAGAAGATCACTATTTGCATTTTGTCTTATTCTCATTTACATTTCCAATAATTTCATCCATGTCCCTTTGTCTCGATTGACACTCGCACACCCAGTCATTCATCTCATCCTCCTCACTACCATGCAACATGTCACATGCATACGTAGCAGAACTTTGGCCACACATCACATGTCTTTCACGAAGCCGCTTTATCGCACCCTGCCTTGAAATGTGAAATTCGACCGCTTAGAATTCGATCATAATTCGACGTGGTAGTTAGATCTCCGCTTAGACGCATTCCAACGGTAAAGTCCGTTTCATCATCAGAGATCTAGAAAAATTTCGGATTTTGACCGAAAATACCATTTTACCCTTTTTCAGAAAATTTGAATTTTCCCGGGTTTTACACTTATATTGCATTTGAGATCACAATAACGCAGGCTCGCGAATCTCCTTCCACATCGTTGTCTCTAATTCTAATTAAATTTGACGTGGTAGCTAGATTTCCGCAAGACATTGCAACGGCGAAGTCCATTTCACATCCGAGATTTAGAAAAATTTCGATTTTGACCAAATTACCATTTTACCATTTTTCGTAAAATTTGAATTTTCCCCCTTGCTTACACTTAGATCAGATTCAGATCAAGCACAACGGTACCAAGAATCTCGCTCACATGTTGTCAAGAAGATGCCAAACTAAGGTTTTATAAGAATTTTAGCAAGTGTTTAATATCATACAAATTCCATTGAAGCATAAGAGAGGGACTTAGCGTTGTTACCTTGAAGGGGATGAGTTTCCACCGTTTGAACCCTATCGTGGAGGTTTATAACTCCATTAAAACTGGGAATTGATTCATGAATGCTGGAATAATAGTATTAAATGTGAATTGAGAACTAACACTACAATTGCAAAGTTGAAATATCAAAAATGCAGAGTTCCCTCAACGAGTATCAAGTTATAAAATCGACTGAAAGATTACAAAAGTTCAAAACTAAGAATGAGAAGAACTAGCTACTCTACTCTAGAAAACCCTAGAAAATATGAGAAAAACTCCAAAAATGAGAACCCCAAACCCTAGAATCAAAAACTCCCTCAATTCTACCCTCCAGGGCTTAAATACAATCCACATTAGTGATCTCGAAGTGGGAATCAAAAGACGAGCGTGCCCTTGCACCAAGATCGAAATTCCTCTTAAATCCTGCAAAGATCACATGTTGGTACCGGTACCAGTTAGTGTGGTACCAGTACCAGTTATGTGGTACCAGTACCAAAACCTATGAATGGCTCATTGTATAAACATGTGTATGCATCATTGTATCCTCTTCATCACTCCTCAAACTTATGAATGGCTCTACTGCCCTCTGCCTTTTCCTTTTCAAAATTCAAAATCAACTCCCATATTCACTTTTCCCAAGGACACATATAAAATGTAGTCCATGTGATCAATATATATTTGGACTATAGAAACCATACGCTTCTTCCTTCAAGTCTTGGGCACTGTGGAAATATCATACTTTAGGGTTTGAAGAGCTCTAACATGGAATCTTTTGTAGGGCTCACTACAACAGGACATCACATGGTTCTAAAAGTTGAAAAAAATTATTGTACCACCCTATCTCATTGCTCAAAATGTAAAATCCCCCCCCCCCCCCTTTTTTTGTTACATATCAGCAGTATATATTAAAGTAAAATTAATCAAATAGACTGATTTAGGAAAAGACTTTAGATCATCCAAGCTGTGAATTTGACTTGTTGAAATAAATTATCTATTTGTATGGTAAGTAAAGTTATCAATGCATTAATTTAAAAATGAGAAGGGGTTGTCAAAGCATACTTATAAAAGCAATGGGATATAAATGGATATGTACACAATAAAGAAGATGATGAATAATGGAGTGAAAAAGAGCGAGGATGATAATTGATGAGAAAGTGGGAGAAAAAAGAGTGAAATTGGTCCAATTAAGATTAGGGCAATATGCACAAAAAAAAATGCCATTTTTCTTTTGAGTTTGAATGTCCACAAAGCATATATGGAGTAGCATTCTAGGGCATCATGATTAGCATGGATTAATGGATGGACAACACCCTCCCTGTAGCAAGTGTGTAAAATGTTAAGCTCCCTCTAACAATTTATTTACTTATTTTTTAACATTAAAATCCCTCTTGGTGGTTAATTAAAGATTCTGAATTTGGGTGCAATTAGTACTTTTGAATGAAATATAAAGTCAATAAATTAAAAGGTCTAATGGAAACCATTGATTTTCCTAGCATCTATGCAGAAAATTAGGTGAGTTTTGAAAGCTTGAAAGTCTCCTTTTCATATATATATATATATATTCTTGGCAATGGCGTGACTTAGTGGATGATACTAGTATGGAAAGGTGTTAAACCAGAAAAGTGCATACGTTGTTAATAGATGAAAATATAATTAAAAACTAAAATTCTTTCCCCTAATTTCTTCTTCAAAATCATTTACCAGAAGCCCCAAAAATTTGTGAAATTAAGGAGAATAGCCCCAAAAACTAGGCCTTTCCACCACTCTTGAAAGCTCTAATAATTCAAACAAAATGAAGCAACCTCTGAACAAGAACAAGAACAAGGGAGGGTGATATTAATTACATCACATGATCGTGTAATAAAGGAAGAAAGGAAACGTTTTACACTGGAAGAATTGAACTTATGAGAGGATGACATCACTCATCCTTGGCGATTGGTTGATACAATGATAATAATAATACAAGGTGCCCATTGGCCAATCATCAATCACCTTCTGTTTTATTTATTTATTTTTTTTAATTTTTCTGCGCTCATCAACTAGAAAGAATTTCGTTTCTTTCCCTTCTATTTTTTAATTTTAAAAGTGAAAATAGCAATGAGAAATTTTTCAAATTTACATTAAAATATTATGATTTTTTATTGAAATATTTAGCGATTATCTATTTACTGTTTTTTATTATCAAAAACAAGAAAAACATGTTTGTTTTTCAAATTTTTTTTTTTGAAAAAACATAAATAACACATAAAATATTAAATTTAAAGAACAAATAAGAGTTTTCAGAAAACACTTCTTTGGTATTTATTTTGTTTTCAAAAACCGTTCTCAAGAATAATTTAAAAAAAACCAAACAAACACTTAACTATTTTTTTTTAAGGGAAAAATGGTTTTAATTTACTCATTTGAAATAATCTATCACCACTGTAAAAGTATGAAGTGTTTTACACCTCTCAATTGCCAAAATTATCCTTTGCTTTACTTCTAAATTTCAAAAATTAACCTTAATAATATTGATACTTAGATTAAATGAAAGCTCTTCATTCATATTCTACCTATCTTTGATATTAAACAAAAACGGAAGCTTTTTTTACATATTCAATTTTACATAATAGTTATCTTTATTCCTGTTACTATCCTACCATATAATGTGTCTCCATTTTATTGTTTATTCTTTAATACATAATATTTATCTTTTATTCTTAAAAGCTATTTAATTACCCTCTAGCTCTTCTTCGGTCGGTACCCTATACTACGTGTTTTATACTTTTTGTTTGATACTACGATATTTGACTTGTTGAAATCAATCATGTATTTGTGTAGCAACTAAGGCTATCAATGCATTAATTTATAAATGAGAAGGGGTTGTCAAAGCATACTAATAAAAGCAATGAGATATAAATGAATATGTACACAATAAAGCTATCAATGCATTAATTTAAAAATGAGAAGGGGTTGCCAAAGCATACTAATAAGAGCAATGATGTGACGCCCCATTTCCCGGGGGTCCGTTGACAACTCGTTAACCCGTAGAAAACCTATGTCTCATGTCATGAGACTCATACGTGAATAAAAATAGCCACTTGGACCCATGCATCAATACTCACAAAAATACAACAACTATATTACAATAGTTCAAGAGTTATTACATTACTCTTAATCAAAACATATATCGAAATTTAGCATTCTAATACATGTTTTACAAAAGAAATGTCAAACCCAATAACTGTGTGATTTCTTCTAACAAGCAAATTTCAGTGAGCGTCATCCTCCTATACACTTCCCCAGACCGAACACGATCTCTCGACAGGAGCAATGCCCGCAGTTGATAATCTCCTATATGGGTTACTCTCCACCTAAATGCGCATGTCATGACAACCAAACACACTTAAGTAAATACATGATCCTACTTGATTGTCTACATGCCCAATCCCATATCTTGAGTCCTCACCGACTCCCTCACACATGTCTAAACCAAATGTGAGCAAAATTACAGTTTTCAAAACAAAAGGTTGCTTCTCGAAAACTACTACCGAAGTTTCTGTGAAATATATCGACAAACCATCCGGTGTGAATTGGCCGGTACTCCAAAATATGGGTCCGCTCCGAGATGAACTCCGTTGACAACTCCAAGGCAATTCTTCGGAAAATCTTCCTTGAAATTCATTTCACAAGCATTTTCACTCTTTCATTTTCGTGTCATGCACTCACACTTATCGTTCTAGGGTGCCCCGGTGCATATGGAATGCATTATGTCATTTCCAAACAATTCATGCTAATATATTTTACATGTATATATTAACAAAATTTAATTCACATAATTCATGTTATTCAATTCACAATCAATAACACCAAAATTAGCTCACATGGGCTAATCAATAAATCAAGCAATTCATTTTGAATCACCCAAACAACACAAAAATCACACAACATATCACATGAACAGTGAAACCCTAGGCTTGGTACTGTTCACGACCACCATAGGGAGTTTCTCACTCAATCCCAATCATTGGAACTGAAAAACACAAGGCCATTCGACCTCAGAACATCCCTATCCATTAAAATGGCTCTTAGCCAAAGAATAAAACAAGTAGGAAAAGATCCTTACCTCTTGGAGTTGTCGGAACTCCACAAAATCGGTGTCCTCGCATAGTCCTTATAGCGTAGATCAACTTTGCTTCTTGGCCCGACGAGAACCGACGGTCCGAACACCGGGAAATCTAGAGATAAGTTGCTCTTTCTCTCTCTAAAAATTGGTTCTCCCCCTCACTGTCCGTTCCTAGCAGAAAAATGGAGAAGAATATGGTATTTTGTCTTATTCATTTAATCTTTTCACTTAATTCCCATTTTGTCCCTTAGTTTTGATTTTAAAAGCTTTTTGACACATGGCTTAATCTAAGTCATTCATCTCCATCCTCTCACTAATTATGCAACATGTGTCACATGGGTACATGTAGTAGGTGACTTTTGTCACATCACATGTGATAGGGTTTGAAAAATGGGCTCGTAGGCCCACTCGCCAAACCCAAGGAAGAGGCACGCCCATTGGAACACTCAGCCTCGACGCACCCGCATGAAGGCCCACCGTCGCCCAAAGGCCGCTAGGGTAATCGAGAAGGCCCACATTCCTCGAAATCAACCAAATCCCACCAATATGGAAATAATAACTCTAATAACAGATTATCTTGCAAATCCAAATAAATCTCACCAAAGAAGGAAAATAAGATAATTCACCATATAATAGCGCTCATCCCCAGATCAAGTTTCCGATCCCACCAATGAGGAAGAAAGATAATTTTAAATAAACTGCTTCTTTCAATATTCCTAATCGGTTCGACACCGATAAAAGCAAGAAGATTTCATTCAACGTGGGAAAGAATCCCAATCACCATCCAATCGGAAACATATACTATAAATACCAGCCACCCCATCTGGGCAAGTGGGAAAGCTACGTAAACACATTCGCCCTCCGGGAGCAATATCTTTTTCTCATAAAGAAACTCACTTAGTGACGGAGCGCCTTCATAAGCCCCCACGACCCTTCTTCTTTCAGTTCACAGAGGAGTGCCATTCAAAGCGACGATCCGCAGCCTTCAAACCACCACAACAACCCCGCTGGGTTCCTACCAACGACCCTAACACGCCTCCACTTTACCCGGCGGAAAGGCACCACGCTTGGCGCCACCAGGAACGTGAGGCCTTTGACAAATAAAGACTGATTCTCAAGCATCATGGTATCAACCCGGAACACAAGCAGGAGCAACACCAATCCACCAAGGATGCAGACCCACCAAAGCGAACGGCATGTTGCACTCGCGCTGCTAGGAAGCGATGCAAGCCAACATGAACAAGGTGGAAGCGCTCCGCCTCACTAACCAACGCCTGATAGGAGAGTTAGAGCAACTCACCAGGTAGATGCAACTCCCACGGGAGGCACGACAAGCTCAGGAAGGTCACAACTTTCCTCCTCATGAAGGGCAACACAATCTCGACATTCCCGAGGTGCTGAAATGTGGCGAGTCCGGAACGAGCCGTGGGGCGCGGACCGCACCGCTCCATGGAGGGGAGGGAAACGGAGCGACACCGAGGACATGTCTGTGGCGAAAGAATCCACGCCACCCACCAGAGCAGGAGAGCAAATCATGGGAGCAAGAGGTTCAAGAGCCTCCAACAGAACCCACCGCAGAAGGAAGTGGTGTGGGACGAGCTCCCGATACTCATGGACACTTGGCGAACAGATCGAAGTCACCGTCAGTATCGAGGTGCCCACTTCCCCCTTCCAGCCAAGTTCAAAATGCCACAGGTGGAAGCGTTCGATGGTGTCAGAGATCCCGTCGATCATCTCAACACTTATAAGAACCAAATGGAGCTGCATGGGTATCAAGACCCCCGTGATGTAGGCCATATCACATTAAAAGGCCCGACCTTGCTCGTTTATCAGCTTCCGCCTTCATCAATCTCCTCATTCGTGAGAACTATCCATCGCGCTTCGCCTCTCACTCTATCGGGAGCCAGACATATAGAAAGCCAAGTTACCATCTATTAACCATTAAGCAGAGCTC
Source organism: Tetrastigma voinierianum (assembly GCA_016808115.1). Classification (NCBI taxonomy): domain Eukaryota; kingdom Viridiplantae; phylum Streptophyta; class Magnoliopsida; order Vitales; family Vitaceae; genus Tetrastigma; species Tetrastigma voinierianum. The sequence continues at coordinate 288,430 of JAEQBH010004109.1, forward strand.
ACAGGAAAGCCTGAGGTCCTATGTTCAAAGGTTCAACGCAGAGTCTCTAAAGGTAGATATACCTGACGAAAAGTTTGCTATCACCGCATTCATTGCCGGGATTAGGTGCCACGAAAGACTTGATGTTTTCCATCTCTAAAACTCAAGGCACATGGCCAGGTGTCGTAAAAGCAAGTACATCAATGGCCAAGAAGCCTCATATCCAAGAAAGGAGCTCCTCCACCCATAAAGAAAAAAAGTGATCCGACAAGCGACGAGGATTCGAGCCCCAAAGGCAGCAAGCGCCCTGACAGTCTCCAAAGAAAGATGGAGAACAGTCCTCGAAAAGGCGGGGAAACCTCGAGATCGTCTCGCCCACCTCAACCTCGAGAGACGACAACGCATTCACCTCAACTGCTCACCCCATCACCCTCAATATCTCGTGTCCTCGCGGCGCGAACAGCGCTCCCGAGGTGGCCAACTCAAATGAAGTCAGTCCCCACCACAAGAGACAACGCACAAATGATTGCATACAGATCAAGAAGGAAATAGAGTACTTAATACGGCATGGGTATCTCCGATGCTCATAGCCTCTCGGTATCAGCCTCGAATCAGCTCAAAACCAGTTCGGCCGCCACCACCTTTCACCACCACTGACAGACGCAACAACTCAAGACCAATGCACTTGTAGTGGAAATCCATGTGATATCGAGGATTTGGTGCGATGAGGAATCCAAACAGTCTAAGTGCCCAATTGTGCAAAGATCAGGTCGCGAGGTAGTGGAAATACAAGCTTGTTAAACTCGCCGACTCGACACACATCCATAACGCTCTCCTCGACTCATATCCGAAAGATGCCAAAGACCTCATGACGACCCCTTTGTAATTCCGAAAGCAATCAGCAAACAAAAACATCCATCGAGTCCTAGTTGACAATGGGAGTTCAGCTGACATCATCTTCGTCTCGACCTTCGATATTGACGGCCAAGTTCAATTATGTTGTTTGTTAAATAGAGGAGTCAAATGATTTAAGTACTGGCATCGATGAATCACGGGAGTCTCTTGTCCATGGAACAAAGGATTTGTGGATACCAAGAGGAGGAACATGTGTTGAAAGTGGCTAAGGAAGATAGGTCGTGCGTAGGAAGGGGTCGAGGGTGTGTTTGTGAGGAGTGACGTGGTGTGCGAGACAATCTCTAAACAAAGCAATCATTGAGTGTTTTAAATGCCATAAGTTGGGACACTTTCAATACGAGTGTCCCGACTACGAAAAGCAGGCAAATTATGCCGAGTTGGAGGAAGAAGAGGAGCTTTTGCTGATGTCCTATGAAGATCTTCATCAAACAAAGAGAAAAGAGGTATGGTTCTTTGACTCAAGCTTCTGTGATCATATGACGGAAAACAAAGAATGGTTCTCGGATTTGGAAGAAGATTTCAGTCGGACAGTGAAGCTTGGGAATGATACGAGAATGGTAGTTGTTGAATACACAAAAGAGCAATAATTATATCGGAATTTAGCACCTTCAAGTCATACTTTGCTCACATTTTGCATAAGAATAGGTACTTTTAATTGTTTTCGTGTTTCTGGACTCGTATAGGTTTTTCATGTTTAATGCATAGTTGTTACAAGGGTTCTGTCCCAGTGAATACGGATCATCAGGATGATGGCAACCGCTGGTGAAGTTTCGAGAAGTTGGCAAACAAGTCGGGAAACAAATGCGAGGAACTTCAGATCGGGTACATCTCCAACCTCGTAATCTGCACACCCATGCGTAAAAGCACTAGTGACAACCCGCACTGGGCACACCTTAACCTCGCACCTGCAGACACCCATGTAGAAAGTGGCAGAAAGCAACCTCGTACGGTACACCACTAACCTGTATCGGTACACCCGTGTGAGAATTATGAGAATTGAGCAGGAATTCGATTCTAATGAAAGGGCACGTTCGTCATTCAACTATCACGCGGATCACAATGGAAAAGTGGTATAAAAGCTAAATGAGAGAAGGAGAATATGCTTGATTCTTAGTAATAGCTTTCATAAGAAGTGTTATTTCATAGTTTTGCGAAGGTTTATAGACAGTTGAAGACTTCATTTTTCTGGAGATTGTTGATTTCAAGCACATGTAATCTTTCAGTAGGAACACACATCTCGTTTTCTCTCTCAGTATTTTGTATTTTTCATTCCTAGGTTTTGCAATTGAATTCGATTTTCAAAGTTCCTTTATGAATAAATTCTCTTCACAGGATGCATTTATACTTAAGGGAGCTGATATGCTGTTTTGGCGGTGGAAATTCATCCATTGTTGGGAGAAGATCTCACCACACCATCATCATGACGTCAACACCCATGATGTCCCATCTTTGGTTTTGGCATTCCTCTGACAACGTGTGAACGAGAGATCCTCTGTGACATCGCTGAAAATTTGATTACGAAATGCAAGCTAAGGAGTCTCGAATTAATTGTTGAACAAGTGTTTAACATTCCTCGATCGCTTTTCATTCTAAAAGAGCCGCTTAGTAAAATCTTCCATCGCACTATTCATCAATGGCTCTTTATGAGACTACAAACTAAGAGCAAGGGGGGAATTACGTGAGCAACAAAGAGCTGGGAAAACCCCAAGAATCCCAAAGAATCATCTTTTCTATTTTAAAATAGTCAATTTTTAATCAATCCTTAAATCAACCAACCACAACCCCATAATTTCCTTTTCAATTACACACCTTGTGGAGAATAGCTCCTAAGGATCAACAATTTGTACCACTCCCTGTGGAGATGACCAGTGGACTCCCCACGTGATTACAATGTTAGACAACCTTAATTCTAATGTCAGAATAAAATTCAGCATACGAATAAGAACGATGCATTTTTGGCGCCGTTGCCAGGGAGTGGCGATCAATCCAGTTGATCTGAAGAGAGCTAGAGGTAATTTGCAATTGCATTACAAATCCGGTACGTTCTCTACTTTTCTTTTTAATTTGTTTTTGTGAGAAATCTAGGTGGGTGTTTGCTTGAAGGTAGATTAGTGCATGCCGGTTTAGGACTCGCAACAACAAGCAACGCCGACTTGTAAGAATATTACCTCTAAGAGATTGTGAAGAACCCATATTAAGTCCATTGTTTCAAGAGAATCTTACACCTCAAATGGACCACCCCGGGAGTCAACAACCAATGTTTAATCAAAATGCTCAAGGGATTCCTATTAACCCACAAGGTCTCCATGAACCTCCATAACATGGAGACGATGTTGCACTCCCAAAGAACACCAGTTAGTCAGAGGGGGAAATGTTAACTTTCAAATTAATCAATATCGAGCTCTCCGCCTCCCTTTCTTTACCTAATGTGGAAAGAACTCTCCCGAGAGATTTTCTGGTAACCTCAAAGAACCACAACAACTCATGTATTCGCCTTCTTGATGAGGCTAACACCTCATGGAAGTCTAAATTATCCGTTTTACCTCGTATATCGGGCGGGTCGAATATGAGAACCCTTACTCATTCATGAGAGACTTTGAGGATGTTTGCAATGCATTTCTCTCTACTAGCTTACCTCTCCACATAATCTATTTGGTTCTATTTCCTTTTGCTCTTAAGGAGAAGGCCAAAATTTGGTTTCATTCACTTGCACCCAACTCAATCTTTACATGGGAAGACATGCGTAATGAATTCCTAACAAATTCTTCCTCCCGCACGTACTAATGCTCTCATGCGAGCAATTCGTAATTTTTCCGAAAGCCGAGTGAACCTTTTTTGCTTGCGGGTATGGGAGAGATACAAGGATCTCTTCCATGCTATCCTCATCATGGTTCGATAGCCAAATCTGCGCGTATTTTCATCAAGGATTAACTTTTGACACTACAGCGCAAAATGCTTCTGAATACAGACTAATACCTCCGTAGACACCGCTTAAAGTGCATAGTACACCTATATAGGGGAGGATCCATCATTTAAGAGAGAATGATGATTTGCAAGCAAAATCGCCAATTTCATCACAAGGAAGTCGGAGGCTATAGAGTCAAAAGCGTGAACGAGGTAACTAGTGTACCTTAAGTACCCGGTACCTATCAATCTAGAGTGGAAGAGGAGCCATGCATCATTTGCATGATCCTACGTGACTCAACTATTAATTTCCCGAACCTTCCTCAAGTTAAGGGAGGAGCAATTCAAATAGAAACAAGCTGACACATAACTATCAAAGGGAAACATTTCAATTCTCACATTGAGGCTGCTTTAATCTAGGGTGGGAGTAAACACATTTAAGTGGAGAAATGAGGAGGCACAACGCCAGCTAAATGGAATCCCTTTATCATAAATGGGTTTCAAATCCTGACTCCTCCATTTCAGACTCTGGGTCCCCAAAGGATTTCTTGTGAACCTAATCAAGGTTTCCATCCATCGAATCGAGGAATCAGGCAACATATAACACTCATAAGAAGTTTGGAGGATATAATAACAAGTTATTATAAACCCAGTGATCCCTTGGCTCTGAAATTTTAAAGCGCCACTGAACAGTGGCAAGTCCCAAATAACTAAGCTAACCTTCTATGGGCAATTTCCAACGAGAAAAACTCCATCTAATTCTCTCCAAAACCCCTGAGATCAAATAGTGTTGGAGTTTGAGGTCCAAGTAAGTACCTTCCAGAGCATTACAAGAAATTTGTCACCACCACTCTTCGAAGTGGTAAGATGGTAACAAAATAATTCAAACCAAGGAACCAATATAGAGTTCCAAGTGAACCAGTTGGAGATGATGAGGTGTCGAGACGAAGCCTCATGCTCCCTAGGCCAGATATTGGTGAGCCGGAAACGAAGACAAGGCTACCCATAACCCATCGGCTCCATACCCTCTATTTGGGTGAGGCCCCAAAGAAAGTGAATAACCATTTTGGATTGTAACAGTTTGTTCAAACAAGTAAAATTGAACATTCCATTATTAGATGCCATTAAGCAAATTCCGTCTTATGCCAAGTTTCTAAAGGATTTATGCATGGTAAAAAGGAAACTAGGTGTCAACAAGGAGGCATTCATGATTGAGCAATCTACCTCACTGATTCGAAACAATTTGTTTTTGATAAAGGGCAGGAAATACTATTTCTATAGTGGTAGGGAATTCAAGTTGGGACATGCTTTAGTAGATTTAGGGACGAGAATGTTATTTGTGCCTTACTCGTTATATGGGCCTAGGGTTAGGAGAAATTAGAGCGATAATATCACCCTCGATTAGGCGATGCGTGGTGCCAGGATTCTGAGGATAGTGAAGGGATGTATTAGTGCAATTGGACAGTTCTGCCTTGGTGAATTTTGTGGTGTGACGCTTTCGACCTGTAGTGAACCAAGGAATAGTTCAGATGACAGATGCTGACTAACAACAGCTGCTAATGCCATCATACAACGCATGGGGCTGGCGACCCTTTGCTCTCATTGCTGGTAACATAGTAACCAAATATATGAATATCTTCATTATTCAAGGACTGGGGGATGAGGGAAGATGTTTGTGAGGTAAACATATGGTTGATTATGTGGTACAAAAATACTTGGATAATGTCTCGTGGTAGCCTCTATGTATCTGTGGTAGAAGCCCTAGTTGGGACAGAGGTATTCACATTAGAATCGGATTTCCTATACTCCATAATTGAACACAATGAGGTATTGGAAGTTAATGGATGGGCACCTAAATTTGAACCATTACCACCAATTGAAGACAGTGCATTACCTTTGGAAGAGAGACCACCTAAGCTTGAGTTGAAACCTTTACCATCACACCTCAAATATGCATTTTTAGGGGTAAGAAGAAAAGTTCACGATGTCCCATATCTTCCTCCTTAGATTTGGACGAAAATAAACTTTTTGAGATATTGAGAACTTGAAATTGCCCTAGGTTGAGGCCATTCTGAGATATTAAGGAATTAGTCCCATGATCTGCACACATAGAAGTTAACTGGGAAGAGGATGTTAAACCCTCTGAACAAACTTATAAAAGAAAGAAGCAGTGAATCTGGATAATGAAAGAAGTGGTTAAGAAAGAAGTCTTAAAACTCTTGGACATAGGTGTTATTTACCCTATTGCAGATAGAAAATGGGTCAGCCCAACCCAAGTAGTCCCTAAGAAATCTGGAGTCACTGTGGTCACAAATGAAAATAATGAGCTAATTCCCACTCGTGTCACCTCCGGTTTAAGGGTGTGCATAGATTATAGGAAGCTTAATGCGAGTCTTAGGAAAGACCTTTCTCTGGTGCAGTGATCATGAGTGTAGAGGGTTTTGAGGCATGAATTTTATTGTTTTCTCAATGGGTATTCAGGGTACAATCAAATTGAGATAACTTTGGAAGATCAAGAAAACTACATTCCACATCCTTTTGGTTAACACCTTTAGGAAAATGCCCTTTGGATTATGTAATGCACCGGAACAACCATGATTGCATGATGGGAATGGTGACATAAGTGGGAATGTTTTGAAATCTTCATGGGATTCGTTCTAGTTTTTTAACGAACTCCTTCAGGGATGTTTGGAGAATTCACGTGGGTTTTAGAGATGTGAGAGAAAAACAGCATATGTGTTGGGAAAAGTGTCATTTCATGGTGACCCTGAGAGTTATCTTAGGCCACATAGTATCGAAAAATGGGATTGAAGTGCTGGATAAGGCCAAAGTCGAGTTGATCTCCAACCTACCTACTCCTAAGTGTGTTAGAGACATAAGGTCATTCTTGGGACATGCTGGATTCTATGGGAGATTCATTATAGGATTTTAGTCTTTCATGACTGCCTCTTTTTGTTTTTCCCAAGGATCTCCCTTTTCATGGTCTGGAGCTGAGAAATTTGCCTTTGCTAAGAAACTCAAAAACTATGTTCGATGTGCCTCATCATGCGATCTCTAATTGGAACCTTCCGTTTGGGGTGTGAGCTAGTGACTATGCTATAGAGAGTGTTTTAGGACAAAGGGAGGTGCAAGAAGAACTTTTGTGATTTCTTATGCAGTAAGACTCTAAATTAAACAAACGAAGCTACACAACCACATAAAAAAGTTTTTTAGCCTTTTGTCTTGCGCCAGAAAGGATCAGAGTCTTTTTGTGATTCTGCTTCAATTTCAGATCGCGGCATTAGGTGCTGCTCTCTAGCGGGATACAAACATGGTTGATGGAATTTGGATCTTGTGCGAGAATTCAACTTGGCTATTAAAGACAAAAAAATTCGAGAATGTGATCGTGACCATTTATCTCGAGTTAGTTACGGAATCCGGTTCTCATGGCGTGCCCATAAGGCGACAGTTTACGATGAGTAGCTTTTTTGCTCTTGTTCATTTGCCCATTAGTGTAGCGGACATAATAACTAAGGAACATTAAGATTCGCTGGCGGACTTCTCAATAAAGGAAGTTTACGGTGGACGATAAGAAATATTATTTTGATGATCCATATTTGTTAATGATGAATTTGTTGAGAGATCTTGATGTGACATGTGGAATACTCACGCCATGACTGAACATTGGAGGGCATTTCTTTGCAAGAAAAATAAGCGGATAAGATTTGCAAGCTGGTTTCTTGGCCTGCTTGTTTAAAGATTGTTTCAAATTTTACTGAAAACATTAACGGTGCCATGATTAGGAGGGATCTTTGGCGGTTTTGGTGTCTCTTACCCCCGATTTTAATCATTGAGATGTTATTTGTTGGGATTATAGACTACGTAGGGCCTTTCCCCCTTTTTGTAGGTACCTTTACACATTTTGTGATACGTTGATTATGTGTATCTCGAGTGGTTGAGCCTTTGGAACTAATATATTACTAAGTTGTTTGGAAATTTATAAAAGAACCACATTCTCGATTTGGGTACCTCGTGCTATTAATCAGTGATGGTTTCATTTTATCAGTTCTTTATTTGTTGAAGTGAGTCACCACCAAAGTTTCAACGACACCTTTACAAAGCCAAACAATTAATGGATTAGCTAATACGGAATCGAAACACATTCGACGGTTGCCTGAATGAATAGTTTGCTTGGTGCAGATGCTCTTTGGAAACTGCAAGTCTTGTTTTTTTAAAACTGATACAGGTATGTCTCCCTATAGGCTTGTTTATGTGGAAAGGCGTGTCATCACAGTGAAATGGAGCATAGAGCATATTAGACTATTAAAACTTTTAATTTTTTAATTTGGATCAAGCATGCTTACAGGCTGTTGCAGGATGAATGAGCTTGAAGAATTGAAGTGAGAATTAAATGGGACTACCGGACTAAGAGGCTCAAACATTCCACGATAAGACCATTCTTGTGGGCTTTTGAACCTAACCAAGATGCCTTCATTTCACTTGATTTGCAAAAGCGTTGAAGTGACTCCGTTCTGATTGGACTAACCCGTTCGTTATCAGATGGTTACCCGCTATGGTGCAGTGGAGATTGAAAATCCAGAAAATGGAAAATCCTTCAAAGTCAATGGCCAGCGTCTAAAGCCATTTCTCGGAGCACTTTATTGGCGGGGAGAATAGTGAGGACGATGACGCTCTACCATATACGGGATACTCCATCAGTAAATTCTACCCCACCTTGTTGTATAGTTTTCTTTCTTGCTTTTTCTTTCTTGTTTATAACTGTATGTGTTTCGTTTATTCAAAAGTACTTTTCTAATTACACAAGGAGTGCACCCTATCGTGTTGGGACATCTTCTCGTTTGCTGGGGTGTTTGCCAGTTGAACATTCTGCGCTTGTTTCATGTTCGAGTGTATGGAAAAGAACTGGACAATGGCCTGTTGGGTATAATTAGCCGACTGCGGCACGCTGGCGCGTAATGGTGCTGCGCTCCCGCGTCATCTCAATGCATTTACCTGATAACGGCGCTACGCGAAATCTATATTTCCATATGGTTATCTTGTTTGAGTACGCTCGTTACTGCGCCGCGAACCACGGACCCTCTGGTCCGACTTTTTGTTACTGCCTTTAGTGCTACCACCGTGCGCATTGCGCGGCGCTGTTAGCGACGGCATCAAATTCTCGGTTTCCATCGCTGGAAATAGTTAGGCCATCTTCACGTATTTACACTTTGTTGGAATAGTTTTATCTTGCCACTATTTTTAGGTATAGTTGCAACTTGGTTCAAACTCTAAGATTCAGATCACCAAAAATCTGATTCACTTAAGACCATGTTGGGATGAAGTGTCATATTGAGATCTGATTAAACTCTTGGAACAGGTGGGTTTAGAAAATATGTTGGGAAATGATCTGAATGAAATAAGATGGAAGGCGTTTGGAAAGATTCTGTATTTTACATAAACTCTTTATTCCAACTTAAAAAATAAAAAATAAAAAATAAAAAATAAAAATAAAAAAAAAAATACAATAAAATAAGAAAAATGTTGGGACACATAGTCTGGTCTAAATTTGTCAAGACGACCCGGTCTGAAATGAAAAGGAGCAGCACAGCTCTCAGGTACTATCACTACTTACAATCACCGTCTGACCGGGCCACTTTGAGTAAGTGGGGTTTCTTAATTTTTGCACCTCTTTGTATTCCCGTCTCATTCACTCTTATATAAATCAAACCACTAGCCTTTTGTCTCACCTGACCAGTCCAGTTCTGTGTTCACGGTATTTCCCACTTGCTGGTTCCGGATATGCGTTGTCTGAGGGCATTGGTAGCTACTGAATTTCCTTGAGAGCATTGTTTTTGTGGTATTATATTGTATCTCCATGGACTTGATTGGGTGGAGTCGGATTAGTAGCATTTTTGCTAGATTTGCCAGTTAGGGCTTTAGCTAGTGGTATGGGGAAAGGTTTTATCGATATGCACCTTGAGACGACCCAGGATTCTTCCTAGAGATATGAGCTCTTGGAATGTTGTTTTAATGTTTGGCCAGCCTTGCCATTATTGCTGTTCTTGCCATATCTATGGCAGAATCACAAGCTTCTTGGAAAATGACGCCTGCTTCACTCTATGGGCGGTATGAAAGAAAAGAAAATCCGACACCTCACCGGTAGATAAAGGAAAAGAAAGCAAATAGATTTATACAGGCAGAGTGGGTGTGATAGTGGAATGGGTATGTTTATTGAGGCTTTTAGTTCACTGGGAAACGAAAAAATGGGCTGAGTGGAGCTGGCAGTTGTGGAGGTGTGAAGTTGGACAGTTTTTACTCTATCAATCGGGGTGTTAGCCAAACCGAGAATTTACGATTTATTATTCTGCTGGGAGTCCAGGGGTATCTACCTACCCTTGGATTCGAGAGTTTACACTAATTTGAGAGAATCGGTAGTGCGAGACCTTCTGAGACCATATGATGGGTAGCGGATAAAGATCACCCACCCAGTTTGTCATCCACTCTTCACTGATATGTTAAGCCACATGACTTGGATCGACCTTACCCATAGGGCTTCTCCCACACTGATTTAGCGCCCATTTGTTCGGCGAGACCATGTGCATCTATGGACATGAGTGGTTTGTCACATGAATTTGTGCCCGAGAGCTGGCCGGAATATGCATTGATGAACAAGATTATTCATGATAGAATGGACAAGGCGTGAAATCTCAAAGCAGAAAAATTCAGTTTTATATGAGGTGATGGCCAGGAAGCGTTGACTGCTGACTGGTCGTATGGTGCATTATAGGGGGCTTTACGCGATCTCATTTGAAAGTAGGCATATTCCATTCCCATCACACAGTGATAGATCTATGATGCGGGGATGAGGAGTAGCTAAGAAGGACTCAACCTGGATTTGGGACCCTCTTACAAACCAGAAAAGCGGAGCTGAGCGCATACGAGACCCGACCTTCCACATTCCGGTGGTTATTCAGGGGCCTCTTTGTCTCATTTTTATGAGCACATCCAGTTGAAGAGAATGGAGCATCGAATTAGAGGGTGGTTCAAATGCATTTTGGGGAAGCGAGCGACTTGACCCGCCTGGGCTCCTCCAGGGCTCGAGTCATATTTCGCCGGGAGAGCTGCTGTTGGAGGCGCTCACTATCGAGACTGGAGGAGACTCGGAGGAGATAGATGACTGCGTCGATGAGGATGAGTTTTCTTCGACAGATGATGGGGAAGACATTGAGTAAAGCATAGTAGGCTAGATTAAATTGGTGTTGGCAGTGGAGTGGGACTGAAGCCATGTCCTTTACCAACACCCATTTTATGTTGTTCCCTTTATTTGGTGGCACATGAATTAGATTTATAAGCCTTCTGACCTCTTTGGTTTTGATTTATATTCAGGTGTTTATCACGAAGACTTCATTGCGTAGTTAACGTGGTTTTCAATGGCTTGTTTGCTTTCTACCTCGTTCATTAATTTTGGTGCTAGAATAGCGGCTTGTCTTTCTAAATTCATGATTAACTTCTCTGAATAGCTTGGTTTGTGTTAAAACGTTGTTATGTTCGTTGTTTAGAGGCGTGGTTTTGGTTTTAATTGAGTCACACGGGTGATGTCGAGGTTAATCAATATGTTTAATTTTTTCCCTTTTGAGAAACTTGCAAAGCTTAACTGTGCCTAGCACATTTGTTGGAAATCATTACCAGTAGGTATCACTAGTTTAAATCTTGCTAGGGACTAGCAAGATGCAGGTTGGGGGGTGTGTTGAATACACAAAAGAGTAATAATTACATCGGAATTTAGCACCTTCAAGTCACACTTGCTCACATTTTGCATAGGAATAGGTACTTTTAATTGTTTTCGTGTTTGGACTCGTGCGGGTTTTCATGTTTCATACATAAATTGTTACAAGGGTTCGATGTCCAGGAAGCGAATATGGATCATTGTGGATGATATCAACAACACGGTGATTTTGGAAGTAACTCAGCTGGGAAACAGATATACATAGGCTTTATCTTTGATTTCTCGGCACGCCGTTTTATGAAAGCTTTTGAATGACTGTTTCGGGTACACCTTTAACTTTATCTGGTACACCCTTAACGTGCCGTGCGGAGGCTCATGCGGAAAGTGGCGAGAGAAAGCGGCATGTCACCGTGCACCGCGCTATCACCGAATTACACCACTAACTTTGTGCGGTACACCGTGTGGTGCGAGAATTGAGCATGAATTTGATTCTAATGAAGGCACATTAAACCATTCCAACTATCGATGGGGATCACAATGGAAAAAGGTATAAAAAGCTAAAGGAGAAGGAGAAGGCGGTTTTATTCCTAGGGTTAGGTTTTCATAGAAAGTGTTCTTTTCATAGTTTTGGCGAAGGTTTATAGATTAGGGTTGAAAGATTTCATTTTAAAGGTGTTAGTTTGAAGCACATGTAATCTTTGGTAGGAACACACATCTAGTTTTCTCTCGGTATTTTGTATTTTTTTCATTCCTAGGTTTTTCAATTGAATTGATTTTCTCAAAGTTCCTTTATGAATAAATTCTCTTTCAATTATGAGGATTTTTGCCTCGTTTGCGGACAAACTTGTATACTGGGGTTCTACGGTGGAAACTACACGATCAAGAATAATATCTCGATTCCTCTTGTATACTTCCAATGGGATTATGTGATGTTAATCACTTGTGAAACTTTATAAAACCTTAGTTAGGCATATTCCTTCAACGCGACAGCAGGATAACAGCCTGGTGACAACGTTCGAACATAAGCCCCAAGTTTGAATAATTTGAGCAGTGTTTAACATTCCTCGATGTTTTTCAGACTTACAAAAAGAAATTTAAAGTAAAATCTTCCATCGAAGACCATTCATCGATGAAGCTGGGTGAGACTACAAACTAAGAGGTGGGAATTACGTGAGTAACGGTGGTGGAAACCTAAGAACCAACGATAACTCTTTCTCTTTTTAAAATAGTTAATTTAAATCCCAATCCTTGAAATAATAAACTAACCAACATTTACTTTCATTACACACCTTTTTTGGAGAATGGCTCTAAGGATCGACAATTTAGACCACTCCCTATGGAGATGACACATGGATTCCCAAATTATTACAATCTTTAGACAACCTTAATTCCTACACTTGAGAACAATTTCATTTTCAGATGAAGCAGAAAGCGTTGATGGTAACGAGGAACATAAAGATTTCACAGTGGATAATATAACGAAATATTCTCTCGATGTTTATTATATTCATGAGCTTAAGAACAATTTATTAAGCATAGGACAACTTCAAGAGAAGGGGTTAGCCATTTTGATTCAGGATGGAACTTGCAAAGCATTTCATCCCAATAGGAGGTTGATTATACAAACTAATATGAGCGAGAATAGAATGTTTTATCTGTTAGCTTCTATGGCACTAATATGTGTTCACAAGCTGAAGCTATATCGGAGAAAGAACCTCACATGTGGCATTATTTTTTTTGGGCACTTGAACCACAAGGGACTAAGAACGCTTTCTTACAAGAAGATGGTGGTTGGTTTACCCTCTCTGAAGTCTCCAAAGAAGATATGCACCACATGGCAGCCGTGAAGCAACATAGAGCCTATCACAGGGAGGAGTTGGAGGCGTCAAACGACAGCTAGTGCATTCGGATATATGTGGTCCTATCAAGCCAGCTTCGAACAGTGATAAGAGGTACATCTTAAGTTTTATTGATGATCTTACTTGTAAAACTTGGGTTTATTTCTTACATGAGAAGTCAGAAGCTTTTGTTACATTAAAAAATTATAAGGCTTATGTTGAAAAGGAGATAGGTGCATACATAACTTGTTTGAGAGACAGTTGAGGGTGGCGGATACTGGCGGGTTTGGGACACTAACAAAATCACAGGAAGTAGAGAAACAGACAATTATGTGACATCTTATACTCCTCGATAGAGCGGAGTTCTTAGGAAGGAAGAACAAAGGCGATTATGAATGTTGTTCGATCCGTATTGGAAATGAAAAGCAAGTCCTAAAGCTTTTGGCTCGGTATGAGTTAGTGTGTGCTGTAGATGAATATCGCGACCGGTTCGAAAACCAGACTGGAAAAGAGGTATGGAGTGGTGAGAAACCAGTGGTAGAGTATTTTCGAATTTTCGGATGTGTAGCACATGTTACCATATCAAAGGAGGTAAAATATTAATAGTAAGTCTTTATGTTGATGACTTGATCTTTATTGGGAATGATAGAAGCATGTGTGATGAGTTTAAAAATTCAATGATGTTGGAATTTGATAATAGCCGACAGGGAGGATGAAACATTTTCCTCGGGTAGGAAGTTAAAGTGTTCATATGGAATTTTCATACATCGGAAAAGATGCGCGAAGTGTTAGCAAGGTTTGGTATGGGGATAGTAAATGCTGTAGATCAATAGTGCGGTACAAAGCTATCAAGGACAAGGGTGAGTTAGAATTGATGAAACTCTATTGAAGCAGATGGTTGGGCTCTCTGTTGTGGCCTGCTTAGGCTGACGTGATGTATGGTGTTAATTTGATAAGCAGATTCATGTCCAATCCCACTATGTCACATTGGCTTGCGGCAAGAATTAAAAGTACTTAAAGTACGGTGATCTTGGGATTTTACTGAGGCTAAGAAAGCAACTTGAGAATCATGGCCTTCTGAGCAGTGATTATCACGCGACCAGGCGTTGGAAGGAATTTCAGGACTTTAACATTGAATGTATTTAGAATACGGGAGAAGCATTTTATGGTCCTCAAAAAAACAATCAGTGGTTGCTCTTTCTACTATAGAAGCATAGTATACAACAACAACATTGTGTGCTTGTCGATATGTTTCAGCTCGGAAAGGGTGTTGGAAGAGCTTTGATTGAAGAGAAAGATAGGGCTTTGCAGATTATGTGTGATAATCAGCTCCACTATACAGTTGTTTAAGAATCCAGTGTTTCATGGAAAAAGCAAGCATATTGATGTAAGATTTTGTTTTCTAAGAGACTTGGTGAATGATGGAGTCGTTGAGCTGAGCTACTGCAACTCTCAGGATCAAATTGCAGATATTATGACAAAACCATTAAATTGGGCGATTGGAAGCCATTGGCATGCTTGGAGTGGCGAGGATTCTTTGATAAGCTAAGTGCGGATGCATTAGCTTAAGGAAGGGAATGTTAGATATAATTTGTTATATTTTTGTTTGAAGTAGTCTTTGTTTTCATTCAATAGTCTGTTAATAAGTCCTAGTCTCCAGGGGGATCTATTCTTCAGGAATGATAGAGTTTGTTTTGTTTCAAATTTTAATCTTTTCTATCGTTATAGATTTTATGTAAGTGTGGTTTGTTATTCATACATTTTGTAAAGGCTATAAATAGCCCCAGTTTGTTGAAATCGAATATATTCCTTCCAGCTATTCCTTAGTTGTTCTGAATATCAACAATCTAGAGTTCAATATTTGGGAGAATGATATATTCGATTTTTTCTTCATTTATAGATATTTTGTTTTGAAAATTTAAAATCTCAAATAATCAATTAAATTATTATATGTAAGTCCTTCTGAGTGATTCGTGAATTTGTCCTTTGATTTGGTTATCAAATTCATGCCACATTTTTGAAAAGTATTCATGTAAAACTTGTTACTTATAATTTTCAATAAATTCCAATAGGATTTTAGAATAAAATAATTATTGAAAATAGTGACTAAGTGTGCTATTAGGGTTTGAATTCAATATGTTTATGGTTTTTATGTTGATTTCACTTCTAAATCTGACTTTTATATAATTGTCTTGAATGATATTCAATTTATTGTATAGAAAATATCAAATTTTAAAATTTTTATTTATTTATATTCACTTTGTATTACATCATTGTAATATTGTGTTCATGTAAATCTATCTCATCCCTTTACCACTTCTACTAGACCTCAAGGGCTTTTCATTTAATTTTTAATATTTATATTTTCTTATGTTTAATTATTTCTTTATTATTATTATTATTATTATTCCTTATAATTATTAGTACCAAACAAGCTCTCATCTTTTTCAAAAATTTGACAATAAATTTTATTTTGATCTGAAAAAACAATACTGACTCTTTATCGCTTCTGAAAAACTTTTAAAATATAATAAAATTTTATTTTTAACAAAAAGTTGTTTTTAAAAAAATAATATTTTGTAAAAATTTCAACCCAAATACAACTTTACAATATTACAAAAATCATTTCCCACATCTCTCGATTCAAAAATTTATTTATTTTTTTAAAAGAACAATGGAAATACAAACCCTCTTAGATGCCTCAACTAAAAATTCAATCACATTATCAGTAATATTTCTTCTTTGCATCAACATTATCTTATAATGGACGTCTACTAAAAGAAGAAAGAACAATAAACAAAAAGACAAACCACCAACCATGCATTGTATTCATACAAGTTTGGGCAATTTTGCTTTTACATATTTTTACCTTAATATTCGAATTGACATTAATATCACTTGGGTAGTTGATTCTTTTGACATTTTTGTTCATACAAATAGATGTAAGGAGGACATGGAATAAGTATCCAAATCAATCCTTTGCTGCAAGACTACAAATTCCCTCTATATGATGCAATCAAGGCTCATCATGTTGTCTCAGGGATTCATGCTCTCTTGAGCCAACTCATTCTTTTTGTTACTTTCTTAGTGAGCAAATCTGAATATTTTCCTTCATATTATTATTTATTTCTTTACTTTTGAAATACATTTTAATATATATATATATATATATATTCTTTTCTATAATTACATACCACTAGGAGGCTTTTGAAAGTTCATAGTTGTAAAAAAACATACTATAGGTCCAAAGTATAATTAACTCTTGGGCTATAATATTTAACTTATCAATATATGCTCCTTGAAGAAGTGCTTTTATATATGTTACTTTTCCTTTTTCCAACATCATGTATATTGAATTTCATATTATTATATTACTTTTATTTCATATGTTTCTTTCAAAATTTTGAAATCTTGAAATTTTTTTATTAATTAAATTAATTTTTTAATTTATATTTTATAAAATTAATATGCATCATCATAGATCATGTTTCATTTTATTTTTACTTATTTGCATGTTACTTTGTAAGTTGCAGGAGATTTATGCATTTAAGTTCATATAAGTCTTTTTAAGACTAAATATGGAGAATCTATTTAAGAGAATAGATTATGAAAGATTTGTTTCATAGGGTCATTCATTTTTAATTTAACTGACTTTTTAGTACTCTGCGCGAGCGATTGTTTGGCGACGGTCAAACTACAACAGTGCGGCACGATTCTTACGATTGTGCATTACGGTGCCCAGCGCCCGCAGCGATGCAGCGCTATCTCGCGGCTCAAACGTGCGCTTCTTGTAACGCGTATGGCGTGCGTACACGCTCAGCGTGTGTTGCCGACGATGCGCGCTATCGCGTTGCAAACGGCGGCGATGCGTTATCGCGCGCGATAACGCGACAGTCGTGTCCTCAAAGGCGCTCTATCACTTGCGCCTCGACCACCCTAACCGCGAGGCCTTGACGACGGAAACCACAGCGCGCGCGGCAACGCCGGGGCGATCATTGCCATCGCGACGAAAATCTGTGCGACAAGGACTGAAACTCGTGGCGATACGAAATCGCATCCGCGACAAAAACTCGCTTTGGAATTTTGTCCGCAGCCGAGCCCGTCGTCAGCGAGGGCGCGAGCATGGTAGTCATGGGTGGTGTTGCGTGCGTTGTTGCGCCAGAGTGCACCCGTCACATCTCTGTCATGACCGCTTTATGGCTATGTCGCAACACTATGGTACGTGTCGACACACAACCCGATTTGAGGAGACTCAGCTCAGACACGAGGGCCTATCTTTGACCCGGTCTAGGCTGAACCTAAGTCTGTGTGACCTAAAATATATGTAAGCGACCTGGTAGACAACCCCTATCGCGATAGAGAATTCTCTGTTACGACCGAGGGACTGTGGGCGGTTTATCTCGACAAAGGTTTTCTATCACGATAGGCCTGAATCTGACCTTAAACTTCAGACTCGATCCACGCGTAAAAATCCATCATACTGGCGCCGCGTTCACGTAGGCGTGCCGCGCATCTCACATCCCGCGCCGCGCCGCCGCGTTCTTGTCGCGCTCGCGGCCACCTCGTTCTTGTCGTGTCTTGACCCGGTTACGCCATTGCGCCGCAGCAATAGCTCGTAGACGGGGAACCCTACCGGCGCGAAACTTCTGTCGCGTGGAAAGGCTGCGGCGACCAACGACCCGTTCTCTCTGGACCTCGAGTTCCTTCTTTCACGCTTTTTCTTTTTCCTTTCATTTCCAAAGCACCCCAAATTCAACGTAATTTAGTATTTTTATTACAAAGACAATTAGAAGCCTGAAAAACTTGCCAAAATGTATTTATCATACAAAACGAGTTTAATTACAACTCTTTGTTCCTTATATAATACAATCATTCAGATCAGAGTAAAATTACCATTTAATAATACCACCTTTCATGATGGCGGAAGAGCAAAGAAAGATTGGAGAGAGAGGAGGACAGCTCTCACTCCCTCAAGACAGAAGAACCACCTATCACTCCCTTGGATAATGCTGATTCGAGTCCCAAGTGAAAATGAGCTTCTGACTTGAACCTCTATGTCACAGTGGATGTGCAAGTTTTAGTCCTCAAGTGGGATGTTAATTCTATCCTCTCGGAGGCGTGATGATCTGGGATGGGTGGAGGCTTGTCTTTCGCGACGGCAGCGGAAGGAACCTGACCGATGCTTGATGGTGGGCATAATATACCTAAATAATGGTTGCATGCTTTATGTTTGTTCTATCCATGGTCTATGAAAATGCTATCTCTTATGTATGTTTAACCTATCTTTTATATATCTATGCTATTTAAGACTATACCTCAAACATTAAATTTAATAAATACTTCTATGTCAGACAAGGAAATAAAGAGCATTTAGGAAGAGGGACCTGACTTTCCATGCCTTATCTGTCCATATGTTATCACGAAGTCTAACTTTCATCCCATTTCATGCTTTCAAAACTCACTAATTTTGTGATGAAATCTTTGAGAAAATCACGTCTCAAACTTTAAGTTGATTCTTTATTTGCAGACCTAATTAAACGTATACAAAATTAATTAACGTATACAAATTTATTTCACAAAAATAAAGAATAGTAACCTAGTATATTCAAAGAGAGTATGGGAGAATATCTTTGACAATATATTCACAAGGTTTATTAAAAACATATTCCTCAAGAAAAAACGATGGTAATAATGATGATAATTTAGAGAGAGAGAGAGGGGGGAGGGGAGGAGAAGAAGGTATTGATGATAAAGGACAAATTTGTTGCCAAACTCCAACACCTGGCCAATTTTGGCCATTTCATGATGGTACACAAAGATGAAAGAGAGTGAGAGGTAAATGCGGGGTGTAAATTGTTAGATGGGTATAGAGGGCTAGAGACATGGAGTGTAAATGCATGGGAGGAATGGGTTGTCCTATTGAGATGTCTTGTTGGTTTATTATTATTATTATTATTATTATTATTAATGTGGAGAGTGATGGGGATGGATGGGAAGAAGAAGTAAAGAAAGGTGTTTTGAGGAGTTTGTTTTTCTTTATTAAGGTGGTTTCAAATGGTGTGTTTTGTTGGGATTGATCTAACGATTTGACAAGCAATGAAAGATGGAATCATATGGGGTGTTTTGTGCCCACATGCCCAACTCCAGGTTTTTCAAATTATAAGTAAAAGTGTTTTTTTTTTTGAAAGTTAATTATTAAAGTAAAGAAAATACATATGATGAGTGTGAGATCATAATGTTTATATGTTCTCCATCATTCATAAGGAAATAATTATTTGAGTTTTTATTTAAAAATCAATTGAAATCCTCGAAGAAGAGTAGACTTGTACACTTTTATACACTTTGTTCATATACTTTGTATAATTAATGAAAACAACTTTTAAAGTGTAACATAGAGGCTTGGGGTTGTTGTGTTGGCCAGAGCTTTTCCGACATTATCTCAAAAGATATTAAAAATTCCTCGAATACAAAAGATTGAAAAATATTCCTAATTCTAATGTACTTTTTGCCATGTAGAACAACTATTGAAGGGACATTTTCTAAAATAATTTAACTGAAAGTGTCTTTTCAAGAAACACTTTCTTAAGTTTCATAAATTATGAATTTATATTGAAAGTATTTCATGAAGCGATACTTTCTAAAGTTTGAAAATTTATGAATTTCAATGGAAAATATTTTTTGAAAAAACACCTTTACTTTTTTTAATCTTCATACTATGGAGTTTACATAGAGAAAAGTACACTTGAAGTTGAACTATTTTTCAAACCATGTTTTTCCTTAGATTTATTTTAATTTTTATATTATTTTTCTAAACTCCCTCAAGAATGGTGTAATCACCAAAACTCAGTCCGTTTGACAACCCACAACTCCGCTGGAAATCTATATATATGTCTCAGATCGCGAGACCATACCTATAAAATGGCCACTACCATGTCATACTCATCCAAATATATTCAACCAATTATATTACATGGCTCAAGAGTACATATCACTTTGCATTTCAAAACATATATTAAAAATCTACAATTCTAAATACATGTTATACCAAACATCAAAGCCACAATCCTCGATTCTTTCTTCAAAATCTACTTAAGATGAGTCATTTTCTAACGCCCCGTATTTAGCCAATATTCCTCGACATGGTGAGCTATATCGCCCCAAGAAGGGAATTACCCTAAACGGATTCCCACCTAAGCGCATAAGTAATGATCCACTTAAACACACACACTCCAAGTAAATACGTGATCCCACTTGGAATGTCACAAGCCCATTCATGTCTCGAGTCCTCACCGACTCCCCACACTTGCCTAAGCCATGTATGAGAAAAATAATCGCCAAAACAAACTTGTTGTTCTCGAAAAACACCCTACCGAGTTTCGGTAAAAATATTTGACTACCTTAGGCGAATGTGTTTGGAGAACTTCCAAGAAGCAGTCATAGTCCTCATCGAAAATGATGCATTGGGCCAGTCTCCTGACCCCATTCTCAGGAAAATCATCTTGTAAATTCCTTCGCCAGCCATGTTCGATTTTTCGGAAAATTCATGTCTTGCACTCACACCATAATTTTGATTCTGCGGTCATGTAAATCGTTATGTCGTTCAATAGCGTTCATACAAACTTCTGTACATATTTAAATCACATACAGCATGTTATGCGATTTCAAGCAATTCACACCAACATATCAATTTTGGTCAATCATCACCCAAATTAGCTCACTTGAGCCAATCACACTTCCATTTCCAATGACCTAAACACATAATTATGTTTTATATAATTATGGCTTCTTGTTAACACATTAAGTTCATGCATTAACCTATTAATTTCTTTGATCTACCAACTCAAGCCATTCATTTCATACAATTTCATACACACCACTCATGGACATTTTTGGTCCATTTCATCTGTGGGGCCCATTTTTTACGATCCCGAGAAGCGAGCAAGTGGGTGTCAGAGTGGCGACCTCATCGTTTTATCGATTTTTCTTTGCGGAACCAAATTTCATGGCCATTCCCGGCCTCATACACACCAAAGCATAATTTATTGTATAAATCATGATCCAAAGTACCTAAACAGTCCATACAACATCGCAGAGACTGTCAAACGGGTTCGAAAATTTTCACGCCGGTCGAGTTTTGGGAATGGAGTCAAAACGACACTCACGGCTAAATCATACTGACCATCAACAAAACACCTAAGCGAGAGGTAAAGCAAGTAGGATAAAACCCTATCTCACGAGTTTGTCGAAACTCCCTGGCCAGGTGCCCTCGCGTGATCCTCAGCGTAGAGCAACTTTCCTCTTGGCAGAAGAAATCCGACGGTCGATCGTAGGGATCAGAAAGAAGTTGCACACTCTCACAAATCAAACTTAACTCTACGCATCTCACCTTTCCTTCTCCTTCACGTTTTGGCTCCTTAAGGAAGAAGAAGACCACTATTCCCAATTTTGTCCTATTATCATTAAGAATTTAAACAATTCCCATCATGTCCTTCTTCTAGATTTTTGTCGCCAACGCTATCTGAAATTTATCCGTTTTAAATCATCCTCTACTCCACATAACATGTGTCATAAGTACATGTATAAGGTACATTTTCACATCACATGTCGCTTCTGACTTTTAGATATGGTGCCTCGAAAATATACAAATTCGGTATCTCGAAATTAATGAAGTCGGCAGGTTAAATTTAGATTTCGCGAGGCGATTCACAATGATGAAGTCAGTTTAAATCATCCCAGTAGAAAAATTTGGGTTTGGCCAGAGAGTACGATTTGTCATTTTTCCGAAAATTGGAATTTCTCGGGTCTTACAGTTGGGGTGAGGGAAGAACAGGGAAAAATAATGGTTTGAAAAATAATCTCAACTTTGGTTTAGTTTTTTCAGGATGAAGGTTAAAAAAAGCAAAGGTGTCTTTTTAAAACACACTTTCACTTAAAATTTCAAAATTTCAAAATTTTAGAAAGTGTGTCACCCTTCACATAGCAAAAAATATACCATATTGAGAAATATTTCTCAACTTTTTATTAAGACATCCTTTGTGTCCATAGGTTTGATTCTATTTTTGAAAAAGAACCCAAAAATATCCCATCATACATACCTAGGAATAACTGGTTGACTCAAAAACCTTCACTTGTTTTGATCTCTTGTCACACCTCACCCTTATCTCGTATAATAAATAAAATATATGGAAATATCAATGTTTTAAAAACTGGTTCGAGTGTTGAATCGAAAAAGCTATCAATTCATAGTTCATTAGTTGGATCGGAGGTCGAACCGTGGTTAATCTGGTGACATAATAAATATATAATTTATATTTTTTAAATTAAATAATTTTAAATATATAATTACTAACATTTAAAATATTATTATCTATTTTATATAATTAAATTAGA
Source organism: Tetrastigma voinierianum (assembly GCA_016808115.1). Classification (NCBI taxonomy): domain Eukaryota; kingdom Viridiplantae; phylum Streptophyta; class Magnoliopsida; order Vitales; family Vitaceae; genus Tetrastigma; species Tetrastigma voinierianum. The sequence continues at coordinate 311,161 of JAEQBH010004109.1, forward strand.
ATTTCAAATTTTATAAAATATGTATAATATTTTAATATGAATATATTAAAAGAAAGAAAATCGTGCATGTAAATATGTATTAAATCAATATTTATATGTAATATTAATTTGTAAAAATTGTGTGTAATTAAAATGATGCATTTATATTAAAGTTTTGTAAAGCTAGAAATTCGATTTACGGAATAAGGGCAAAATCGTAATTTGATTACAAAATTATAATTACGAGTTAAAAGTTCGTAATTAATTCTCACAGATCTCGGATAATAGCAGTTGTAGATTGGAATCGATGCCATGAAATCTAGCTAGTACGTAAAATTCGCAATTTGTTGAAGACCAGGTCGAGATCGAAGGCACGTTTTTTCGAGGCATCGCGTTTAGTCTTAGTAAAATGAATTTGGATCTGACGAAAGTCACATATAAGCAATCTTCATTATCTGTAAGTGGTATGAGTGAAATGATGAAAATGGAATTTCTGCAGAAATAGTCTGGGAATGTCGATTACGGTAAGGGATATAAATGTCATTTTAAGTTTGATTTTTAAGTGGCTAGAAGGGCGAAATACTCAACGATGCTTCATCCTCTTCATTTAATAAACACGTGAGAAGCAATTCATTTTTGGTCCAGTAGGTTGTTCGTAGAGAGAGTTTTAGAGAGAGGCGGCCTCTCTAGGTTTTGCACGATCAGGCGGATTGAGAGACCCCCGGGGTGAGAAGGGAAAACGTCTACCTTGAGCGAGTGCAGCGTGGACTCCGAGTTTAGTGAGTTTCTTCAAACTCGCCGAGGTAGGATTTCTCCTGGGTTTATTCCTATTATTAAGTGTTTCACAGAATGTTTAAATTTTGTTTGAAATTTGTGAGGGGCGGATTTGATGGATCCCCAAAAACTTAGAGCAAATTTATAAAATTTTTTGAAGAAAAAATCGACGGCCAGTGGCCCACTCCCGGCCCGGTTGGTGTGAAAAATGGGTATTTTGGTGTTGATCATATATTGGTATGGAAATAAATGGGAATGGCGGGTGTGATCTTGGAGTTCTGAGTGAACCCAAGATTGAGTTATGATTTTAGAATAATGCGAAAGGTTTCACTATTCGAAATAGTCATTTAAGAATACATTTTGTGAAATTATGTGTTGTTTAAGTAATTCGAATCGAATTGCTTGTGTTTAGACTGATAGCCAGTGGTAATTTTGGTGTTTGAAATGCTAATTTCATAACATGTTGTATGATTTATTTATGTAAATATATTCATGTTTATATATTTACGTATGGTTTTAGTTGTATTGGAATGCGTCACAGCGTGAATTCAGCCTTATGCATTGAGACCATCCTGGACTATAAGTTGACATGTTATGTTAAAGTGTTGAAGATAGTGATGGGACTAAATTCTCGGAAGGTGATCACAGGCAAAATATCGATCGTCGGGGCTGATTGATATTCTTCGGAGGTAGTCCTGAAACTAAATAATATATCGCGTCGGGCGGCCCGGAGTTGATATTTATTCATGCGGAGGTAGTCTGAACAAATAATATATATCAATCGTCGGACGCTGATTGATATATTCTCGGAGGGATTTACCAGCTAATAAATTAATGAATTCTCATACGAGGCTTGGCGAGTGTGAGAGAAATCGTGAGGGCTCGGGATACGGGTTGTCGTGGACAGACATTAGTAGGATCATGCATTTGCTTGAATGTGTGTTTAGAATGGAACGTTGCATTTCTGGCAGGTGGTGGAGTAGGCCCACTGGGGCGATTCTCTCTCTTGAGAGGCTTTGCTTTCGCTGATCGTGGGATCCCCCTTTTTACAGGTACAGGGAGCGTGCGAGGGGACGGCTCGTCCTAGAGGCAGAGTTTAGAAGAAAAGCCGGATTGTGGCTTTGATGACTTCATACATGTATTAGAATGCTTTTCATTTAATATATGTTGTATAAGAGTAGTTTATTAACTCTTGAAACTATTGGATATAGTTTGGATATATTGTATTGAGTATAGTTTTGGGCCCAAGTGGTCGTATTACTCATGTGATTGGACATATTGCATATATTGGTACATTTGGGACAGTATATGCGAGTCTTTGTTTTGGGTAGGCTCCGTCTGAAAGGCTGCGATTTTAAAGTGGCATCGAGTAACCCGACCTCCACTTGTATTCCGCGGGTTGACGGGTAGTCCACGGACCCCCGGGTTTTGGGGCGTCATAGATTTAAAATATGACGTTTGTTTGTTAAGATTTTTCTCTACTCTAATGGTAGCGTAGTGGGGGCAGCGTTCCAAGATTTGAGAAAATAAATCTCTCAGAAGAGTGTGAGAAAATAAAGATATTTATAAACCCTGTTCCTTGACTACAGAAGTAGCCACATCGTCGATTCGATTCTCGTGGTATCGATTATGGCCCAGTTTGCTAGTTTGATCATCGGTTTGAACAGTTTGTGTCCCATTCAATGGCAAGGTGGTTTTATAATGAGGAATCGGACCCAGAAAATTGGTTAGGACGCTGGTCGGAGCTTGGTTTTCAAAACATCGAAATTACTATCTTTTCATATTGTTCTAATGCTTATCTTTTCATACTTTTTATCCATAGTTTTTCTGATTATATCATAAAATATAAAAATAAAAATACATTTGTTTATACTCAAATTCTTTTTCTTTTATTAATCGTTTTAGTTTTACGAAGATAATAGGGTTGTCACTGTTGGACTTGATCCCGGGATCGATCCCTGGTATATGCTTCTTTGAAAGCGGTGAAAGGCTCTGCCACTTGAGTTAGATATGATAAGGTTATACTCAAATACTTAGTTACTTAATATTGAGCTCCATTTAACCAAAAAAAAAAAAAACCTTTTTTGACATTAATGAAAGAAATACCATTAATATATCTTAGTTTTTTTTGCCTCACTTAGGAATTCATCACTAAATATATATTCAAAGTTATTTACCATAAATATAAAAATATCACATTTTTCAGATTAAAAAAATCATGAAACAATTTTATGTATATATTGAACGAAATAATAGTATGAAAAGATATTAAGATGAAAAAAATTATTTTGAAATTAAATAATCTATTTCTATTTATAGTATTATGATCTTTCTTCATTTTTAAATTATTCATTTTAAAATGAATATTAAAATGAATAATTTAAAATTAAATTTCTTCATTTTAAATAATATTAAATAATTTCTTCATTTTTTTCTTATTAAGTTATATATTCTTCCCAAAGAAATTAATTTGTTTATATTTTCCTGTATGATAAAACAAATTAAATATCAAATAATTTCTTTCTTATTTCCTATTAGATATAATAATTCTCTTTAGGAAATTAAGTATTTTTATTCAGATTTTATACTTTTATTCACAGATTTTATCACTTATAATTTTCATTACTATATATTCAAAATATTTTTCATACTTTCCTGTTACAACATAATATGATTTATGGACTTTCGTATTGCAAAGCACATACCTTCTTTGTAGTTTAATTTTGCATTATATATATATATATATATATATATATATATATATATATATATATATATATATATATATATATATTTATTTATTATTTATTTATTATTATTATTTTTAAAATTTTTTCTACAATATACTATTTATTAAGAACAAAGCCTTGTTCAATGCATCATTTCTTTAGACTTTAGAGCACCAACAGCCACCATTATCTACGACCTCAATATTCAGGTAAATAATATATATATGTGTGTGTGTTTTGATTCAACCTTTTATTTTGTTTTATCAAAAACAAGTGTTGGCAATTGATTTTACCCATTTAGAACAACAACATGATCTAGAGTTCAGTATTTGGGAGAATGATATATTCGATTTTTTCTTCATTTATAGATATTTTGTTTTGAAAATTAAAAAATTAAAATCTAAAATTATTATATGTGATGATGTTTTTTCAACCGGAATTGAGCTTGAGCGTCTTAGTTGTTATAGGCTAGTTCGTGGAAGGCTCTGGTGTCCGGGCTCGCAAAAATAAGAAACGCCAAAGGGATCAGCGGGGGCTCTTGGATTACTCTCCGATACTGAAGTCGATTCTTTTGCGGTGGAAGAGAAGGTGCTTCCTTAGAGAATGAGTTTTTATGCGTATGTCTGCGTACCTTTCACTTATGGGGTGGCCGGGTATTTATAGTGGATGGTCATGACAACTTTCCTAATTGGATTACAATACTGAATAGTATGTTTCCTAGTTGGGTGATGACACGGAGTAACATATTTCCTTGTGGTTGGATGATACAATATTTCTCTCACTGGGTAGGAGATTTTCTTTCCTTATCGTGAATCAAATAATAAGGGATAATTGAGAGGTGATAATTGGGAAATATCTTACTTCCCCGATTGGTGGAGGTCAGGTGTTTCCCACTAATCTGGTCCTTGGGTTGTGACCTTTTAAAGGGGTGAATTAGGCCCTCGTTTTGGAGTGCGCAACTGAGGATACCATTAAGGGCCTATTGCTAATCTTGAGCCCCGATTTTAATCCAGCGTTTAGACGTATCTTGGGCTGTAGCGCCCATTATTTCAACCATCGATTTGCCCTCGACCTTTGACTAAAGCGGGCGTGGCGAGAAGTACATGTCGCTTCTTGGGTAAGGATGATATCCCGCGTGGCTACTCGGAAGGTTTGATTATGGCTTGCTGCCGTCCACGTCTTGTGATATAGTGACTTCGATTTAAGCATTTATTTGAAATTTTGTAACCTTGGCTTCCTTAAAAACATTCCTTGACCGTTTGCACTTTGTTCCCTTGTTTTCAAAGATTTTTTGCCTTTGCAAATTGGTGCTTCCTTTTCACTTGTTTCCTTGTCCGATTAGTGTTAGGACTTAACTGATTAGTCCTGATATCTCGCTTGAAATTTAGTGTCCCCGTCTTGTTCCACAGATCTCGTCGTCTTCTCTTCTCCTCTTGTCCTTTTGGTTTGAAGTCTTTCCTGAGTTCTAGGGCGTGCGGGTTGGGTTCTTCATTTCCTTTGATTTCTTTCTTCCTTGCTTTACCTGCGTACCTCCATGGGTCTTGAGTGGCTCCTACGTTGTGCATAGGGAGTAATCTGTAGGGTGTCTGTTCGGGTTGAGCGACGAGGGTACGAAGATTTGGTTGTGGTGGTTCAGCCCCGGGGTGCCACTAGGGAGCCTCGGCACTCCCTTGGATAAGGGTGAGGGAAAACAGAGGTCGGTTCCTTAGCGGCTAAGTATTTGAGGCACTATTTAGAACATATTTGGTCGTGGGCCCCGGCCAGGTCGAACCCTCATGCGGTGCCGGATCTTTGCGGCCCGGTATGGGCCCAGTTGAGTCGAGGTTTGGTGCCAGACGTGCGACCACCTCGTTGTTGATGCACAAAATGGTGTGCTTTTTAGGTGGCATTTGAGAACGGCCTCGCAGCTTCCCCCTTGCATCGCTACAGGTCTGCTGACACTTGATGTCGCCCCTGCCGGCTTTCCCCTGACTTACGGGGTGTGCAGTGGGGTTATTAGTCGATCTTTAGGAATGAGCTTGGGTGTTCCCGGTGTTGCCTTTTTACTCTTAGACTCTTGATTGTAAGGAAATTAAGCGAGCTTTCTTTATATCTTATTTCACAACGCTAAGTTGATCATTTCGGACCTTCCCTCTTCACACAAGTTACGGAAGGAATAGTTATTTTTTTTTTGTTAGTAGCCGTCATTGGGAGTCTGATCCTTTGATGGAGGACACCCCTTGGTGTTACTAGCAGTGCGGGTACCCAGAGAACCTGCAGTGAGCTCTTAGTGTTTGGTTTGTTTTTGGTCTTGACGGTCATAGGATGGATTCTAACATTGCTTTGGTCGGTATGGCTTTTAGGTGCTCGAGCCCAGGCCTTGAATCACGAGGGACGGGAGGTGAGCGGGGCTGGTGAAGTGCGCCACAAGGCTTATTCCCGAGCTGTCGGTCAGGATATTCCTGGATCGTCCAGGTCTGAGGCACAGCTTCATTTGAGATCCCTCTCCCTCTCTGTCATGAAGCGTCCCGACCTCAAATCTTCCTCAGTCGTTTTGGAGCTACTTTCTTTGTGAAGCCTACACGGGAAGATTTGGTCTCGCACAGTCTTGGCTTGAAAGAAGGCGTGAAGCGAAACCTCGAACTCATTAGAGAAGTGCCCCTCTCTTGGGGGCGAGACAGGGTGGGGGCCTCCACGTCTTCGTCGACCTTGAGTGCGGAGACTCTGTGGGAGGATAGGCCCCTTGGAGTTCTCTATCCTGGGTGCAGGTGCGTCGCGTGTAGCTCCCCCTCTCTGATGGCAGCGGTGTGAGGAATCATGGTCGCTCACACGAAATTTCTCTCTGAGGGGATGAGGACTCTCTGCTTTCTCATGCGGAGCTTCTTTCTGTGGGGTTGTTTCATAAATCCTGCATCTTCAGGCCTTGGAAGGTGGGTGCCTTGCCGTTGAGGCTTTGGCTCTTAGCTGCCCGGGGAAGCGCTGTACGTCAGTGCTTTTGTGACCATTTTTTCTTTATTGTTTCGGTTAAATTAAGCTGACTTTTTACTCTTTATTTTTATTTTATTTTTAATTTTTTTTTGGTAGGTGGTACACTTGTGCGAAGGCTTGCGGAGGCCGGCCTTGCAGGGAGCTCCGCTAGGGTGTGAGAAGTCTTCTGAATTTGGAGTTGGCCACGACTTAGAGGATGGTCTTCAAGCTCGAATAGGGGCGGTCGGGGGCGGTAAAGCATAGGTCGACCTGAAGCTGACCTTCGGTGGGCGGGGCGGGGCGGGATAAAGAAAATGAGGCCCGGAGGGATGAGGTCGCCGGCCGGCTGTGTGGCTGCCGGAGAGAGGAGTTGCGGCCGTCGAGGGCGACTTGTGGGCCCCGGATGGCTTGACCTTGGAGCGGGCCGCGAGGCTCTGGAGGCGGGTAACTGCGTGGGTGCACACGGAGGAGCTCGACGGACGGATAGACCTTGCGAGTAGAGGCTTTGGCGGTGGAGAAGCGAGTGATAGCTAAGCTGAAGCGAGAGCGTATGCCGATGGGCTCGTGTGGCTTTTTGATGAGCATTTCAGACTTGGGTTCGACATCTAACTTTCGGCGAGAGGTTGAAGGATCCCGCCAGAGCTAAGGTTGCGGGTCAAGTGTTTCCCCGATTGTGCTCCTTGCACATTGATTCTCGGGTTCCTGCAGAGCTGGTTATACGCCGCCCTCTTTGAGGCTTAGCCTTTGATTCCTCCACTTAGTAGCAGGGCTGAAGTCGGGCATGGGCTCTCTCTCCCCTCTCCTTTTTTTTTTTTTTTTTTTTTGCGCATCTTGGCGAGCTTGGAGTTTTGTATTGGCACGATTTTATTTATTTGTTTATGTCGATTATTCGGTTGATTAATTCCTTGACTCCTTTTCCTTGTTTCGTTGATTTGGATTGTTTGGTTTTGGCCAGCGTGAATTTTCCTCGATAGTTATGTTCATGACTGGTATTAAACCTGGGTGCATGGCTCTGAGTGGTGCCTTGGCCTTTTAGGTTATTCGCTCATGGCCATTTCTGTAGCTCAGTGTTCCTTGGCCTTTTTGAAATTGTGCAGCTCTGCTGTTGAATTTCTGAGCTCTGATACATGGCTTCATGGCTACTTGGCATTTTTAAGCTGTTAAGCTCTGTGGCCAGGCCTCTTTGGGCTCTGAGCTACATAATGCATGGTACTTGGCCTTTGGTATCACACTCTAGGAAGCTGATTTCACCCCAGGCTCTGTTACCGCGCTCCGTGGCTGGCCTTGCAGGTTGTTAAGCTCGGCGAGGCCCGAATCTTTGGGCTCTGGGGCTACCTTGGCTCTGTGGCTGCCAGCCTTTTTGGCTGTTAAGCTGCTGCGACTGAGCTCTTTGGGCTCCCGGTACATGGCTCGTGGCCTGCGCTTTGGTGTCGCGCTCTGACCCAGTGTTTGCCCAGGCTCTTGGTACAGTAGCTCCATGGCTGCTTGGCCTTTTGGTGTCACGCTCTTGTGAGGCCCGAGCTCTTAGGCTCTGAGCTACATGGCTCCGTAGCTCATAGCCTTTTTGGCTTTATTGTCTTTCTATGGCTGATCTTGGGCTCTGAGCTCTGTTGTTGTCACAGGGCTTCCCCAGGCGATCTTTGCTTGTGAGTGGGCCTTCTGGTGTTTGGACTCTCACTTCTCATGAGATTACATGGATTTCTCTGGCGGTTGATCTTTGAGGCCGGGGTTGGTTAACGAGGTGGTTGTGGTTAGACTCGCTCCCACCCCTCTAAGGCCACGTATCGTACTAAGATATCGCGTCGGATCAGTATTGATCTCGCTTTTTAGTTGGATCGCAGTCATGCATTGGTGTCGTGGTCGCATGAACTCCACGATATACGTGTCGTCTCTTCGTGGGAGTCACGGCTTCATCACGGGGATGATGGCCACCTCAGGAACCTTTCGTGTTGTACTTCGCGTGGGGCGCAACGTCTGGTGTCGAAGGGTATGCTGTTGGGGTGAATGCTGCTGCTGCGGCTGTTTCGTGGTCCGCTGCGATCCACGAAGCTCCTCGTCTTGTCGGGGACCGCTTTCTGTTTTCTTTGCTCCTCCTTAGGGATCGTCACTATCACACTTTGTCTCTTGAGCTGCTCTTTTTATCACCCTTGCTCTTTTTCCTTTTGGGTAGAGCTTCTTTGCTTACAGACAGGGCTTCTTCGCGGGTTGATATACTTCTGTTTTGGCAGGGACCACCGGCCATGCTGGCTAGAGTTAACTTTTAGATGGGAGAACATTAGATCTTTGATTGCACCCCTCGACCTGCTTGATAGAAAGCGGTGGCGAACTACTCAAGTCGAGGATATCCACAACGCGACTCAGAGTGTTAAACCTTGGAACATATGACCTCGAAGCTTTATGTGAGCTGTTTTATGGTCGAAGGTGATAACTCGGCCTGCAATAGTCCTTGCTCTTATAAAGTGGGAGGCAGTCGATGGAGAGTTTTATGAGCGATGGGCGGAGGAGCGGCGGGAGTACAGTAAAGCGGGCCAATCTTTGGGCCTTTAGTGTAATAGCGAAGACTACGCGTATACGGGGTTACAATATCCATGTGCCGTTTCCATATAGTTTTTGTCGTATTGAGGTGAGTGCGGGGTCTTTTATCCCATCGAGCGTCGATCTGCGGCATTTGAAGACTGCGGGAGGGGAGTGCGACATCCGGTGGTGAATGGGGTCGGTTTGTTGTACGGGCGTCCGTAGGCGGAGCTCGGCCTTTACAGCTACCCAGCCGTGTGGGTGTTGATTTCTTGTTGGATGTCCTTGAACCTTTTGCTCCCGACCTCTCCTTGTTGCGGTTCTCTCGGGGGGTTAGTAAGGGGATCATGCTCCACCAGTGTGGCTAGTTCCTTCTTTATACGCTTCTCGACGGTCGAGTGTTGTTCTTCTCACAGTGAGGTTTGGTTTTTCGGGCTGTCGTGTCTCACGGGGTTGTCGTATTCGCGATGGAGTTGATACAGTGTGTGAAGTGTTGGTTGGAAGCGCGGGCCTTTACTCGTCGTGTTGGCTGCATTGTCTGTAGCGCCTCCGGGAAGTCGCTATCAGTGAAACGGCTGGTCTTGCATCCTTGGAGGATTGTTGCCTCTGTTAGAGTTGATACCATCGATCGCTAAAGTTATTTATTTATGAAGCCCATCGTTCCCCTGATGTGGCGCTAGCGTGATGCTTTTTCAAGCAGGCCCAGGCTTGAGTGTCTTTGAATTAAATGGCGGTTGCGTTTGGGCGTCGGGACTCCTCTGCAAAAACAAGAAATAGAAAGGGATCGGAGGGGGCTCGCCAGTTGCCTCTCCGATGCCTAAGTCAATTCTTTCCGGTGGAAGAGAATATTAGCGTGAAATGAGTTTTTATGCGTGTGTGCATTGTACCACTTATAGGTGTGGGATTATTTATAGTGGATGGTCGTAATGACTTTCCTAATTGGATTACGTCTGCAGATAATGTTTCTAGTTAGGTGATGACATGGAGTAGCATGTTTCCTTGTGGGGAGGGGTGATACAATATTTCTCTCACTAGGTAGGAGATTTTCTTTCATATGCGTGGAGTCGATTAATAAGGGATAGTCAAGGGTGATAGTGGAAATATCTTGCTGGTGGTGGGGTGGAGTGTTTTCCTATTATGAATTCCTTGGGTTGTCGGTAGCCTTTTAAAGGCGAATTGGGCCTAGTTTTGGGCCTACGAGGGTTATTAAGGGCCTATTGCTAGTACTGGGCCCAATTTTAATCTCGACGTTTGGGCTTGTATATTGGACCTGTGTGCCCATTATTTCAAACCCCATCAGTATGTAAGTCCTTCTGAGTGATTCGTGAATTTGTCCTTTGATTTGGTTATCAAATTCATGCCACATTTTAGAAAAGTATTCACTTTGTCAGAAACTTGTAACTTATAATTTCGATAAATTCCAATAAGTTTTAGAATAAAATAATTATTATATTGAAAATAGTGACTAAGTGTGCTATTAGTGACACACCCCACCCCGCTTTGCAGCGGCGGGTGTCACGGCCTTGACTCCACGAAATCGATTAGTTACCTCTAACGACTAGAAATTCCTATGAAGCGAAGCCGTATTGCTAGCAAATGCCGTATAAAATTTTCCTTTTCTCCACTTAGGATTTTGTAAAAATCTCGGCAGTGAGTTCTTGCATATAGAATATTCTAAATCCACAGTATACAATTTACACTTTCCTAAATATAGCAGCAACAATATCCTTTCAAAGAGCCTCAATCTCAACATTTCCACAAAATACACTATGTACATACCCCATATCATTCCATTATACAAATTCAAAGTTATTTCCTTACAAAAAGATTGGCCAGTTACAGCATATACAAGTGCCGGGAGAATCCTAATCTGCTCAGTGTCAGTCATGTCTGTACGGAAAATGGTTTTAAAACCACGAAAATAATAGGCTAAGCAGGCTCGGTGAGTGTATCTTTATAAAATGTTTTGCTTTTTAGAGCTTATCTCAAACACAATAAAACTCTCTTTTACAAATATTTTCCAAAAGCCTTGCTTGCTTGCTTTAAAGTTTCTAAAACTTTTCTCATCTCTCTTGCTTGCTTTGTTTTAAAAGTTTCTAAAACTTTTCTCAAATTTCTTACTTTAAAAGTTTATAAAACTTTTTATAAACATGAGACTGGGCTCGACGCATGCTAAAATAAAACGGGGAACACAGGCTCAACCGTTTGCTTTAAAATCTGCAGAACTGGGCTCAACGATCGTTTGAAATAAAAACGGGGCTAAGCTGACCGTTTGCTTGGCTCGGCTCTGGGAGCACAGGCCGACCGTGCACCGATGGATTGATTTTCAAAGCTGTATAATCAGCCTTATAAATCATCAACCCTTTGGGGTATTCTGCTTGTTGTACTAGTGAACCCCGGAGCCGGGCATCGGCCCAGTGCCGATGCATTTGGACACAGGTCACTTCCACCTAGGTGGAAGGGCTGGGCACTTCATCACTTTTATAGTAAATATGGTGGAATTGACTTAGTCGCCATCACCATAATTTAGTTAGAATGTAACATATACCACTCGATGCATCTGCAGTTATATTCAAATGCCATGATGCATGACCTAAGTTTGCCCATTAGGTAAAATAAGTATGTGATATCCTAACACCACACCTTGGGTACGCGTCACGAATACCTCTATTTAGTATGCTTGCTTAGAACTGGGGTTTTGTTAGGCATATTTCTGGTATTCTTTTTGCTTGCTTGCTCTTTGAAAAATGGTTTTACAATTTAAAACCATTTGCTTCTTACTTGAAACATGGTTTAATAATTCGAAACCAGTGTTTGCTTTAAATATGGTTTTAAATCAAAACCATTTTGCTCTTTGAATTATGGTTTCTGACTCAAACCATTTGCTTGCTAAACTCATTTCTTGTTTTACAATATGGTTTAAAATCAAAACCCTGAAATACCAGTGTAAAACAGTTTATAATAATACACTAGTATTTAAAAAAAAAAAGGTTTAGAACACTCACTTTTTCCGCTTATTAAACTTGAGCACGATTCCACAATTTTCCCACCTTTGCTTTTAGCCTACACACTCAAACGAAGTAAACGGACATTAATCACTCGTGCTCTGCCACTTAGCATTACTTCTGGGCTTAGTCCTCAAACGCACTTTCGGCATTTGCGCTCGTTTTTAAGTCGAGTTCCAATCTTGTTGAACTTTCTCTATCATTTAATAAGGTTCTATACATTTGGTGTGTGAATTTGGAAGCTAAATATGCAAAAAATACACAATTACGGACATTTTGGGCACAAGCTGTGCAGTGCGACTCGACTGTGCGGTACGGAGTTCTAATGTCTCCTGTTGAGCTATACCGGTCTGACTCTAACTTGTACCGGGGTACGGGTTGATGCAGTGAGCTATCTGGGTGCAGCTCTTGTTTCGGTCTGGAGTGCAACAGTGCTGAAGTGCTTCTTTTTGCCACTTTTTGGTGCAATTATATTCATATAGCCTTCTCACAACCCATAGCCACCTCAAAATTCATGTGAGATTGTCAAAACACTCCATAATACTTTGTGGTGGTTTGGAACCTCATACCACAAAACCCTAGGTGAAAATCTAAGAACTCTTATGAATTTAACCCCGAGGTCCACTTGAATTGCTTCTAAAACATATAAATATGATGATTCATGTTTGTTGCCACCAAATTAAGGGGTTTTTCCCATAAAACTTCAAGAGAATCCTAGGGTTAATGTGATATCTCCACGAGCCTGGCAGTCACTAATCTCCATGCGATAACCACAGACATCAAAATAAACTTGATTACATCATAAAAACATACCTTTTGTCTTATCTACTTCTTCTTAACTCACTCTTCTTCTTCTTTTCTCCCTTCTTCTCCTTTCCTACGATTTCTTACTAGCCAAAATGAGAGAAATGAGACCAAATGGATTGTTTGTCTCATATCTCGCTATAATCCCATTTTCATAATTGCAAAGGGTCCTTGATCCTTTATGTGCAAGACAACTCTTGTTATTTCTATTATGGCCTTTGCTCTACTTTGATTCATGACCTTCGTTTCTCATTTGATCAATTACTATTTACCTTATTCTGTGCAGGCATTCGGCTTCATAAATTTATCATTTCTAATTTCATCTTGAGAATATTCTGATTGTGGCGCTTGGTGCTCATTATATTCATCCTATATGTCTTTGTACATCCTCGGGACGGGCGTTACAATTAGGGTTTGAATTCAATATCATTTTTATGAAGTTTTTTTATATTGATTTCCTTCTAAATCTTTTACTTTTAATATAATTGTTTTGAATGATATTCAATTTACTGTATATAAAATATCAAATTTTAACTTTTTTTTTACTTATATTCATTTTGTATTACATTAATGTAATATTGTGTTCATGTGAACCTATCACATCCCTTTACCACTTCCATAGACCAAGGCTTGTTTCGTTTTTAATAATTATATTTTCTTTTGTTTAATTATTTCTTTATTATTATTATTATTGTTATTATTATTATTATTATTCCTTATTATTATTATTATTATTATTATTACTTATGACTATAAACAAAATTTTGAAACTAAATAGAATGGTGGATGGATTATGTTCTTTATGAATTTTAGGGACACAAACTCTATTTTCCAATTCCATAAGAAAAACTTGAAATTTTGAAATAATTTTGAAACGTAAAAAATTACTACCAAACAAGCTCTCATCTTTTTTTAAATTTGACATGTGATATTGGTATAATTTTAGTTTGTTAAACAGCAACCTTTTATTTTTCTTAATCAACTATGAAAGAAAACATAAAAAAACTAAAATTGTTTTAACAAAAATGTTGTTTTTAAAAATAAAAATTTCAACCCAAAGTAACTTTAACATTACAAAATAATTTTCACATCTCTTGATTCTAAATTTTATTTAATTTATTTAAAGGAATAAATAAGAAATACAAACTACTCTTAGATGCCTCAACTAAAAATACAATCACATTATCAGTAATATTTCTTCTTTGCATCAGCATTATCTCATAATGGACATCTACTAAAAGAAGAAAGTAAGAACAATAAACAAAAAGACAAACCACCAACCATGCATTGTATTCATGCAAATTTGGGCAATTTTGCTTTTACAGATTTTTACAATAATATTCGAATTTTGACGTTAATATCACTTGGGTAGTTGTTTCTTTTGACATTTTCAATTTTCCTACAAATAGATCATCAATGGAGGACATGGAATCAAGTAACCAAGTCAATCCTTTGCTACAAGATTTCAAATTCCCTCCTTATGATGCAATCAAGGCTCATCATGTTGTCCCGGGGATTCATGCTCTCTTGAGCCAACTCGTATGCATTTTTCCAAATTTCACACTTAATATATTTTCTTTCTGCCTTATTTTTTCTTCACATTTTAATATCATATATATATATATATATACTATCTATATATATATATATATATATATATATATATATATATATATATATATATATATATCATGTTGTCCCGGGGATTCATGCTCTCTTGAGCCAACTCGTATGCATTTTTCCAAATTTCACACTTAATATATTTTCTTTCATATTATTTTTTTCTTTATACATTTTAATATATATATATATATATATATATATATATATATATATATATATATATATATATATATATATTCTTACGATGAGATTGACAATATATGCGCAGCGCAGAGCATGGCCGAAACGTAAGCTAAGCGTCCGCCTTATGAAGGGTTGAAGAATGACCCTAATGAAGCTCAGCCCATGGTGAGATCCTACCCATGCCAAGGTACACAAGTCCAAGCCCATAATTGAAACCATCACACCAGGTAATCAAGTGATATAGGCGGCCCAAAAAACTCGTGTGAAAGGAAAAGTGCCCGATCTCCAGTCGCGCCGGATTAGGAAAGAAGGATCTCATGATCGCGACTTCTCATTATCCATACTTGATCAGTCCGTGACAAGAAAAGGAAACTCCTCACTGACGGGAAGATATGTATCGCCCATCTAACAGAGAAAGTAACCGCTGTTTCACCTTATATAAATGATCCATTCTGCAAAATCGGCGCCCCAAAGCAAGGGTATGTTGACAACCCGTCAACACGTAGAATATTCGTGGATGGCCAGCTTGAGCACCTCATAATCGGGCGAGAGTCTCCTTTGTACGGGGAGCTCTACCAAGGTACAAAACCTGTCCCAATAGTTAACAATGACCACACAGGGAGGTCACATGCGGAAGCAAATAGCGGCCACGTGGGTCCATACACCCGATACTCACTAAATTACATCAAGCTATATACAATGATTAGAGTTCAATAATTACTTTACTAAACATATATCAAAATATACAATTTCTAATACATGTTATACAAAACCAATACCCAAAGCCACAACCCGACTTTCTTCTAAACGCGGCCTCTAGTGAGCGTGTCCTCTACCTCCACACTTTTCAAATAGTGATCCTCGGCAATTAAAACCCAGTAATGAAAATTTCCTATGTGGGTTACTCCCCACCTAAGTGCACATGTCATGGCAAAACAAACACACTCAAGTAAATACATGATCCTACTTGAATGTCTACATGCCCAATCCCATGTCTTGAGTCCTCACCGACTCCCTCATATGCCTCGCCAGATAAGTAAATACGAGTTTTCAAAACAAAAGCTTTTGTTCTCGAACTTACTAAGATTTGGTAAATATATTGGACTCCTCGGCGAATCTGGTGGATAACCTTCTGAAACAATTCATGAGCTCAGAAGCGTGAATTGTTGGACAATCTACGTAGATTCTCCGAAAAATCTTTCATCGAAATTCCTTTCTAAACATTTTCCTTTTTATTTTCTTTCATATTTACTCGCTCCTAATAATATTTCTAGGGTGTCCCATTACATATGGAATGCATTATGTCAATCCCAACAACTCATGCTATATATAAAACATGTATATACTAACATATTAATCACGCAATCGTATTTATTCAAATTTTTAATCAATAACACCAAAATTAGCTCATGGGCTAATTAACAAATATTATTCATTTGAATCATTGACATCATAAAAATTCACACGAAAAATCATGTCACTATTCACGCGAACGGTAAACCCTCGAGTTGGCATTTGTTCCATTTACCTAACAATGGGGATTTCCACTCGGTTCAATTGTTTTGAGACCGAAACAGCCACATCCAAGCCTCAAAACATCCCCAACCATTTACATGGCTCCTTGCGAATAACACAAGTAAGGAAAGATCCACTCTTGGTGGAACTCCACTGGTGGAGTGTCCACACGTAGCTCGCCGCGTAGATCGGCTTTGCTCTTGGCTCACGCCGAGGCCGTGCGGTTCGAAACGGCCCGAAAAATCTCTAGAGGAAAGCTCTCTTTCTCTCTAAAATGAAAAGCGACTGCTGCGATCCCTTTGCTCATTTGTTCTCCAATTTTGGAGAAGATAACTATTTAAATTTTGTCTTATTCATTTAACATTTCTAATAATTCCCAATGTGTCCCTTTTCTTGATTTTTGACACTTGACACAATCTCAGCCATTCATTCCCATCATCTCTCTAATCATGCAACATGTGTCATATGAGTACATGTAGTAGATAACTTTTGTAACATCACATGTCTTTCACGAGCCGTTTTACAGGCTTTCATTTTTCAGTACCTCGAAAAACATGAAATTCAGCATGTGAAGTGTCGACGTGGTAGCTAGATTTATGAAACGATTCAACGGTGGTCTGTTTCATCATCTAAGATCGAAAATTTCGGATTTTACCGAAATGGCCATTTACCACTTTTTGAAGAATTGGAATTTTCTCGGATCTTCTCCCCTCCTTAAAAGGAATTTCGATCGAAATAATGGACAATCACAACCATTCATGCATAATACAACGTGCACTACCCCATGCATATAAGCTAGTCGTTAAGTAAAGCTGCGCGTGCGCCGTCTCCTAAACGAAGGATGGTGGCCCACATCGTGTCCTCGCTGCGCGTTGACTCCTCCACTCTGTAGTGCTTGCCATGCTTCCCTCGCCCTAGCCTCACGGTCTTGCGTTGCAAAACCTTATCACGGCTATCCATAATACGCATTGGTCCTCCCTCGAAGGTCCCATCAGTGTCAACCGCGATCTACTCCCGATCACTACATATTGGATATGGTGTACCTCCGAGGCGTAGGCGTGAAATACCGTGAACACTTGACCTTTGGCGATGAAGCCCTAGCCGTGCGCTCTGATGACTACCCTCTGAGTGCTCAAAGGGCCCAATGAACCTCGCGATAGCTTCCTCGCTTGCGAACCTTACCTCTCTTTAGGCATCACCTTGACGTGATCCTCAGGCTCAGAACTCAAGATTGGTATTGCACATCGACATAGCTCTTCTCTAGGCTCACGGCTAGTGAGAAGGCATTTGTCATATCAAGCTCACCTTCTCGGAGGTGTCTCTAATCAGATCGAAGACCGGTGATGGAGCTCTCTCCACCTCACGTCCAACCTCAGCGGTGACTGCGTGGTCTCCACTTACCATCCTCATAGTTGCCATCATATCTTTACTTTGGTATTGTTGTTGTAGGAGAATTCCACTAAGGGCAAATGCTCTTCCGGCTACCCTTGATCCGGGACACATGCTCACCGACATGTCCTCTAACACACATGGTCCTCTCTGGCCACGACCATGCAATACGTAGGTGGAAAGTTGTACTCATGGTGTTAGTGTGCCCCAGAAGCCTTTTGGAAACTCTTCCAAAAAGTGCGTTGTAAACCTCAGTCTCCATCGACCTTATGGATGCGGGTACTCCACATGGCGGACTATCTCTCGAGCGTCTGGCCGACATAATCTCTCAATGTGAAGAAGGTCATCATACGACTAGAAAATGTGTACCCGACCGTAAGTCGGTCAGCTATCACCCATACGCATCATGTCGCTGCGGTGTCAGGTAGCAAGTGGGTCACAAAATCCATCGTGAATTGCCCACTTCACGCTCGATACACCTCGATGGCTGAAGTGTACTGCTTGGCCTTTGGTGCTCATCGCCTTCTGCGACATTGAGATTATCATCGAACAAAATTCTCCATGTCTCCTTCATCCCGGCTCCAATAGTATTGGCGGCGAAGATCGGTACATCTTCGTGCCACTTGGATGCAATGATCGAGCGTGACTCCTTGAGAATCTCTCGCCATCCCGGTCAGTGATGAACCTACCCGTCCTCTATCACAAGACTACCATCTGCGTGGATGGTCCGACCCTGTCGTACTATTTATGCCGTATCTTTGATGGACACTATTTCCACGTCACGCGTAAGGACTCGATCACTACGCTCCAGCGAAGGCGGTGTAAATCTACTAAGCACCTAGCGTACCACAGCTACTTCCTTGATCTTTGTAGCCCCAGCGTACCACGGTCTGACATCAACCCTCACAGGAAGCTATACTAGCCAATGCTTCCCGTGACTTCGGTAGTGCATCAGCCACCACATTTCCTTGCGGGATGGTAGCCACAGTGATCATAATCCTCTAGGAACTCCATCCATACTGCGTTACCTCATGTTGAGGTCATTCCCCGCGTAATATAACGAGACTTTTATGATGCAGGTACACCTGGTATTCGCCATATAAATAGTGGGCCAAATCTTAAAGGCAAAGACTACGGCCGCCAACTCCATGTCGTGTGGTGAATTCCTGTGGTTGCTTTAGCGCGGGAACCTGGCTACTACCCTCATTTGCATCAAAAACCATCGATCAGACCCTGTAGTATCCACCAATCTGTGTCTTCCCTTGTCCCTGACCGGGACTATCAAGAATGGGGCGAAGTAAGCCTCCTCTTCAACTCCTGGAGATACCTCGCATGGTCATCCAATCAAACTGACCTCCTTAGGGTCAATCTCGTCATAGGTGCGCTAATCGGAGAAATCCTCAAAATGAATCTCCTATAGTATGGCGATCAGAAACTACGTATCTCGAGGCGGCTTATTTCATGCGGCCTCGACCTTCTGCGGGTCCAACGGCCGCTGATGGCTGTCATCGAAAATCTCACCTTAGTAATGGCTTCGCACTTCTTGAACTTGGCGTATAGGCGTTGATCTCCTCGACAAATTGTAAAACAATCCTCAGTGATACTCATGCTCCCACTCACATTTGGGCGTATATCAAATGTCATCCACAGGAGCCCCTACGACAAAATGATCTAGATAGGGTTGGAATACCCTATGCATGAGATCCATGAATGCTGTTGGCGCGTTAAGTCGATCCTCATCAGTAAACTCAAAGTGCCCGTAATCGTCTAAACCTATCTTAGGGATATGTCTCCACAACACCATTTGATGGTAACCGGTCACGAATCTATCTTGGTGACTCAACCTCTCAAGCGTCGAGCAAATCATCAATCCTCGGCAATGGTACGATTCTTGATCGTAACCTGTTCAAGCGCTTGTAATCAATCTGCGGTCGAAGGGTCTTGTCCTTCTTCTTCGCAAACAGGGCCGGAGCGCCCCATGGTGAAGTGCTTTCGGTCTAATGAACATATATCGATGCTCCTATAAATGGACTTTGGTCTGCAGCTCAAGCGGTGCCATCTATGAGTCATAAAGATAGGCGAAGTACGAGTGTAACTTTCGATCACGTCTGAAGGCCTACGGAGGCAATCCGTGCTTCATTCAGAAAAACATCCTCATACTCACGGACTACCCGAGGGAGATCTAAGTCAGGATCTCACCTAGTCCTCCTAGGGTAAGGCACTTCTTGGCCACCAAGCCCCATCCTAACCTTGGACTCGTGCACTTTGTTTGGGGCGAAATATCCTTGTCCCACGAAGTAACCACAGTGCATCTGGGTGAGGTGGTAACCTCCTACGCTCATAATCGATGCGACTACGTAGTACAATCGTAATCCATCCCGAGGATGGCGTCGGGCTGTATGTCCATGACCTGGGATGCTGTTGAGTAGAGATCTCGAGATCTCTAACTGCGCAGCAGCTGACCTCCGCCCTATCCTGCGCCTGAATTCCTAGGGAGAACTCACATCTGAGGCTCCTCAGGCCTCCAACAACTAAGCCCAACTCCTATCTGGCCCAGTCACGACAATGAATGAATCTGACGCACCAAAATAAAATAACACTCTTTCCCATATGCGAGATAGCAAAAATGTACCTGTGGTGGTTGATTCTTGACTCGGTCGGTGAATGTGATGGGTAGACCATGCTGAACCTAACGTCCACCTTGTGGGTCTAGATCCTCTGCCTGTTCTTGCCTCTCTTACTTTGCACAGTGCAGGAATCCCATTAGCTCATGAAGCTATCTGCTCCCTCTAGCCTATCTTGGGGCGTAGAGAGAATATCTGTATCCTCTCTATCCCATTTGGCCAGGACTCACGTTGTCCGAAACCTGGGATCTTGTGCAGAAATGATCCCTCCTCATATGTAAGTAGCGGCAATGGTAGCACACCATCGTCTAACTTTGGTAGCAACAACCCCAGTCTGTCCTAAGCCCGAATGACCGCGACTTTAGAACCCACGTGAACTAGAAGCCCTCTGCTTCTTTCAGAACTAGAGGCCGACTCTCGCTTCTCTTCTTTGCTAACACCCGCGTCAGGGTGCTCGAGCATCCGCCAGTCTCTCACTATGGTCGGGGTCGTCCCAGCCATGGAGTCCATGTCGTAGGGGAGTCCTACAATCCTTGACAGACAACTTTGGCCCATTCTCAGATCTGACTTTGGCGTGTACGTGGCCGTAGTCACGACAAAATGGGTACTTTCAGAATGAACAACACTTGCGTACTCAATCACATTCATAGTCCCTGGCGGCTCTGAACTCTGAGCCTTTGTGGCAGTGTCGGAAAATACTTGCTCATGAAAAGATCATGGAACTCCACCCCTGTCATTGCCTCTAGGTGCTGAGGTCTGCGATTCCACCATACGCCCAGGCCTCACCCTCGCATTTGGAATCTGAGCTAGTCGATCTGGTGGGTGCCAGTGTCTCTATGGCCTCCAACATCTTCTCGACCTGCGCCAGACCGTAGTGCGCCTGCATCAGATCTCCTCCCCTAGTGAATGTCGAAGGATGATGTACCCTAAATCTCTGGAGGTTACTCAGACCTCCACAGGTTATCGAGACCTCCTTGGCCTGCTTTGTACTAGCTGTGCAATAGCAGCGGTCGCGTCCCAACCTCGACAAAACTCTTTGGTCAAATGTGGTGTAGCCTTTCCCAAATGGGCGACCTCGTCCTTGCCTGACTAGCCATCTACTAATAAAATATAAAGTTAAGATTAATCTCTACGGTATCTACAGGTGTAAGCCATGACCTCGAGACATTATAAAGAAAAATTTTATACACTATGTCCATGCATTCATAGGTATGCAAGACAATAATTTCTATTTAAATCATGTAATAAAATTTATTTATAAAATTTTCTTCACTTTATTTTATTTTTTTAAAATGTTCTTTGCTACTGTTTTCATTTTCCAATAGAACCAAAAATATTTATTTTAAATATTTTTTTTCCTGTTTCACACACTATTAAACCCAAAAAAAATTTTCTCCTCAACACACACCATTTTTTTCATCTCGATAGCCTCCTTGCTACTCTAAATCACGATAGCTTGAACAACGCAATTCATCTGGCTCAAAAATTTTCAGAGTTTAATTACAAACTCTTTTTCTTATTACCGCTGAATTTTCTCGAGAATTTCACAACCACAATCTGTTCATGTTGAAAGTAGACTCTTGTCTAAATTTTTTTTTCGTTTAATTCTAGACTATTTGCCCAAAATTCCTCAAACCACTTGTTCTCACACTAAATACCCCAGTGTTCGACATTTTTTCACATGTGTTATTCTGAGCACCACCAGATACAATTCACCAACACACAATCACACATCACACAACAATCATCAGTGCACAAGGAATCGTGATCTAACACATTGCCCATCAAGTCTAGTAGTCGCATACCTAACTTATTGGCCAGCTAAGCTCACAGGTGTTATAAACCTAGGCTGCGATGCAATGTTGTGAAGGTAATTGTCAGTTAAACTATGGATACCTAAGCCGGGCTCCTAGTAATCGTTTACCTAAGCTCACGATGCCAATTTGTGACGCCCCAAAACCGGGGCGTGACAGCCCATCAACCGCCCGAAATATTCGTGGATGTCGAGATGGCAGAGCACACCACTTCATAAAAAATCGGGCGAGTCTCAGCTGTATGTGGGAGCTCTACCAGTCTAACATCCCAACAATTAACAATGACTACATAAGGTTATGCGAGTAAATAATGGCCACGTAGGCCCTTTTAATACTCACAAAATTACATCAACTATATACAATGATTAAGAGTTAATAAATTACTCTTTACCCAGAGCATATATCGACATGTCTGATTTCTAATACATGTTATACAAAATAATACCCAAAGCCACAGCACGGCTTTCTTCATGACAAGTGGCGTCGCCCTCCTGTACCTTCACACTTTTCAAATAGTGATCCTCGTGTGGGATGAGCAAAGCCCATTAGTAAAAATTTCCTCGTGGGTTGCCACTCAAATCATGTCATGGAAAAACAAACACACTCAAGCCGCCATGATCCTACTTGAATGTCTACATACCCCGATCCATGTCCAGAGTCTCATGGAGCTCCTCACACATGCTTAAGCCAAATGCAGGTAAAATACGATTTTGAAACAAAAGGTTTTGTTCTCGAAAACCTCTTGAATTCGATAAATATATTCGGCTACCCTGCGAGACGAATATATTTGGATAACTATCGAAAACAATTGCTGGGCCCCTCAGGCATGAATTGTTGGACAATCTCCCAACACAATTCTCTGGAAAATCTTCCGTCGAAATTCCTTTCATAAACATTTTTCCTTTTTATTTTCTTTCAATTCATACACTCACTCCCCAATATTCTAGGGTGCCGTGCATATGGAATGCATTATGCCAATCTGACAATATTTTTAATATATAAAGCATATCTGCCATAATTAATCCACATAAATCATGTTATTCAAATTCTCAATCAATAACACCAAAGTTAGCTCACATGGGCTAATTAACAAACACAAGCATTCCATTTTGAATCACTCAACATCATAAAAATTCACCTGAAAAATCACATCCTTTATTCGCGTGAGCGGTGAAGAGCCTCGGGTTAGCCTTGCATTCACGGCTATATGGGGATTTTTCTCCACTCGGTTCAAATGTTTTGAGATCAAAACAGGCTAATCAATCATAGACATCTGACCAGTACATGGCTCTTAGCCAAAGAATAACACAAGTAGGAAAGATCCTACCTCTTGGGTTGTCGAACTCCACAGTGATATCCATACGTAGCCCTCGCCCGCGTCGTCACGACTTTACTTCTTGCTCAGCCCGAGAACCCTGACCGGTCCAAACGGCAATCTAGAGAGAAGGAGCTTTCTCTCTCTAAAAATGAAAAACCAGCTGCTGGCATTAAGACACATTTTTGCTCCCGATTTTGGAAGATAAGCTATTAAATTTTGTCTTTTCATTTAACATTTGAGTAATTCCCCAATGTGTCCCTTTTCTTGATTTTTGACGCGGCAATATCTCAGCCCCGATCATTTCTATCATCTCTCAATCATGTAACATGTAATCATGAGTGTATTAGGTGGCTTTTTAATGTCGCATGTCTTTCACGGCGTTTGCGGCCTGATTTCAGAAAAACGTGAAATTCAGTATCTCGGAATTCAAATGAAATTAGACGTGGTAGCTAGATTTCGCGAGATGATTCCAACAGTGAAGTCTGTTTCATCATCCAATATCTAGAAAATTTTAGTTTCTTTGAAATAATACATTTTACCTTTTCAAAAATGGAATTTTTCTCGGGTCTTAAAAAAGGTATGCAATAATTCGCACCCGGCGGTGATCTTGCTCCCTTGAAAAAAAGCCGGCTTAGGCATGAAGAGGCCTCGACACCCCACGCTCGGATCACCTTGTTTCTGTTGTTTTCTTGCAAGTAACACATCACGCAAGATCGGCGAATCGACCCAACGACTCCAACCCACTCTAGTCCAATACCGGTAGAAAAAGCACCATCACTTTGGCACCGTCTGTGGGAACAACTATTCCTTCACAAATAAAATTGAATTCTCAGTGATTGATGGTATCGACCAAAACATAGTAGGAGTCTGCGAGCTAGGGCCGCAAGACCGGTAGGGCCGGCTAGATAGTCGACCTGGGGTACTCCGAAACTTCTGAGGCCAATCTTTGATCAAGATGGAAACACTCTGTCTCATAATAATTCGTTGAGATACTTGGGAAGACTCACGATGATACAGCGAGAAAAACGACAACTGTAGCGTTCCTCGAGATGTTGAAGAAACTAGCCAAGTCAAGAGGCTATTCCCTATACGTGGCAGGAGAGAGGATGCGATGAGGAATTCTTAAGCGAGAACAGCGAAGCGATGGACCCATTCTTGTCAGTGGAGACAAGAGCCAGTCGTGGGCGTTTGAGACATCGACCATTCAATACATGAAGCGTAAGGATGACTCGGTCTCCATGGATGCTTTAGCGCAGTGGCAGTCCCGTTGCGGTTGGGATTTTCCGCTTCCCTTTCCTGCGGTGGAGATCCTCGGTCGAAGCGTTGACGGAACAAAGACCTGTAGACCACCTCGTACTTACAAGAATCGGATGGAGCTACGGATACGGACCCGTGAGATGTAAATTCACTATCATTCAGGCACGGAATTGGCTAGTTCAGCCAGACTCCACCATCGTTAATCTCATCCTTTATAGAGTTATCCATCGCGTTCGTCTCTGCCGTCCGAACCTGAAAGTATAGAAAAGCCGAGCTATCACTTGCACGACCATAAAAAAAAGCATATAGAACACGTCCTATGTCAAGGTTTAACACGAGTCCTTAAGGTAGACATCCCGGATAAGAAGTTTGCCATCACCTTATCGCGAGAGGCAGTGTATGATCAGACGAAGTCATTTTCCGTCTTAAAGAACCCCGACGAAAGCATGGTAGTAGCTGCCAGCGATAGAAAATGCGTGCGGCTAGGAAGCCCTTCTATCTAAGCGGGGAAACTCTTCGCGCCAAAAGGAGAAGCGAGGCGAAAAAGCAGAACAAAGCCCGAGACGACGGAGGCGAGATAGATCCCCACGAAGGAATGAGAATAGAGAGCGATCTCGAAGGCGAGCAGCGCGGGGATTGCTTGGGCCTCGGCCCCAGCTGCGTGATATTATCCACCCCATAAATTCAGCTCCTTGACAGCCTTGGTGTCACAGGTCTTACGTGAGACGCAGCACGAAAATTTTTTAAGGTGGCCATCCCAGATGAAGACAGACCCAGCGAAGAGACTCAACCAAAGTATTATGATTGTGAGATCATGGACCTTGAGGAAACGGATGATTCGCCATCCAGTTCGGAAAATTGAATACCTAATCCGGCGTGGACATCTTCGCGCAAGTGGCTCAGGTGGGACACCGCCCACATCACCTGTCGATTCGAAACCAACAAACCTGAACAACCTTGGGAGAGAAATCCATGTGATTTAGAGTTTGCGGGGGGAGAGGTCGGCTCGGGCCGGAGAGGGGCTCATACACGCATCATCAAATCAGGGGAGATACTAGAAATACAAGTCATATCCAAACTCCTAGGCTGGACTGGCCCATAACCTTTCGGACTCGACATGGAAGGATGCCCGGCATCCCCATGACGATCCGCGTGTAAAGTCGTTGTAATGACAAAACAATACACAAGGTCTGGTTACGACGAAAGCTCCGTAGACATCATCTTCGCATCGACCTAATAAAATGGGCATCGAGAAAGGGAGAAACTAGAATCGGTCAACGCCTACCTACAGGGATTCTCTGGAGAAAGAGTCTTTACTCTAGGGTGTCTGACTAGTGCTCACTTTGGAGATCCACCATGCGAGCCACAGCGATGATAAGGTTCCTCATGGTAGTGCCAGTGAGCATAACATACTATTAGGCGGCTCTCGACACCATAAGGCCCGTCCTTTGCTATCTTATAGTTATCAAATTCCCTGTACAGATGGGGTGGGACCAGTTCGAGGATATCGTAGCGTAGCAGGGAGTGCTACTCAAATCAATGAAATAAAAGCGGTTGGCGGCGTCTACATGAATGAGCTTGACATGAGAGATTAGGTGAGCATCAGGCTTGTACCCTCGGAAGAACTAAAGCGTCTGACTTGACAACCAGCGAACATCGTTTATGTCAGATCAAGTCGCCAAAGTAATAAAGATACTCATATCCACTTCTTAAAACGGAATATATAAGTATTCACAGGCGGGAGGATATAGAGTGCCCTTGATAATTACATAAGCTGAACATCAGCTCCTCCTTCAAACCCATCAAACAGAAAAGAAGAAGTTTCGCCCCAAAAAGGCAAAAGGCGATCAACGAAGAAGTTAACAAACTCCTCTAAGCCAAAGCTATCCGAGAAGTAAAATACCTTGATTGGTTGGTTAATGTAGTCCTCGTCAAAAATCAAATGGAAAATGGCGACTCTGCATTGATTTCACCAATGTTAATAGAGCCTGTCCAAAAGATAGTTTTCCCTCACCTCGGATCGACCTTATAGTGGACAACACAGCTGGCCATGAGCTTTTTAGTTTCATGGACGCTTTCTCGGGATATAACCAGATCATAATGGACCCTAGTAACGAGAAAAAGGAGCCTCCATTTGTGAAATTTGGGTAGAAGAGTACTTCTGACTTACCGGGGGATTGCCTTTTCGGGTTGAAGAATGTCGAGGCCACCTATCAGAGTCTAGTGAATAAAATGTTTCAGAAGCATATTGGGGCATCCATGGAGGCATATATAGATGACATGCTAGTGAAGTCAATTAAGGCCGAGCTCCAAGTAGCCCACCTAGCTGAGTCGTTCCAGGTCTTGAAAAACTATAACATGAAGTTAAACCTAACTAAGTGTGCCTTGAGTCAGTAGGAAGAAGTTCTTAGGTTTCATTGTCAGTAAGCAGGAATTGAGGCAAATCAAATAAGATAAAAGTCATTGCTAGACATCGTCGCCTTGAACACCGAAATTCAATGTTTGGTAGAATAGCTACTGCGAGAGCGCTTTGTATCTAGATCCGGGGACAAGTGTCGAGAGGCCACGCGGGGCTCGAAAAAGGCTTTCAGGGCGGCCCAATGCGAAGAGGCGTTCTGGCGAACTTACTAAGCTCTCCTCCAGTCTGGTAAGCCCACTTTCGGGGAGAAACTCCTTATCTGCTTTATTTGTGGTTTGAGCTTTCTCAACTAGCCATGGTGGGAGAGCAAGATATATCTAACTTATTGGTCTATTCTGCATGAGCTTTGAGGGAGAGCAAAGGAAAGGTAATCCAAGAAGGAGAAATTAATCTAGCATTTAGTAACACCCATTGCTGAAGCAAACCATATTTCAAATCACACTTTTGAAATCCATGAACCTTGATGAAGCAGGATGTGCACCAAGCGGAGATCTGAAGACTATCGTGGACCTTAGAGCTCGGTGAGTTCGACATCTTCATATACAAACTAAGGACCATGGTCGAGGGCGAGTTTTGGCATAATTTCCATCATGGAATTTACCCCTCGGATACCCAGGAACAGCCCATGAAACTACGATTGGCAGAGCTTACCTATCTAGGAGTTGTGTACGTAGATGGGCCTCAATTCCCGAGACGGTGCGAGTCGGTGGGCTTCTCCGGAAGGATTGAGCGTGGAGTCGCCCTCGGGTCGGTTCAAGCCTCCGATAACGAGGCCAGAAGTACTGAAGCGTCATGGCCAGCTTGTCGCCTCCACATGGAAGTTGATCAACTAGGGTATGCAATAGTTCCCGGGTTGATGGTGAAGCAGATGGACTCCTCTAGCCCGGGGGTGAAAAAATGATCCTTTACCTCAAAGTGCAAAGCTATTTAAAAAGTTCATACGGGTTCGAATTAAACATGTCGAGGTAGAGAGAGAATTTTCGGTGATGCCGCAGCGAAGCTAGTGGCCGACATCGCGGGAGAATCTAGATGAAGCGGTATCGGTCAAGCACCTCAGGAATATCGGTGAACCTTGACGATGAAGAAGTGTCCCAGTGTCATCTGGCCCAGAAATTTGGATGGACCGTCTGGGATTGCCATGGACGAAATATTACTGGCTTGATCAAGGAGACCTCAACCGGGACGAGTCTACTCGAATCACATTCATCGGGGTTACTTATAAACAAGACTTTTCTACACCCATCTTTAAGTGCGTATAAACAGGAAAGGAAGGCGTAATCACGATGCTTAGAAAGGTGCATGAAAGTATCTGCAACCCATGCTCGAGCGGGTCTTGCGACCAAAGACAAGACGAGGATATTGTTGGCTGCAGTATCAAGGTGCCACGGATTTGGTTAAAATGCAAGACACAATAGAGCATGCCGGGATCTCTCACCTCTCATCCAGGCGTTTGACCTCAATCAGGCCCTTGGCCTTTTCCACTTGATGGAAATTTAGACATATTGGGTCCACTTACCCATTGGGAAGGGCGATGCAAGTTATTATTGTAAGTGGATTACTTCACCCAAGTGGGCCGAGGGAGCCATTAGCAACAATCACCGAGCAAAAGGTGCGTAACTTTGTTTGGCGTTCCATAATATGCAGGTTTGGAATCCCTAAAGCCCCGGTATTCGATAATGGGAAACAGTTTGATAATCCTAAGTTCATATATTTCTGCGCCCGAGCTCGGAATCAAGAATTACTACTCATCCCGACTCATCGTAGTCGAGCGAGGACAAGCGGGGAAGTCATTATAAGGACTCTTAAGGCGGCGTTAAAGGCAATTTGGAAAATCTAACGGGAAAATGGGTAGAATATCTCACCGAGGTATTATGGGCATACGAGAACTACCCTTAAATCAACCTTCGAAGCCTGTTTGCTCTGGCATTTGCTTGCAGACGGTAGCTCAGAGTCGAGTTGGGCTAAAATCACCAAGAGTTAAGTTCGCAAATACGAACCTGACAAGGAGATTCTCACTTTGAACCTTGACCTCTAGAAGAAACATGAGTAGGTTAAAGCATCAGGGACTATCACGGAAAGGCGACAAAATGTATGATCGAAGGGTCTGACCAAGGGTTTTACACACCTGAGGAAAGACCCACACATGGGAGGAAGCTAGACCAAATGGGAAGGACCTAGGTGGTGTGCGAATAGTTTGACACGGCAATATGGGCTTCAAACAAGAGGGAAAAACCTTGCCACATTCTTGGAGGCAATTTGAGCACCTCGGGCCAATTCTACCGATAAACCTCGGATTTTAGCTTTTAATAAAGAGAGTACATTTTACTTTAATAACAGTCCATGTGTTCATTTTATGCACGATTAATATTCTGCGAGATCATAAAAAAAAAAAAGAAAACAAAAAGCAAGACAAACATCAAACAAGTCGCGCGTTTAAAGATTATCATACTTTATTTTAGGTTATCGCGAGAAAATTACAATCAGTGACCGTTCTCTACACCTCAAAATTACAATCAGTAGTCGTTTCTTTACATCGGTCGTTCTCTCTACATCTCGGAGAAGATCACGATCGGCTGATACAATCAAGCGAAAACGAAAGAAAGAAAAGAAGGAGAAGGAGAAAATGGGGGAGGAAAGGAATAATGGAGGAAGCAGGACACAAAAAAATTCCCTCTGAGCGCATCGCCCCCTCCGAATATGTTCCCAGGTCCAGTTCCATCAATGGCCAGGACTAGAGAACAACATAACTCCCACAAAGGAGGGATTAGGGAGCAGCCTTACTGCATATGTCAAATGGTAAGCATTCGAAACCAAAGCGTCGGCACCTTGACCTGCAAGAAGACTCCGCACATTGGCTATCAAATCCTGAAGCTTCATCACATACGAACTCCGGTATTGTCGAAGAGAGGAAGAAGGTTGGGAGCGGGGTATAATACGGACCATCGAAGAAAGGCGATTATTTATAAGAAACTGCAGACCACAGGAAGCCGTGCAGTAATATTCCAGTTCTCCATAGATGCATTAAAATCCTTTGTAGCTTTCCCAAAGGGAAGAGGCAGAAAACCCGTAGCTCGGTTCAAAACTAGAAGCTCAAATATCGAGGAGCCACGTGGCTCGGGTTGAGAGTCGTAGCTCGGCTTGAAGAGCCATGTAGCTCGGTTTGTTTGGTAGCTCGGCGTTAAAGGCTGCGTGATAGCGTCAGAAAAAGAAACCACATGTAGCTTAGTTCTAAAGGGCCCATGTAGCTCGGTTCTTAAAGAACCTGACAACCTAGAAGGCCAAGTAGCCAAGGAGCCGGGTAGCTCAGCTTCGAAAGATCCACGTAGCTAAGTTTCAAAAGAACCTTATAGCTCAGCGTCAGGGAGAGTTGGGCGTGACTGAAGAGCGGTCTTTCGGCACAAAGGACATGTAGCTCAGTTTCAAAGGGGTCGTGTAGCTCATTTATTAAGAACCTGATAGCCCAGGAGGCCAAGTAGCCAAGGAGTCATGTAGCTCAGTTTCAAAAGAGCCTGGTAT
Organism: Tetrastigma voinierianum; assembly: GCA_016808115.1. NCBI lineage: Eukaryota > Viridiplantae > Streptophyta > Magnoliopsida > Vitales > Vitaceae > Tetrastigma > Tetrastigma voinierianum. The sequence continues at coordinate 341,570 of JAEQBH010004109.1, forward strand.
CTCAGCGTCAAAAGAGCCTTGCAGCTCAGCGTCAAAGGAGCCATGTAGCTCAGTTCCAAAGGGGCCATGTAGATCGATTCTTAAAGAACACATTGGCCAGGAGGCCCAGTAGCCCGGAGTCGGGTGAACGGTTTCAAAGGCCGAGGTGGCTCGGTTTCCAAAGAGCCACATAGCTCGGTTTCAAAGAGCTGGCAGCGTCGAGGGAACCGGGTAGCTCGGCTTTAAAGAGCCGTGTAACCCAGCCCAGTTTCAAAGGGACCGTGTGGCTCGGTTCTTAGGAGCACGACTGGCCAGGCGAAGTAAAGAGGCCCGTGGCTGTTGAGAGAAACGTGGTAGCTTGGCGTCAAAACCTTACCGACTCAAAATCAAGGCCATGTAGCGCTCGGTTCGAAAGGGCCATGTAGCTCGGTTCTTAGACACGATAGCCTGGGCGCCGCAGTAGCCAGGATCCATGTGGCTCGATTTCAAAGAGCCTTGGCTCGGCGGCGTCAAGGGAGCCCAGTAGCTCCCGACTTCAAAGAGCCATGTGGCTGGAGTTCAAGAGAGTCGTGTAGCTCGGTTCTTAGACCCGACAACTAGGAAGCGAGTAGCTAAGAGACCCGTGGCTCAGTTCAAAGAGTCTCGTGGCTCATGGTCAAGGCAACTAGAGGCAGTCGAAGGAGCCATGTAGCTCAGTTCTAAAGGGGCCATGTAGCTTGGTTCTTAAAGAACCTGACAGCCTAGGAGGCCAAGTAGCTAAGGAGCCACGTAGCTTAGTTTCAAAAGAGCCTCGTAGCTCAGCATCAACAGAGCCTTATAGCTCAACATCAAAGGAGCCATGTAGCTCAGTTCCAAAGGGGCCATGTAGCTCGGTTCTTAAAGAACTTGACAGTGAGGCCAGTAGCGAGGCCGTGCTTCGGTTCAAGAACCACATAGCTTAGTTTCGAGCCTTGTAAGCTGGCGTCGAGGAGCCATATAGCTCGTCGAGGGCCATGGCTGCGTCGAGAGCCATGTAACCAAAAGCTTCAAAGTCAGCTCAGTCCTTAAGAACCTAACAACCCCAGGTAAAGTGGCCAGGGAGCCACGTGGCTCATTTCAAAGAGCCTTGTAGCTCGGCGTCGAGGGGCCATATGAAAACCGATGGGTGTTGTAATCTAAGATTGGATCACCAGGAAACCTCTCAACGGGAAAACCAAGAAGGTAGAAGGACGAATATCCATAGAATAACAAAACCAATGCTAGCATTATAGATGTTCGAGGCGTACAGCTCGAAGTTAGCCAAAATGAGCAAAGATTATACAAAGGGGCCTAAATGTTAAAGGGTAGAGTTACGAAACGAACCTCGTCGTACTTCTTTCAGAGCCATATCTGAAGTCGAGCGAGCCCAGCGACGGGCCTCTGGCAGATCTCAGACTCTCTGCCGGGGGATCTCGTGTTGAGTGAGGTGCTTTCTGATGCCTGCCTCTCATAGCGGTTCTTACCTCCTCTTCATTAGGATCAGGAACTTGAAAATTAAAATCCAAACCCGGAAAAGCCTTGGCAGCTCTACGTCGGAAAGCAAGCCATCCGGAGGCCCATAAGGTGCAGGCCTCGTCCCTCAGCTCCGCTATTACTCCATCCCTTATGCTATCCATAGCCTCCCGCCTTTGGAGGTCCCCGTGTAGCACATTGCACTCTTCAGCCAAGCATTCCCTGGAGCTCTCAACTTTAGAAGCCTCTCGGCAGGCCCGATCCAACGCCGCTGCTTTGGTGCATAACTCTTCCCTAGCAGCCTGAAACTCTTCCTTAACCACTCGCAGCTCATCCTTGACAACCCTTAGGCCCTCTATGGCTTTCTTTTCCTTGTCTTCAGCCCTCGCCTTTGCGGTCGAGGTGTGCTTCAGGTCGGACTTATACCCCATAACATCCTCGGTCAAGCTTTGTATCTGAGCTCGCAGCTCAACCCTCTCGGAGGTCAAGGAGGCGACTTTAGCTTTGTATGCTTTCGCTGCCTTAGTAGAGCTCGGTAAAAGCGCCTTCCTCGCGGGCTCTTTATAAGTGGTGTGCGAAGAGCAGAGATGGAGTTAGCGAGACGGCGTGCTGCAACGGTAAGGAACGGATAAAGAAGGTGCTCGAGACATACGGAGATGGTTCTTGGAGCGATAAGGCGAAGCCTCCTCCAGCGTCTGAGCATCCACCTTCTTGAGATCAAAGGCTCGAGACCAGACGAAACAGTCCGACGAGCTCTCGCGGTAGTAGCGGCCAGTCCTCGCCTCAAACTCAGAAAGCGATGCTTCGTCTCCTGCGTCTAGAGGGAAGGCGTGGCGATGCGGCTAGAGGACTCAGGATAGAGATGGAAGGAATTTTCAGAAGAGAGGAAACGCGACCCTTCGAAGAACCACTTGCCTTTAACGGTAGAGAGGATGTGGCGCCAGCGTGCATGGCCACCTCGACCCCGAGGAAGTACGCCCCCTGCGCTGAGCAGGCGTGCGGTCCCAGCTCCTTGGCGAGCAATAGAGGCGGTGCTCCCATCTTCGGGATCTTACCACACAAAGCCGGGAGGCTACTCGCCAGGGAGCTTTAACCTTGCTGCATCCTCCTCTTCTTCGTTACTTGACTCAACACGGGCTGAGTTCTTCCCAGGAGTTAGAAGCCTTCCTAGCAGGAGGCCCCTCGGGAGGATTTCTCCGTATAGAGGGCGGAGGAATCTCGAATAAGGGGAACAAGGGCTCACACACGAAGAGCCCCGGGAATGTCAGGCGATAAGATCGAATCGCGGAAGTGGACGACACTTGCCCAAGCTAGCTTTACTTCCACGGCCCTCGGGGGTAAAGGTCGAAGACAGAGATACTGAAGCTGACCTTGACCCAAGCAAAGTTAAGGACATAGCGTGACCTTTAAAAAGTTAACCCCTACTATCATGGATGAAAAACTCCCGCATGTTCTCAAGGGCAGTCCATACTGTCGGAATCCCTAGAGTATCGTCTTGATCGGCATGGTTATATTCCCAATGTCGACCCCTGACAAAGAAATAATGTTCTTTCCAATGCTTGTGGAAGGAAGGGAGGTCGGAAATTATAGGTCTGGCAAAGGCCCGCTTTGACATATACAAGAAGCCTTCCGAGGCCTCTTTCATGCTGAAGAGATCTAGTAGTAGGGCTAGGGACAGGGTGCCTTATCCTTGAAAACAACCGGGGAGGCGACCAAAGGCATACTAAAAAATTGGGAGAGAGTTGGGACAAGCACACATTGAAATGTTGTAAAACGCTTTTGATGAAGGGGTGTAAAGGGAAGCGGAAGCCGTTCTCAAAGGCCGCCTTGAAGAAATGGGCTTCATCAGGAGCGGAAACCACATAAGGCGTGAGAAGATCGGGACACCCAGTTGGACATGCAAAAGAAGGGTCCGTGGCCGAGTAGCGAAGATTTTAGCATACAAGGCTCGACTGGCTGGGCCGCGACATCAGGTGCACCTCCCGTGACCCTCGAATGTTCAGACCCGGGGATGCACAATCTGGCTAATCTTCCCCTTGCCCTTGCACGGCGGAGGAAGATCGCCGTTGGAAGGACCACACGACAGCCATAGCGACGGGACTCACGAATCCAGTCGCCCATTTCGCCTGACTCCCAGTCTCGGCCCGACCTTCCCTCACATGCTCGGGCCCATGGGGCGAAGGCTGAAGCTGCGCATGATTAAGCGTTGGAAAGGGAGAGCGCCTGAAACAAACGAAGGCGAGGCTGACCCGACACGTCTGGCGGCGAGTGAGAAACAAAGAAAGAAAAGCGAGGCGAAGAAGAAGAAAGACTCCGCAAAAACTAAGGAGAAGCGAGCCGCCCAGGAGCGGGGCTGACCTTAAGCACCGCGACTACGATCGAGACACTTCCAAACCCATAGAAGAAGTGGTTTCAAGAACGGGAGAATGTGATACAAAGAATGTTTTAAAAGATATGGGAAGCAACAGTTGAAACGGGCACGGAAATCGAAAGAGCGCTATCATTATCGCCAGGCGTTTGTTTGTAATGAAAGCCAGATCGAACCATCCCGACTAACCCGCGTGGAAGCCATAGCAGATCCAAAGAGGCGATTGACCTGGCCTAAGCTTGCTTGACGGGAAGCAGGGGGGTAATTGATGGGGTCAATAATATGTGCATAGCTCAAGCCTTGACCCATAACGTAAAAAACTGGCAGCATGCCTTATGAAGGGATTTGAGGAACAAACCCAATAACGAAACTTAGCCCACAGTGAGATCCTACCCTTGCCAAAGTACACGGGCCCAGGCCCAGAATTGAAACCACCATGCCAGGTAATCAAGTGATATAGACGACCCAAAAAACTCATGTGAAAGGAAAAGTGTCCAGTCTCCATGATCCGCACCCCACGAATTAGGAAAGAAGGATATCTCATGATCACGGCTCCTCCATTATCCCTTAACAGTCGGTCCATGATAACGAAAAGGAAACTCCTCACCTAATGGGGAAGATATCGTATCACCGTATGAGAAAGCCAGCACTATTTCTCCTTGCCAAATAAGATCCATTCTACCCGCAGGTATGCAATATTGTGAGCGATTGATATTTTCTTTCCCTTGAAGAAAAGTGACTTAGCGTCGAAGAGGCCTCAAACTCCACCATGGATCACCTTGTTTAATTTGTTTCTTGCATGTAACTACATCCACCTTGGTCGGCAATCGGCAACTGACTCTGACCATCGATCCCTTTACCCGATAGAAAAAGCACCATCATTTTCTATTGTTACATGCCTAGGAGACATGAAAGATTACACATAGTTGTAAAAAAAACATACTATAGGTCCAAAGTATAATTAACTCTTGGGCTATAATATTTAACTTATCAATGTATGCTCCTTGAAGAAGTGTTATATATATATATATATGTTTTTTTTCCCAACATCATGTATATTGAATTTCATATTATTATATTACTTTTATATCATATGTTTCTTTCAAAATTTTGAAATCTTGAAAAAAATTTATTAATTAAATTAAATTTTAATTTATATTTTATAAAATTAATATGCATCATAGATCATGTTTCATTTTCTTTTTTTATTAATTTGCATGTTGCCTGTAAGTTGTAGGAGATGTATGCATTTTAAGTTCATATCAGTCTTTTTAAGACTAAATTATGAAATCTACTTTAATTAAGATAGCTATTTAGGTTGGAATTCTTGAATCTATTATGTTCATTGTTTAAGAAAAACAAAGATTTTTTTTTTTCTTATTTGGATGCAGGAGAATGATTTGGTTGAATTGGAAAGTAAAGTAGAGCCGTCATGGTCTAAGTTGGTACAGCCTTTGGAGAAGATTATTGATCGATAGAATGTGGTTTGGGGAATTGTTTGTCATCTTAATAGTGCTAAGGATTCTCCTCAACTCCGTCTTGCATTTAAGGAAGTCCAAGTAAAATTCTCATTTTTTTTTTTAATACACTTGCCAATGCACTCGAAAAACCTTCTATTTTTCCTATTTTCCCCATGGAAATGTTTCATGCCCATTTTGAGTAAAAACCTTGACAATGGCAATAGTTCATTACTAAAAACATTTGAGGGAAAAAAAATATAGAATTTTGAGTCTTATCAATATAAAGAACTTCAATTTTTTTATTAGAGAAGAAAATATTCTATTTTTGGTATTGAGAAATGATATTTAAATGAAATTTAATTATTAACAAAATATACTAAAACATTTGAAGTAAAGAAATAAGGACATCAACAAATAAGATGGTTGATGTAGGAAGAATGATTTGAAATTATCTTTGCACAGTCTAAATCCCAAATGTAAAGAATTTACTATTCCAATATTAAAATGATTAGAGAAATTGGTTTAAAACAGAAAATCCAAAAGTTACTTACAAAACTTGTCCCATCCTTCATATTATAAGGATGATAGGTCCTAATCAGAGTTTTGATAAGCAACACAAAAAATAAAAATATAGAAGAAAATATAGGTGAATAAGTACACTTATATTTTCACAGAATCTCTGACCTTTCCTTCTTTCATGTTTATTTTATACACATAAGACAACCACAATAATTAAATACAAGGCACCAAGTCTTTAAGAAACCATATCTTCCATTAAAACCAGTTAATTAACTATTAGCTACTGTCTTGGTTATTCTTAATGTGAAACTGCTTTAAAGAAATACTATTCTAGATATTCTAGGTCTATCAAATCTCCAAGATAATTTTTGTGCAAAAGGGTCTTTTTGTAACTCTTTCCCTATTTTAAAGTAAGGGAATAATTTTGCAAATAACTTTTGAATTTTTGTCCATTTTAAATGCTTATCCCAAATAAATAACTCGAAAAGTAGTTGATATTTAAATATTTTTGTTATTTAATTTGTTTCTTTGACATGAAACTCAAAACGTGTAGGGTTTTTTAAATTTAAAAGAAATCGAAATGACGTAATTTTAGTAAAAAAAACCCCAAGTTTTATTTGATTACAATCAATTGCAATTGGACTGGCTGATTATTTTTACCTCTTTTGTGATCATTTTACCTTTTTTTATTTATTTTTAATTATTATGATTATTACCTTGTCTTACAGCCAGAGGTGGTCAAATTTGAACTTAGATTAGGGCAAAGTAAATCCATCTATGGGGCGTTTAAAGCTATTCGAGAATCTCTTGGCTGGCATACTTTCGGTGATGCCAAGAAACGCGTAGTAGAATGTAAGTATATTTTTTCTATAATATGAGATAGAGAATTGTTAATGTAATTGCATGTGAGTGCTTAATCTAATGGCCATAAAACGATAAATCATATGGAATTCTTTCTTTATTCTTTTTATTTTTTTCATTTACTAGATTTTTCTTTTTACTGCTTTTATATGATGTCTCGTCCTTTAACTATGCCACTTGTTGGGGTACATATATGTGTTAAAGAGTGGCATGGGTCAAGTTGTGATTAGTAAAGTGGATCTTGGACAATCTCAGGAGTTTGTTTGGCTCTTGTTTTTAAAAACAAATTTTTGTTTTAAAAAACACTAAGCCCACTAAAATTTTGTTTGGTTTCCAATTTTTAATCTGTGTTCACATCGAGAACACCAAAACTCCAATTTTTTAAAGAACATAAAAATGATGTTCTCTGTTTTTTCTAAAACGATTTTAAAAAACAAGACCCAAACATGTTATCTGTTTCTAAAATTCTTTTTGTCTTTTCTAGCACTGAAAATTAAGTTATTTTAATGTTAAGGAAAAAAAGAAAAATGACACAAAACCATGATTTGATGTGAACGGGAAGAACAATAGAAATCATCATTAATTGGATCTGTCATCAGCGACCCCAGTCAATTGGACCGGAAGGCCGAGTTTTGGTCAAATATACAAATAATCAGAGTTAACAGAGATAAGTTAGATAGAATGGTAAGGAAACATGTCAATAATAAATCATCCGTCTCATGGACAACCAATTAATGAATGGATAATCCCAAAAATTATGGCATTCGTTGAATAATCTGCGTTGAATAATGGGACAATATTTCATCTACCTTTTGATTAAAATCATCTTATAGATACGCTAAGACTTCATATCCAGTTTAGACCGAAGATGGACATCGGACATTTATCATGTTCAAAATGCCTTGGGATCAATAGGAACATGGTTCGAAATAACTGGTTTATAGGGTAAGCCAGTCAGACAGATGAAGTCTTGTTAATAAAAAACAGTTGTGGAACCAGTGCCACCTCTTGTAACTTTAATTCAGAGCGATAAAATTTGTGATGCTCATACCCTTCATGTTTTTCATCACGTCAATCTTCAACAAGATTCTCCCAACAAAGCATATCCTTTTTGTTTGGAACATCCTTAGCTTACTTACTTTCTACTCTAAGGTCTAATTTAGACCTTGATTTCTTTGGAATATGCACATAAGCAGTGCAGCCAAAGACTTAAAAGGCAAGTCTGAATTGATACATGACTTTGGAAAAAAAATTTCAGACACTTTAAAGGATAGGTGTATTGCAATACCTTAGAAGGCATTCTATTTATTATATAAGATGTTGTTAAGACAACATCTCCCCACAAATATTTTGGCACATTCATGCGAAGCAGTAAGGGCTCGAGAGCAGCTTACAAGATTATTTATTTTCTACTTAGCAATTCCATTATATTTCCAAGAGTATTCGTACAAGTGGATTGATGTAAAAAAATCCATTTTATTGTAAAAAAAATTTCAGAATGGTGTTAAAGTACTTTGTACGTGTTTTTTGACCTTAAGAGACTCAGTTTTGTTTATAATTGATTTTCTATCATATGATAAAAATTTTGAAAAATTCCTTCAACTTCAGATTTTTTATTTAAAAGATCTATCCAACATAATCGAGTATGATCATTTATAAAAGTCACAAACCATTTTTTCCCAAAAATAGTGCTTACCTTTGAAGGTCCCCCAAATATTGATGTGGAACCATGACGAGGCTTTGATGGAAGGTACGATCTGAAATAAGATTGTCGTTTGGTTTGCAAATTATTTTGCTTTCATGTTTAAATTTTATAGGGTCTTGATTCTTAAACAATTTTGGAAACAAATGTTTCGGATAAATAAAACTAAGACGGCCTAATTTGTAAAATCAAATATATTCTTTTTCAATGTCGCTGGACATGGAACTGTCTACAGATTCTTGGCTTGGTTTACCCACTGATGAGATTTTGTAAAGTGTAAAGACCATTGATCTGTTTGTAGCATTACTTAATCGTCATCTAGGTTCTGTGCGAAAAACACAATGAGAATCATAGAAGTAAGCGGCGATTAGATTATTTTTGGTTTATTGGCCGAGGATAAAATTGTGATCCTAATTTAGAACATGAAGGTGATTTAGACATAATTTCTCATAAATATGTATCGAACCTTTCCTTGCAATAGGAGAGAAGCTACCATCTACAATCTTAATCTTTTGGTTACCAAGACATGGTTCATAGGATTGGAAAAACTTGAAAGAATTTGTCATATGGTCTGATGCTCCTGAATCTATGATCCAGGGAGTAGAATAATTTAAGATGTAGGAATAAGCCATTTGTTCATTCTGCAGCCCTTGAGCCGCCAAAAACCTTAAGGAATGTTGAGATTAGTTATAACCATATTTCATGACATAGAAAGATGCAATTTCTCCTTAGTGGCAGTAGTAATGTTTCATTACTTGATAGGAATAATACTGCAGTTTCTCCTCCTTTACCTTTCAGATGGGTTGGTTTCCCATGCACCTTCCAACATGTTTTTCAAGTGTGGCAAGGTTTATCACAGCAGTCACATTAAACATGTGGTTTCAAGGATTTCTCACCGTCTGCGTTAGTAAGTCGATGCTTTAGGAATGAGCTGCGGCCCAAGAGATGAGGCCTTCATACATTTCCAAGTCCGTTTTCCCCAACACATGACATTTCAACCATCTCTTCCTTCCTTACCTCGGAAAATACATTCAAGGGAAGGAGAGGGGTTAATTTGCCAATAATTCTCCTGACTTCATCAAACTCAACGTTAGCCTAACGAGAACTTGAAAATGCAATTAGCTGTGATCTTCTTCTAGTGATTGAAATCTTCTAGACATTTCCACTCATGATATTAAGGAGATCAGTCTTTCCAAATTAAGCAAGCGAATTAAAATATAACATTGTCATCCTCTTGGCGTAGTTCTCAATTTTTGAGTATTAACTCAAAATTTTGGGGCCGATTTCCCAAATCGAGAATACATTTGATTAATATTCTCCCGCAGCGCACGTGTGGTGGTGGCATGTAGTTGGAACCAATATCTTCCTCCATTGAATTCACGAGCCACATCATAACCATTGAATTTTCTGCATCCCATAGAGGATAGTTTGGGATCCTAAGATCGTAAATCCCATTGAATGATGCATGTAGATTTCATCTTCAAGTATTCTAGATAAGATTGTTGTCTTCACAACAACCACCCAAGCTCAAAATCATCAATGACTACAATACCAATCAAATATCGAATCAAGCTTTTTTTTTACAATTAGAGAAAACATATTTATGAATTGCCTGGAACCTGATTGTAATCATTTGCAGCTAGGCTTGCTCCATACCTAAGCCTCAGTTCATGGCATCGAGGTCTAATATCTTTTCTAGGTTTATCTTTAGCATAGGGATACAATGGTGGCATATTTATGGTGAGAAACCAGTAACACCTTGCATCTCTAAACTAGATCAGATGCGGACTTTAGCGTGGATCTTGTCCCAATCTTAAACTCCAATTATGTGCTTGATCTTTATAGGTTTTTGTCTCTAGAATCTCTTTCGAAGATATGTTAGGAAGCATAGAAATTTCATAAAAATAACATTTTTACTATCTATGACTTTCCTTATTCCTAGACACCATAGCTTACATCTCTTGTTCCATATTATAACTAAGAAAAACAAACTTTATAAATCTAGATTCCACTTTTCCATTATCAACATGATCATAAGTAAGATGTCCAAATATCAAAGTAACTAATAGAAGTGTCATACTATGGCTCTTGTGAAGTCTTTTTATGAATAGCAATTGGGGTAGAGCAATCAACAAGTAATTAAAGTAAAGATGCAGGTTTCTCTCATATAAAATAAGGGGGTCACAACCATAAAAAATAGTATCCCTAATATTTCCAAAAGAAGAAGACAACGAATGTAATAAAATCAACCTTAAATCTTCTTCATCTGTAAGACCCGAGAAAATTCCAATTTTCGGAAAAATGATAAAACGGTAATTTTGGTCAAAATCCGAAATTTTTCTAGATTTCGGATGAAGAAAGCAGTTCCTGATTGGAATTGTCTATGAAATCTAGCTAGCACATCCGAGATTTCGTCGGATTGAGATGGTCGAGGAATTTGCACGTTTCGAGGAGAGCACGGTATGGGTCTTGAGTAAGCGACATGTGATGTGACAAAAGTCACCTATTACATGTACTCATGTGACACATGTTGCATGAGTAGATAGATGATGAAAATGGACGGCCTAGATAGTGCCAAGTGTCAAAAATCTAGAAGAAGGGACATAATTGGAATTAAGTGAAAGTTTAATAAGATAATAAGACAAATTTTTGAATAGTGGTCATCTTCTCAAATTGAAAAGCCAAAACGTGCAAGAGAAGGGGAGGAGATGTAGTAGCTTAGGTTTTGATGTTTTTAGAGAGAGAGGGAGTGACTTCTCTCTAGGTTCAGTCAATGGGCCAAGTCGATTTCTCAAACAGACAAGAGGAAAGTTGCTCTATGCGGCGAGGACTACGCATGGGCACCAATTTGGTGGAGTTCCGAAAACTCCAAAAGGTAGATATCTTTTCCTACTTGCGTTAATCTTTGTCTAAGGGTCATGTAAATGGTTAGGAATGTTATGAGACTTGTTTTAACCGTAAATTCGGTCTCAAAAGCTTTGAACCGAGTGGATAAAATTCCTAATTGAGTGATCGTGAACAGTAAGCCGAGGGTTTTACTGTTCACATGAATAGTGACATGAAATAATTTTGTGTGAAAATGGGTTTGGTTGAGTGATTCAAAATGAATTGCTCGTGTTTGTTAATTAGCCATGTGAGCTAATTTTGGTGTAATTGATGGTGAATTTGCATAACATGTTTTTATGTGATTTAATTATGTTATATATGCATGCCGTATATTAGCATGAACATGTGGAATTGGCATCATGCATTCCATATGCACTGGGGCGCCCTAGAACAATAGGAGTGAGTGCATGAGGTGGTTTCTTGAGAGAATTGTTTCAGAGGGTTGACCAATAATAATAATTATTGGAGTGTGTCCATTACAACATCGGAGGGTTGTCCATATAATATCGTTGGAGTCGCTGATTGATATACATCGGAGGTTGTCCATATAAAATATCAATCGTTAGGTCGGGTGATATACATCGGAGGGTTGTCCACAAAATAGATTATCGGAGTTGGTTCACTATTTATATCGGAGGGTTGTCCACGGTTAAAAACAAATACCTTTGTTTGGAAATGGTTTTCTCATACATGGCTTAGGCAAGTGTGAGGGAGTCGGTAAGGACTCGAGACATGGGTTTGGGCATGTAGACATTCGAGTATGTTCATGAAATTGCTTGAATGTGATTGACATAATGCGTAATGCGGCTGGGTGGGAGTAACGTGTAGGAAATTATCTCCTCTTTGGGTTTTGCTCACCTGTCGAGGATCACCATTTCGAATTTTATGGAGCGATCGGAAGGCTTACTCATTAGAGCCGTTTGAGAAGAAAGCTAGATTGTGGCTTTGAGTATTCGTTTTGTATAATATGTATTAAAATTGTAAACTTTTGATATAAGTTTGGTAAGAGTGATTTATTAACTCTTGAAACTATTGGAATATAGTTGGGTGTATTTTGATGAGTATTGATGCAGGGGCCCAAGAGGCCATTATTTTACTCGCATTTGGATCCTGTGTGGTCATTGTATATGGTTAGGACAGGTTATGTACCTTGGGTAGAGCTCCCCATACAAAGGAGACTCTACCCGATTTTCATGAGTGGTGTCGGGTTACCCGACATCCACGAGTATTCCGCAGATTGATGGGTTGTCAACAGACACCCCGGTTTTGGGGCGTCACATCATCATACTTAAATGCCATGGCCTTTATCAAAGATATATCTTCTAACGTCTCATGAGAATACAATCATTGCTTTGACTACAAATTACGTCTTAGGTTTTTAGTCGTACATAATTTCTCTCGATAATAATCCTGAGTAAGTTCTTGAAATTTTCTCCTCTAGAAACGTTTTATACAATCATTGCTTTGACTAAATTACCTCTTGTTTTAGTCTTACATAATTTCTCAACCTTAATCACCATGCAATTGTGATTTTCTCATAGAACGTTTATACAATCATTGCTTTGACTACATTACCTCTTAGGTTTAAGTCATACATAATTTCTCAACCTTAATCACAATGCAATTGTGATTTTCTCATAAGAATGTCTTGTAGAATTGATTTGATAAATAAAGATGAATTTGAGATAAGGTTTTTCAATTCTTTTGTTGTTTTCCCTTTAGTGTCCACAATGAGGTATCCTATCAAACCTTAATACTGCATCATCTAAATCCATAATAGAAATATAGTGCTGCGATCCAATAGTGGAATATCGTATTTCATTGTTGTCATTTTCAAGATTAAACTTAATTTGCTATAATCTGAATTTGTTAAAAATGAGAAGGGGGAATAAGCAATAGGAAAAACAACACAAGAACAATCAGTTTACATGGAAATTCAGAGAGAATTTCAGTCATATATTTATGATGCATTTACTAATAAAAGAACTAAGTGCTAATAGACGTAAGAGGACTAGTATTTTTTCAATTAGTGTTAAAACAAGTATGCATGAGAGGAGGTATAATCTTTTACTTTTATGGGTAAAAGAGAAACAATATAGAAAGAATCTAAATGAGCTTGAAACCAAGGAGCATGAAGAAAACCTCATGATTGGAAAAAAAAATTTGTGGGTCTTTTTCTTGTTCATTTAACAGATATACATTTTGCAGGTCAATATCCTCTTCCATGAATTTGGTGCATACGCACTTCAACATATATATAACTAAACAGGATGAGAGTCTAGTTAGTGGAACTCAAGGGATAGAGTGGGATGCTATCGAGTTACCTTCTCAATTCATGGAAAACTGGTGTTATAAAATGTAATTTTTCTAATTGAAATCCTTTTTTAAATAAGCATATGCCTTGGTGCAAATGTGACGACCTTGAGCTTGATAAGTGTTTCGTGAAGATATCAGTTAATTGTCTGGTTTGAGGAATGGATGTACTGTATGGAGGGTGCTTGTTAAATAACCTTGTCATGTATGAAATGAAGATCAATTTCAATATGTTTGCTTCGAGCATGATACACGGGATTTGCTGTTAGTTGTATGGCACTTTGATTGTCATACCATATTATCCGAAGAGGTTGATGATAGACAAATTAAGCTCCCCAAGGATAAATTGAACACATGATTTTAGCAATTGTGGCAGCAGGTCCCTGACATCATTATTTATTGCTAGAGACCACTCCTCGTCGTCGAGTTTATTCGATGACTACAAGACCATATTGGAACCAAAGAAAATACATAGGTTGGTATATATTAGGTCAAGAGCATTAGAAGCTCTAGATCATGCCGTCAAATCGCTGGTATGACAAAAAATTTTTATATATCGCACCAGTTGTTTTCTTGGGTGAAAGAAGAGCTTACAAATACTAACCAAAATATTAAAAAATTAAATAAAATCTGTATGGAGTTTGTTGTGTTGTTGAAGAGAGCTTTATTTCAAAAGCCAAAAAATCCAAATAGTTTGACCTTCTCAGAACAGAAGCAGTTGGCCTTGAATTGATCAGGTACAGTATGAAAGCTTGGCAATTTTTGTTGTCTTTTGGGTTTGGATTTTTCTCTTTTCTTTCCCTTATCTGGTGGTAAAAAATCTCAGCTATAAAAACATTGCATGACAATACAAGCATTACTGGACAAAAACTATGCAAATGATGGAAGGAAATGACTGAAAAATGTTTCTTGTATATATCATGTTTTTCAGGAGGATCATTTTCTTCCTTTTGTCCCTCATCTGCAGTACCTTCAATTCCTGTTTCTTGTATGTTGCTGGGTGTTCCTTTCATATATTTATTATATGAAAGGAACAAGTGTTCTCATCGGTATTGTCACAGCACTTTCTCCTTCAGTTAAGAAAATTTTCGATCCAGAGTGCCTTTTTTATAGGCTACATGTCGATAGCCATGTGTCAAATCCCGCTGACGGGAGTTGGAGATCGTTAGGTGGTGGTCTCTACGATATGATTTGAAGCGTGGGGAGGGGAGGGGAGGGGAGGGGATGAGGTTTTCAACCCTTCGATATGATCCTGGAATCCATCTTGAATAAAACAGCCTGGAACTTTGTGTGTAGATTTGAAGCGCTTCTTCATTTTTCTCTTTTTTCTCTGAGGTTTTCCTCGGTGTTTTTTTATAGAAAAGACGATGGCAGTGGCTCTGAAACCATTAAATTGTTTCAGGGAGTTTGTCTACCAGCGAAAAATATTCGCTACAGTTATCAACTCAATGCAACAGTATTTATAGAATGCATATAACCGCCTACAGTTCAAGAATAACAAATTAACCTACCTGACCTATGAACAACCCTAACTAAACAATTAAATCAACCCTAAACAGCTGTAATTGCATTCAGTTTCTAAGTTTGTGTATCCACTTGTGTTTGTTCTGGGTTATGTCTAATAATGTTACTACCTGCTTATAATTGAATGGGTGATTAAGTTTATTGATGTTAGTTGTCATTAAATTTAAGTGATAATGTTGGTTGAGAAGTATATATAATTCATTTTATAGATTAATGTGTGGACACATATTTTAATGATTACTGCAGGGATACTTTGACAAGCTAATTGCAAACACTGAAACCGGAGAAAGTGCTGAAAATGTTGTATCTGAAACTCCTTGCAGCACGAACTTTTCGTGCAGGCTCCCTTACCCTTCGTCAGGTCAGTGCAACATGTTTACTATCTTCTAATTGACATGGCTCAAACGTACTATTTTGAGCATTAATTTGGGTTAAAAACTAATTTTATAATTTTTTTTAAATGAATTATTTGAGTCTAAAACTCATAAAATTTCATATATATACTTATATATATATATATATATATATATATATATATATATATATATATATATATATAGGGTTCGAAAAATAAGGCTCATAGGCCCTTGCCGGGCCCGAAGGGGCCGCTGGCAACACTCGGGCCCACTCGCTCGGCCCCAAAGAGAGGCATGTCCATTTGGAAGCTTATTCAGTGGCCACTGCGCATTCAGGCCAGCCTTTGGTGCCGGCCGAATGAGGTCCAGCACAGCAGCCCCGAGCCAGATGGAGTCTCCCGCCCAGTCGAAAATAGAATGTCTACAATAATATATTATTCATAAATCAGCAAACATCACCAATAAGGAAGAAAGACAATAATAGATCATCATCAAATCGGATCCCCGATAAGGAAGAAGATTATCTGAATAAAGCGCTCTTTTTATATCCTTTGCAAATCTGATCTGGAGTATATAACTAAAATATCCCATCAGTAGAGCTGAATCTAGTCACCATCCATGGTTGAACATCTACTATAAATACAAGGTCACCCCATCGGTGAAAATGCGCCAATGCGTCATGCTGATGCGCATCCTCGCATAGCGACACATTCGCCCTCAAGCGGTCTCTCTTTTCTCTCGAGAAAGAGCGGCTTAGGCATCGGATGTATGGGCGAAGCCCTCGCCGACCCCCTTCTTTCTTATTTTAACGGAGGGTACCACCTTCAAGCACAGAGACCAGCATTAAAGCGATCCCCATTTCAGCCGAACTGATCCGACCTACGTGATCCACAGTGGTGGTCGGCCGCGACCCCCTTGCGGCTCGGTCCAGTTCTGGTTGAAAAAGGCATCACCGGTTAGCGCCTTTGTAGGAGCGGCGGTTCCTTTATAAATATAAGCGATTTCGATTCGCGATGGTATCAACTTCCGGAACAGCGGGAACGCGCTAATCCCTCAGGATGCAAGACCAACGAGGCAGCGCAAATGGCGGAAGCCTCCCGGTGGGTAGAAGCGATGCGGTCGGCACGGACCGGTGGGCGCCGCGCGATCGCGTCTAGCGGAAGAGTTAGAACAACTCACCAGACAGATGTGACGACCACGGGAGGCGCGACAGACTCAGGAAGGCCATGACATTCCCCCTCATGAAGGACAACACAATATCGGCACTCCCGAGTGTAAAAGCGACGAGAATCTGGCGGGAGCACGGGCCTGGACCACATCTGGCCCCAGAAGAAGACGCGAAGCCCCCAGCACTTGGAGAGCATGTCGAGGAGCCAGGTGCGCCACCCCTCGGCTAGGAAGCGGAGAAGAACAATCCTTAGGAACGAGAGGTTCAAGAGCCTCCAGCAAAGAGCTGGCCGTGTGAGAGAGGTAGTAAGAGGACGCTCCGACACTATGGATACCTTGGTACGACAAGGCCCGGTCACTACTGCACAGTAGAAATTGCTCCACTTCTAGCTCGACCCGAGTTCGGAGATGCCACGGGTGGAAGAGTTCGATGTACGAAGTCCGTCGATCATCTCAACACTTACAAAAACCAAATGGAGCTGCATGGGTATCAAGATCCGGTGCGATGCAGAGCTTTCGCTATCACCCTAAAAGGCCCAGCCTTGGCATGGTTCAATAGACTTCCACCGTCGTCAATCTCCTCATTCAGAGAGGCTATCCGTACGTTAGGTCTCTCTCTCACTTCATTGGGGCCAAGACGTATAGAAAGCCAAGTTATCATCTACTGACCATCAAGCAGGGCTCGCAAGAAAGCTTGAGGTCTTATGTCCAACGATTCAATACCGAGTCTCTAAAGGTAGATATACCAGACGAGAAGTTCGCGATCACTGCGTTCATTGCTGGCTTAGGGATTCGGTCGAAAGACTTGATGTTTTCCAACTCCAAAAATCCCCAAACAAGCATGGTTGAGGTGCTCGCAAAAGCAGAGAAGTATATTAACGGTGAAGAAGCCCTCATATCGAGAAGAGGCTCTTTCGGCTCCTTAAAAAAAAGCGGGACCCAGTGACGACGGGGCGAAGCCCCGAAAGACAAAGCGACGAGGAAAGATCTCGAAGAAAAATGAAGAGCGATCCCCAGGCGTAGAACCTCGAAGATCGTCTCGGTCCCACATAATCAAAACGGCAGCTATTCGCCTCGTTTCACCTTACTTGACTTTAGTATCCACGAGTCCTGCTTGGCGGAATGCGAAAGCGAGCGAGTTAGGAGGCGGCATTTCGAATGATCGGACCGTGACAGACAACTCCAATCTTGCGAGTTCCATAGGGACTACAGGACCACATACAGACCATTTGCATACAACTCAAGAGAGAAATAGAGTACTTAATACGGCCTTGAATTTGGCAACTATCCCGAAATTGGGGCTCGGAGAATCAAGCTCGAGAACCAGGCCCAGGCTAAGTAGCCACCACCTCGTGACAGCGACTCGGCCTGACAACCTAGGTGAAATCCAGTAATCTGGGAGGATTCGCGGAGGTGGGGAATCCGGCTCATTTCCGGAAGGCCCGTCTACAGCGACATCGGTCGGCGGAGATGGCGAAATCTGAGCGGTGTCACAAACTCACCGCGGCTCGACACATCCATCACATTCTACGATTCGGTCTGGTGGGATGCGACATCCTCATGGCGACCCGCTAGTAATTCGTGCGGTTGTGACCAACAAAAGCAGTTCATGGTCCTAATTGACAGCGGGAGTTCGGTAGATATCATCTTCCACGTCGGCGCTTGATGGAAATGGGCATCGGAAGGAGAAACTAGAACGCCCGTCGACACCCGTCTGCGGGGTTCTGCAGGGAAAAGGTATTACCTCTGGGGCTCAAATATGGTGGTACTCACCTTGGGAGATCCCATTGCGAGCGGCGACTTCCGGCCAAGATTCGCAAATATGAGCGCCCTGAATGCGCTTATAACATGTTCTTTGGGTAGACCCTCTCTCAATGCAATAAAAGCCATCCCTTCCGCATATCACATGACAGTCAAATTCCCTCCAGAAGTAAGCGGAGTAGGAATGGATTCGAGGAAGTCAGCAGTGGCTAGAGGAATTACTTCTTTGATCGTGAAGCAACGGTCGACAACATACTGGGACTAGGCATGAAGCGGTGCTGACTGTGGGCGGAAGCTGGGCAGGAAATCTTTGTTACATAGCGACCTGCAGACACATCTCGCCTATATCGGCTTCAAGCTAGCGGAAGACCTCAAAAATCTCCTTATCCATTTTTTAAGACAAAACAAAGACGTCTTCGCATGGAAGCAGGCGAACATGGGAGGAATTGATCCTACGGTAATCACCCACGAGAATTTACGAGCATCGGCCATCGCTAAGCGATCAAACAAAATAGGCGGAGCTTTGCGCCAGAAAGATAAAAAGCCATCAACGAGGAAGTCAGCAAACTTCTACAGGCAGGAGCTATCAGGGAGGTAGAATACCCTGAATGGCTAGCCAACGTCGTACTCGTCAAAAAAGCAAATGGAAAATGGCGACTGCATCGGCTTCCGCGACATCAACAAGCGTGCCCAAAGGGCCGGTTCCCTCTAAATAGTGAATCAACCTCATCGTAGATGCTACTGCGGGCCACGAACTCCTCAGTTTTATGGGTCTGCCTTCTCTAAATTTCACAACGGTCAGTATGGACAGGAGTGACGAGAAAAGACTTAGTTCGTCTGGCGGGGGGAACCTGTTGTTATCGATGTGATGCGGGTTCGGGCTCAAAAGCGCCGGGAGCTACGTATCGAGAGGTTGGTGAGCCAGGATGTTCGAGCCCAGATAGGCATAACTATGGAGGTGTACATAGATGACATGTTGGTAAAATCCACCTTGACTAGGCTCCACAGTAGCTAAATACATGCGAAGCATTCGGATCTTGAGGCCTGACATGAGCGAGATCGGCTAAATTATTGCCTTGAATTATCTGTAGGAAAATTCTGGGTTTCATAGTCAACCACTTAGAGGTGAAGCAAATCAGGACAAGATAAAAATTTGTACTCGACATGCCTTCGTGAAGTCGAAATATAAAGAAATTCGATTAATACGGCGGGAAGGATTAGCGCCTTAAGTAGATTCATTATCGGGGCAAGTGATAAATGCGGCCTTTCTTCGAGTGTTGAAGAGGGCTGGCCTTTCAATGGGATACGAAGTGCGAGGAGGCATTTTCAGCTTTGAAAACATATTTGAGCTCCCCTCCTATTCTAGTAAGTCCTATTGAAGGGGAGCTCCTCACTCTATACTTGGCTGTATCAGACTTCTCGACTAGTGTTGTCCTCGTCGAGAAATGAAAAACGAGTACAACATCCCGGTTAATAATGCGGTAGGAGCTTTGAGATGACGGAGTACCCAAAGATGGAAAAATTAATTTTGGCCTTGGTAACTGCAGCTTGGAAACTCCGCCCTTACTTCCAGGCTCACACCATAGAAGAATCCAGAAGTCTCCGGAAGGCTGATGAAGTGGGCCATAGAGCTGAGCGAGTTCGACATCAGATACAAGCCGAAAACTGCAATAAAAGGGCAGGTCTTAGCCGACTTCGTCATGGAATTCACCTCGGCGGAACCTGCTCAGAACGCTCAAGCAATGAATGACCTCCCCATCTGGAAACTCTCTGTAGATGGAGCCTCAAATGCACAAGGGAGCGGAGCAGGTCTAATCTTGACCTCTCCAGAAGGAATAGACATTGAGTATGCACTCAGATTCGGATTCCAAGCCTCCAACAACGAGGCTGAGTATGAGGCGAGTCATAGCGAAGCGACCTCGCCCATTCAGGAAGTTGACCGGTAGGAGTGCGTGACTCAGTGAGTCATAAGACAGTAGAAGACACCTGCAGGCTAAAAGTGGATGATCCTATATCTCCAAAAAGAAAGTGCGAGATTTATTAAAAAAATTCGTACAGGTTTAGGTCAGACATGTCCCCAGAACTCCGTAGGCGTCTTGGCAAAGTTAACAACTGACCTTACGGGAGAAGACCTCGGTCGGCACAATCGAATCTGGCGAGCCTCTGTCGATCTGCGACATGGAGGTTGCCGGTCGGTCGTATTTGGATGGAACCCATTGGGATTATATAATAGACGAATGTCTACTGTGGCAAGAAAGCGGTTAAAAAATAGGCCAGTGCACTTCGGGTTCACTAATCACATAAGGGGAAACTGTGCAGCCCGGGTTTCTTCACACCAATCCTTAAGTGCATCGCGGGAAAAAACATTGAATATGTGCTAAGGGAAGTACACGAGGGTATATGCGGAAATCATATCGGATCTCGAGCATTGGCAGGAAAGGTCTTGAGACAAGGATGCTCTTGGCCTCACAATGCTCAAAGATGCAGGCCTAGTCGAAATCTGAGATCTGCCCGAGGGGCACGCGAGATCTCGCGCCTCGTGAGCCATGACGTCGATCAAGCCTGGCCCTTCAATGATGGGGTTTGGACATGCGGGACCTCACGCCTTAGGAAGGGCGATGTAAGTTCATCATCATCGAAGTAGATTACTTCACCAAATGGGATGAGGCCGAGCCTTTAGCCACAATCACAGAGCAGAAGATACACAATTTTGTGTGGCGAGCCATCATATGTAGGTTTGGTATCCCAGAGCCGATATCCGGACGACGGAAAACAATTTAATGGCCAGTGGGAATTTGTCTTGGAGCTTGGAATTAGAATTACTACTCGTCTCAGCCTGTCAGCGGTCCCAGCAGTCGATGAAGCCTGTCCAGGAACCACTTGAGGCGCCTTGAGACCAAATTGGAAGATCTTAAAGAGAGGTAGGAATACCTCCACAGGGTGCTATGGGCTTCTGGAACAACACGAATCATGCAGAAACCCCATTCGCCTTGAGCGGCACTAAAGCGTAGCCTGTCGAGGTCGGGATTAAAGTCCACACAGGATCGAGTTAGCGGTGAAACCACCGATAATGAGGCTCTTCGTCTAAATTTGGATCTCTTAGATGAAAAGCGTGACGAGGTTAAGGCGTCTGAGAGACTACCAAAAGGAGAGGCGGAATTTTCTAGCCAAAAAGTCAAACCAAATTTACTCTCTTGGGTGATTTGGTCTTAAAAACTACTTTGCCCGGCAAGGAAGAATCGGCCCACATAGGAGGTGGGCCCCATTTGGAAGGCCCACACATCATATCTGGAGTCGTCGGACAGAGGCAATTATGAGCTCAAACATAGGAGGGGAAAATTTACGGCATGCTTAAGTGCGAGAACATCTTAATTGGTAGGCTTTGGTTTTGTAATCTTGAATGGAGATTTATCAATTTTCTGTTAACAATTCGACCATTTTCTGGTTATTTTGTTAAGGCGTCGCAAGCAACTCGAGACATATAACTGGAAAAATTACATGCAATAGAATGAAAGCTCATAGACATAAAAGGAAAAGTCTCTCTTTATTCAATCAGTTACATTCAGTTACAATCGATTGGTTGTCATCGATTACATCTTGGAAGCGCTCTGATGCAAGCGGTGCCCTCGAAAAACTTCGGGGAAGAAAAGGAAGAAAACGAGATGGAAATAAATGGAAGAAAGGCCGGAAAGGTGGAAAAGAAGAGAAGAAGAAAAAAGGGATGGAAGGAGTTTGTGCGGAATAGGGAGAAACAGATGTGGAAGAAGAGGAAAAACAAAAAAATGATGGAAGGAGTTTGTGCATAAGAAACAAAAAAGGGGAGAATGAGATGTGGAAGAAAAGATGAAAAAGAAGGAGAAGGAGAAGAAAAAAAGGAAGAGAAAGAAGAACTGAAAATGGAGAAGGCGACATAAGAAATCGCCACCCTCTAGGACACATTCCTAACTTTGGCCCAGGGAATAACCTTGACTCCCGTAAAGGGGGCAGGGGAAAAACACGACTCCCGTAGCGGAGAGTCAGTAGTGAACGGAATCTTAGGGTGGATCCCAGCGAAGACAACCAGACTTCGACGCTTCATCTCGCACATATTTCAGTTACGCACCAGAAGAGGCAGAATATTCAAAGTAAAAACTCCATAGCAATGAAGCCGCCATTTATAAGAGGCAGCGCGAAAAGTCACTCATGTTCAAATTCTCAAATCGGCATTAAAGGCGCTCGCACTTTTCCCGAGAAAATCAAAGTCGAAGGTCATGCCTTGGTCACTCACTTTGATGAGTTAGGTCTGCTCTGCCGCAGGTCCACGCAACGAGTGAGGATCAGCTTCGGTATATCAGCGGCTCGACCCACGGCGCCGGAGCCCGGCGGCTCACTCGGCGGTTCGTCTGCTGCGCGCCGAGGGTCACGCCAACTGAAGTCGGATCAGCTCGGGCTATGTCGCCGCTCGTACGGCGCGGGCCCGACAACTCACTTTGGCGAGTTAGTCTACTTTCGGCCACGAATCCCACGCCTTTGGCCAGTCGGATCGGCTGGTATATCGTACTCGACCCGCAGTGCGGGCCCGACGGCTTCGCTGACTAGTTCGTCTACTCTGCAAAGGTCACGCAACCTAAGGAGTCAGGTCAGCTCAGGCTATATTGCCACTTGGCCTCAGCACCCGAAGCCCAGTAGCTCACTTTGACAAGTTCGTCTACTCGGCCACGAGTCACCTTGACCTAACGAGTCGGATCAGCAGAATTTATATAAATGCTCGGCCCGCGGCACGACCCGGCGGCTCACTTTGGCGAGTTCGTCTACTGCGCCTGAAGTCACGCAGCACGAGAAATTGATTAAGCTCCGGGGATATATCGCCGCCGGCCACGGCGCGGAGCCAGCGCTCACTTTGGCGAGTTCGTCTACTACGAGCAGTCCGCGTAACTGAAGTCGGATCATTTCGGGCTATATCGCCCGCCGGCCCACGGCGCGGGCTGGCAGCTCACTTTGACGAGTTCGTCTACTACGCACGTAATCAAGCGACGAGGAGTCGGGGATCATTCGGTATATTGCCGCGCCGACCCGCGGCGCGGGGGCGGCTCACTGCGGCGAGTTCGTCTGCTGCGCGCGGTACTTATGACCTGAAGAGTCGGATCAGCTCGAGCTATATCGCCACTTTCGGCCTGGCCGAATGACGGATCACTTTGGCGGAGTTCGTCACTTTCGGCCTGAGTCCGCATGGCAGGCCCAGGTCGGTCATTTAAGACTATATCGCCACTTTCCGGCCTGGCGCCCAGGCGTGACTCACTTTGTGAGTTCGTCTACTGCGCCTGAGTCACGCGACACGAGGAGTCGGATCATTTCGGGCTATATCGCCGCCGACCCGCGGCACCGGAGCCCGGCTCCATTGCCGAGGCTACGACCATTCTACCGAGGCCATGCAGCCTGGGAATCCCGAGTTCCACTTTCGAGCAAATCGGTAGACGGAGCGACGGCTCACATTGACTAGCTTCGACCATTACCGCGGGCGTCGCGACCTAGGAATTGGATCCGACTCGAAGCAAATCGTAGCCAGACCCGGCGACTCACATTGACGAGCTTCGGCCATTCTACCGCAGTGCATCGACCTAGGAATTCAGTTCAACTTCGGAAAATCGGTAAGCGGAGCCCGGTAGCTCACATTGATGAGCTCAGCGGGTTCTACCGCAGGCTATCGGCTAGGAATCAGTTCAACTCAAGCAAATCAGCCGACGGAGCCTAGCAGCTCACATTGATGAGCTCAACCATTCTACGCAGGCCATGCAGCCTAGGAATCAGTTCGACTCAGGCAAATCAGCCGTGAAGCGGCTCCATTGTAGGCTCAACCATTCTACGGAGCGGCGGCTTTAGGAATCGATTCAGGTCGAGCCGTCGGCGGACGGAGCCCTACGAGCTCACGTTGGCGAGCTCAACTACGGGCCATACGACCTAGGAATCGGTTGAGTCGGTCGGCCAGACGGCCAGCTCCGGTGCGAGCTCAAACATTCTACCGCGGGCCATGCGGCCACAGGAATCGATTCGACTTCCGAGCGAATCGGTAGAAGCCAGACCCGGCGGCTCACATTGTGAGCTCAACCATTCTACGGGCCATGCGGCTAGAATCAGTTCGGCTTCCGGGTAAATCATCCGTGAACGGCGTACGATGGCGAAACTTCGAAGCCATTCCACATAGGCCATGCAGCCTAGGAATCGATTCGACTCAGGCCCGAATCCAGCGCGAAGACGTATTTCACATTGACGAGCTCAACCAGTCTACACAGGCCATGCGGCCTAGGAATCAGTTCAACTCGGGCATATCGGCCAGCCAGACGACGGCTCACATTGGCCAGGCTCAGCCATTCTACCGCAAGCCATGCGGTCTAGGAATCGGTTCAGCTGGTAGTCGGTAGTAGACCCAGCGACTCATTGGCCAGGCTCAACCACTCTGCATAGGCCATCGGCCCATGAAGATAGCATAGCTGAAAGAACATTAGAAGAGGCACAAGTAGGCGAAAGAAGTGAAGTGCAAAAATGAGTATTCATCAAGGATGAGGCTACATATGTCTTGGGTCCCAAGCCCAACAAAAAAAAAAGGAAAAAAAAAAAAAGGAAAGTATAAAAGCTGACATCGGGCAGGCGAAGACGTGCACAGGAGATCAGGCATCATAAGGAGAAGCGGACGGTGAAAGAAGGGAGTGGGCCTCGGCGGGGTGCGGTTCTCCCAGATAATCGCGAGAGAAGGGTCCCTCATGCTCCTAAGTCGCTTCGGGAAGGTCAAAGTTGAAATCCGGTGAATGAAGGCGTGCTGACCTTCTTACGAAGCGAGCCACCGAAACCCATTGGTGATACCGGCCCTCAGTCTTCCCGATAACCGTCATTGAGCCACCAGAAGTTGTTTACAGCGTGAAGATCCCCGCGCGTGGCACTCCTCGGTCGGGCGTTCGCGGAAGGTTGACCGCCTCGTGTACCGCGGCGAGCCTCGTCAACTGGTGTCGTCTTATCACACGGATCGTCGTCTTTGATACGCCGCAGCAGTTCTTCCTTAGACTCCGAAGCTCACCTTGGGATGTGAGAAGCTCATCCCTAACCATCGAAGTTCATCTTGGGCGGCGCGGCCAGGTCCACAGCCTCCATCCAGAGTCGTTACGCACAGCCCTCAAATCATCGGCCTCCTGGCTCGCCGGCCCAGCCCTCAGCCGTTCGGGCCTACGTCTTCCCTACCCTCGGCCAGAGCACGGGCGGCGTGGTATGTTCCATCGGTTGAGCTTCACTGCTTCCTCGGTCATACGTTGCACCTGACCTCGCAGCTCAGCCCGCTCGGATGTGAGGGAAGCCACCCTCGCCTTATAAGCTCGGGCCGCTTTGGCATGGCCTTCGTTTAGTTTGGCCTTCCGGCGAAACCCTTCAAATGGTAGCCACACGCACCCGGCATAGAATCAACATCTAATCAAGTTGAAACCAGCGCGAATGAAATCAAATATGATAAGTGCGGGAACTTACGGAGCGAGCCCACGGAGAGATGGGCGAAGCCTCATCAACGAAGCGGCGCAGGCCTCTTGGTCCAGTCCTTAAGAATGGGCGAGCTGCGCTGTGAGTTCGACATTGTGAAGTAAGAGTCCCCCATCTCACTTGATTTTGGATTCGGATCTTTCCTCTCGCCTCTTTCGCCGCCCGAGAGGTGACGCTGGCCGCCTGCGTCGGCCGGGTTCGGTGATAATGGCGTGACCGCCAACGGCGCTCAGCGGCCCACACGGCGGGGATCTTACGCCTCTGGCCCAGGACCCGAGAATGGGACAGCGAACTCAAAACTACCGAGGCCTTAACTTAGTTCGGGTTTATGGACACATTAGGCCCGGGAAGATGAAGATGCCCCAACTTTGGAACTTTGACCAAAGTCGGCGATCTTTTCAATGGGTCACGAGGTTTCGTTTTCCGCTCGGAGGCTTAGAGACACCATCTCCAGCGGGCCAACGGTTCCCCTAGTGGGTTTGGCGGCGGAGGGCTAACGGAGGAACTTTCATGGTGGAAGGAGGTGAAGGCCTCGGAAACGACAAGCGTGAGCCTCCAACTGAGAAGGGACCGGTTTGACAAGGCTTGATGGCCTAAGGCAGAGGAGGTGAGGACACTCGGCCAACACAGCTATGGCGTTATCTTGGCCCAGCTAAGGTCAATCGAGCACTGAGAGCATTAGGCGACCTGCAGAATCGGAGATACCCGGTGACCACGCCTGAGTTATAACCAAAAGCGAATGAACACTCGCAGATTCTCGGGGTGATCGAGCCACCGGAGCATGAGGGTGTAGTCCTTGTCGAGAGGGTCATGTTCCCAATTACGGCCACTAACAAGAGAGTAGCGTCCTTCCCGCGGCACGTGGGAAGAATTGGTCAATCCTGAGAGGAGCGCGAGCGCTAGAAAAATAAAGGAAACCCTCGGAGGTCTCCGTCGGACTAAAAAGGTAAAGGAGCAAGGCTATACTAGGAACAGGCCCCTTGTCCCTAAAAAGAAAACGGAAGACCTTAAAATACTGACCATTGGGCGAGTTAAGAAGGATAGACATTGAAGTCTTTGTAAAACCCCTTTTATGAAGGATCTGAGAGGGGAAGCAAGACCGTTGCTCCCGAAGGCCACTTGAAGAAACACACCATCTTAGGCACGAGACCACATAGAGGTCAAACGTCGGGGGGGACCACACCCCGAACGCCCGGAGGCGATAACGTGCGCGAAGGTGACCCCAGTATGAAGAAGCAGACCTTGGTAGGTCCCGGTTAAAGCATCTTTGAATGGAAGATCTTAGGTATTCTAACCCCCGGTGTTAATCGGAGTTCACTTTTCCGCACCGCTTGTCGAGGGAAGGAGGCACCTCCTAGGGCATCTCGAAGTTCAACCCGGTGGCGGTCGAAGACACCAGCCGGTTCGTCGAGAACCGGCAATAGTCGAGAAGAGTCACCATCGTCACAGCGAAGAACTGACCGGGACCCGTGATGAAAATAAATAATGAAAATAAAATTCGGCTAGCTTGACCACAGTGCCTCGTCGTATGGCAGAAAAGGCAAAGAAGACAAGGCGCGGTGGACCCGGAAATACAACGAGAAAAGGTTATCCCGAGAAGATGCAGAGAAAGACTCTACACAAAAGGCTCGGACATAAGGCTAGAGAAGGAAATTAGAAAACACGCTAAAAGCGAAAGGTCAGGGAGGCAGGCACACAAAGCGGATGCGAGAAAGCGAAGGAGCGAAAGCTGGGAGGAATGAGGCGCGAAAAGCCAGAAGAGTCATCATTATCATAAGACAAATGGCGGCGTTAAGCCTAGCTAATCTAGCCGACGGTTACGTGAGTGCACCGACGAGACACGTTACGTACGCCCACGTCGTCGTACCTGAGTGGGGGGCAATTGATAGGGTTAATAAGGCTCTGAGGCCCACTTTCGGGCCGAGAAAGAGGCGGTAGCCCAACGAAACACTCAGGCCCACTCGCTAAACCCAAAGGAGATGCATGACCATTGAAGCATTCAGGCCTTTTCTTGACATTCAAGCCTTTGGTGCCAGGCCCAGAATGAGGTCAAACTGCTTGGCCAGGCCGTCATGAGAACTCCGTAAATTACGAAAGCAGAATAATCCCTAATAATATATTATTCATAAATCCAACCAAACATCACGATAAGGAAAGACAATAATAGATCATCATCAAATCGGATCCCCGATAAGGAAGAGGAAGATTATCCCCGAATAAACTACTCTTTCTATATCCTTTGCAAATCCGTCACAGGTAATAACAAAAATATCCCATCCATTAGGAGCGAATCCTAGTCACCATCAAATTTGGTTGAACATCTACTATAAATACAAGGCCACCCCATCGGTGAAAGTGCGCCCGATGCGTCACGCATCGCGTCACGCGTCCTCACGCGACACATTAGCCCTCTAAGCAATATCTTTTTTCTCTCGGAAAGAAACTGACTTAGGCATCGGCGGAGCGGCCTGGCGAAGCCCTCGCGGAAACCCCCGCTTCTTTCTTGTTTTTGCGAGAGGTGCCACCTTGAAACACAACGAACCGGCATTGGCGATCTATTTTGGGCAGACGATCCGGCGGCCTACGGTAGTCCACGGTAGTCGGGTCACGCTGACAACCCCCACACACTCCAGCCTAGTTCCGGTTGAAAAAGGCATCATCAATATATATAATTGCAATCTTACCATTTGTAATTGGTAATATACATTTTTTAAACTTACGTTGTAGTACTCTATTATTTGTCTTTTGCCATTGTTTTATGACTTTAATTAGTTCTGATTTTGAATGTAAGTTGCCATTGTAAATAAGTCTTTTACCTAAAAGGAATTGTTTTTTATATATGCATTATATCTTTTAGTTCTCACCCATTCCACTACCACTTAGTCGGGCTGAAGGAGGCGGGATTATGTTTTTGTAACTAAAAGATACGTATATAAATATAAATAATTAAATATTTACTTTCATA
This sequence comes from Tetrastigma voinierianum, assembly GCA_016808115.1. NCBI lineage: Eukaryota > Viridiplantae > Streptophyta > Magnoliopsida > Vitales > Vitaceae > Tetrastigma > Tetrastigma voinierianum. Next base: position 370,398 of record JAEQBH010004109.1, read on the forward strand.
AAATCATAACATACTATTAGTGCTATATACTCTAAGGAAGAAAAATATGCAGCTCCATTACTTAATTTTGTGAATAATAGATATATATTTTGTAGTTAAGGCGTGCGAAAGTAGATTGGAACTACGTACAAAGTATGTTCTGGTGGGTCTGAATCGAGTCCATGATGTTGATAAAGAATTTCTAAAATGATAAGCGATCCGCTTTGGCTTCAGAGGACAAGTTTTGTGCGGCTTCAGAAACATATATTTGCAGGTTTATATTTTTCTACTAATTTTATTGAATATTTATTTACCTTCGTGGTTGCATAATTTTCTTTATGACATTTTATTTGTTTAATTACTTCTTAATGTCGAGTCCATATCTGCGAGGATCTTATAGTTATAAGGTATTGTATTTTATATCATTTTTTCTTGCTGTGTTTTTTAGGTGTAAATATGGTTGGTTGAATATTTTTAATGATCATTATTGATGATGCCTTTTTTTCAACCGGATTGGGTTGGAGCGTGTTGGGGTGGATTGGGATTTGGACACAGATTTCTTGGCGGGGCTGAGTCTGAGAGCTCACAGATCGTCGAATTTGAGAAGTAAGTTGCTCTGAGTGCTGGTGCGGGCTCGTGGCTCCTCCAAAAACAAGAAAGAAGGGGGGTCGGTGAGGGCTTCGCCTGTGGCCGCTCCGATGCCTAAGTCAGTTCTTTCCTGAGAGAAAAGATGGACTGCTTAGAGGGCGAATGTGTTGCGTACCTTTCACCGATAGGGTGGCCTGGTATTTATAGTATATGTTTTCCTAGTTGGATGGTGATTAGGATTATTTCCCATTGGACAGGATATTTCTTTCTTTTATCGGTATCGGATTTGCTTGACAGAGCACTTTATTTAGAATTATCCTTCTTCCTCATTGGTGGGATCCGGCTTGATCCATAGGATGAGCTGTTATATCGTGAATTATTTTATTTTCCTTGTTGATGGGATCTAGTTGGATTTGCAGGATAATACGTTATTGAGGATTATTCTATTTCCCTTATCGATGGGATTTAGTTTGATTTATAGGATGTGGGCTTTCTCGATCATCCTGCAGACCTTTAGGCGGTGCGGATTAGGCCCTCGTGCAGGAATTTGGCGTCTAAGGCCCCAGAGCACTTCAATGGGCGCGCCTCTTCTTTGGAGTCGCGGTGGGCATGCGAGCCACGTTTTGAACCACATCAGTTGCCCCGGCCCTTGTGTACGATGTGCGTGAAGCGAGGGGGCATGCGTTAATATCTGGGATCGATTTCCATGTGTGCGCGGTGGGTTTAGTTAAGGCTTTATCAGCCGTCCTTACTTAAATAATGATGACTCTTTGTTCAGCTCATCTCTCCCCGCCTCTCGGTTTCATACATTTCTTTGTGAGACCTCCTTTTGGCTCTTGTGTGCTCCACGATCTTGAAACCTCTTCTTTGCTCGGCTTTTCCGGCGTTCTTCTGAGGTAGCTTTTTCATTTATTCACGGGACATTTGCGTCCTTATCCCTTTGGTCTTTTTCGATAGATCTGACGGCGAAGTTAGGTTGGCCAGTTTGTTTTCATTATTTGCTTTCATCATGGGTCGAATTCGCTCTTCTTCTCTGCGTATTGGGGTGACTCGCCCATTGTTGCCGGTTCTGGGTGGGTAGCGGCATGTGGATCGACCGAGAGGTTGAACTTCAAGATGCCCAGGCGCCTCCTTTTCCCTTGAACAAGGAGTAAGGAAAGTAGACTTGATTAAATATCTGGAGGTCAAAATACCTAAATCGCCCGTTCGGCATGCTTTAATTATGGGGCTGGCAAGGTCAGGTCCCTCATAAGTGCGCTAGATGTTGTCCGACCTCCTTTTGGCGTTCAGTGTGAGGTCCTAGCGTTTGACCTCTATGTGGTTTCTATGCCTAAGATGGTGTGCTTCTTGAAGTAGCCTTCGATAATGGTCTTAACTTTCCTGCACATCCCTTCCCTTGAAAGGGGTTTTGCGACACTTCAATGTCTGTCCTTCTCGACTCATGATAAGTTTAGGAGTATTTTTAGTTTAGCCTATTGGTTTCTTTAGGAGACGAGGACTTGGTATTCCCAGTATAGCTTTGTTCCTTTATCTTTTTAGCGCGAAGGAAACCTCTGAGGGCTTCCTCTATTTTTCTCGACGTTCTGGCGCTCCTCTGGTGATTTCCGATCTTCCCTCTTCCCACAGGCTTTGGAAGGGCCTTCTTTCTTTGTTAGCGACCGCGGTGGGAGATATGACCCTTTTGACAGGGCAACTGACACCAGGTGTTCGGTTGCTTGGACCACCCCCGAGAATCTACGTAAGTGTTCGCTTTGTTTTTGGTATAACCTTTATGGGGTTATTGGGTATTTCTAATTCTACATTGTCTACATGCCTCTCAGGCACTCGAATCGATCTTAGCGCCGAAGATAACGTCATAGCGTTGGCGTTAGCTGAGTGTCCTCCTCGCCCCTACACGGAGCTGATCAAGTCGGACATTCCTGGCCCTTCGAGGTCGAGGTCAGCCCGCTCTGCTACTTTGAGGCCTTCGCCTCCTTCCACCATGAAAGTTTCTCCCGTAGACCCTCCGCTGTCAAACCCACAGGGAGCTTCTGCTCGGTTGGGCGTTGTCTCGGAAGCCGGAGTGTGAAGCGGAAGACCACGGACTCCGTTGAGAGAGAGTCGGCGGCTTTTGGTCAAGGTTCGAAGTGGGGCGTCTTCCTCTTCTCCATTTACCCATGTAGAAATCGGAGGCGAACCTTGTCGCCTCTGGTGGCTCCTAAAGTCTTGAGTTGGCCGGATTACGGGTGTGCAGCTGCGAAACAAAGGTCCCTCGGGTGGGACGTTGAGAAGCCGTTAGGCGGCCACATGCCCATCCTTTGTCTAGAATCCACGATTGAAGAGTGTTAGGCCGCCTTCAGGCGGAAGAGGTGAAGGAGGAGGACTCGAACTCCAAAGTGGCGAGATGGCGACTCCTTAGCTATAATGCGAACTCGTAGCGAGGAGTTGTCGATCCATTCTTAAGGATTCTGATCTCAAGAGGTCGAGCGTGCTACCCGTTGATGAGGCTTTGGCTCTATCCCTCCAGGGGGTCGCCTCTGTAAGTTCCTATACCTTATCGTGTTTGATTCCATTTTGAGTTGAGTGTTGATCTTGCGTTGGATATTGATTCTATGTTGGATGTGGCAGGTGGCTACTCATTTGAAGGGTTTGGCCAAAAAGGCCAAACTAAACGAAGGTCATGCCAAAGCGGCCCGGGTTTACAAGGCGAGGGTGGCTTCCTCACATCCCAGTGGGAGTGAGGCTGTGGGGTCGGGTGCAACGTATGACCGAGGAGCGGTGAAGCAAATCGATTTGAAGCATACTACGTCGGCCGCGTGTAGTAGGAGTAGAAGATAAGGCTCGAAGCGACTTGAGAGCGACGAAGAGGCGGAAGCCCGGGGCGGTTCGGGATGGGGATTGCGGGCTGCACAAAATGACTTGCTAGAGGCTGGGGACAGGGTGCCGATCATGATAGGCACCCCAGTCGTTGGGATGAGCTTCTCACATCCTAAAGTATTTCGCGGGGTAGGAAGAAGCTGCGTGCGGTCAGATGAATTGCGCGATAAGGCGGCGCTCTTGGATGGGAGCTCGTCATTAGGCTGGCGCAAAAACTCGATTAGACGCTGAATGAGGAGTGTCGTGGGCTGCGTGGGGACCTTCATCAACAAATAACAGCAGGATGAAGTTATAGGAAGATTGAGGGATGGGGCACATTAACCGATGGGATTCTAGGTGGCTAGCCTTCGGAGGAAGGCGCTAATGCCTACCCGTCTTGGACTTGACTTTGACATTCCTAGCGGCGAGGAGGGTTTGGGGAATCCTCTCTGCGACTATTACGGAGAAGGACACCCCAGTGAGGCTACTCCCTTCATACCCCTCTGCTCCTTCTTACGATGCGATTCATAGGTGCATATCGATGTCGATCTTTGTTTTACTTATTTTTTGCTGGGCCTGGGACCTAGGACATATGTAGACTTTTCCTTAATAAACGATATTTTTACCACTTTTGTCTCTATTTTTGCAATTCGCACTGGTTTTCATGAACTGTATTGATTTCTTGGTTACATCGTGCGAGTCAGTGGCTTAGGATGTAGAGGATTGAGTAGTTAGGCTCTTCAAAGCCCGGAGCGCTAAGGCTTCATGGGCTACTCTGCACAGAAATTTGAACAGATTTTAGAATTTGCATGCTTTAATTAGAGTAGTCGGGGTCGTCAGTTAATTCTTTGAAGCCCGGGAGGCGAGGCCTTGTGGGTTGAAAAGTCTGGCGATCGACTCTTAAGTGCGTGGCTGTGCAAAGTAGTCGAGCTCGTCAAAGTTATTTCTGGCGGGCTCGGCGAGGCCTTGTGGGCTGAAAAGCTTTGAGTTGATCTTACTCTTGAGCATGGCACGTGCGAAGTGGTCGAACTCGTCAGTGGCTCTTTGGGCTCGGCCCGAGGCCTTACGGGGCGATATAACTGGTGATCGACTCTTATGCTACATGGCTGTGCGAGGAGTAAGTAGAGCTCGTCAAGCGACTGCTGGGCTCGGCGGCCCGAGGCCTTGTGGGCGATATAGCTGAGCTGATCGACTCTTGAGTTGCGTAGCTGTGCGAAGTGTCCAGTTTCAATTGTGGCTGATAGGCTCCGGTCTTGTGGCCTTGTGGGCGATATAGCTGGGCGATCGACTCTTGGGCTGCGTGGCCCTGTGTGGAGTGGTCGAGCTCGTCGGCCCGAAATTGTTGGGCTCCGGGCGCTTAGGCCTTATGGGCGATATAACTGGTGATCCCAACTCTTAAGTTGCGTGGCTTTGTGCGGAGTGGTCGAACTCGTCGAGTGAGCTACTGGGCTTGGTATTGTGTGCTAATGGGCGATATAGCTGGTGATCGACTCTTAGGTTGTGTGGCTGTCTTGAGTGGTCAGGCTCACTGAGTAATTCTTGGAGCTCAGGTGGCCCCGAGCCTTGTGGTGATATAGCTGAGCTAATCGACTCTTAGAGTACATGGCTTTGTGCGAGTGGTCGAGCTCGTCAAGCGGAAGCTCTCTTGGGCTCCGGTAGTGAGGCCTTGTGGGGTGAAAAGCACGGCTGATCGACTCTTGAGGTGCGTGGCTGTGAAGTGGTCGAATTTCGTCGAGGTGTTGCTAGGCTCAGAATAGCTGAGCCTTGTGGGTGATATGCTGAGCTGATCGACTCTTAAGGCTGCGTAGCTGTCTTGGAGTAGTCGAACTCGTCAGCAGGCTGCGGGCTCCGTTTGTGTGCTTGTGGGCGATATGCTTTGGCGGATTTGACTCTTGGGGTACGTGGCTTTGTGCGGAAATGGTCGGAGCTCGTCGGCGGCTCGCGGGCTCGGGCGTTGAGGCCTTATAGGCGATATAGCTGGCGGTCGATCTTAGGCTCACGTGCTTTGTCTGAGTAGTCGAGCTCGTCAAAGCGGCTGCTGACTCCGGACCACAGGCCTTGTGGGCGATATAACTGGCGACGACTCTTAGGCTGCATAACCTTTGCGAGTAGTCGAGCTACGTCAATGGGCTAATGGGCTCGGCGATGCCTTGTGGCGATATAACTGGCGATCGACTCTTGAGCTGCGTGGCTGTGTAGAGTAGTCGGGCTGGATCAAGGCGGAGTCGTTGCGTCTTTGACCATTTGACTTCTGATTTTCCTGGAAAGATGCGAGTGTCTTTAATGTTGATTTACGGAGAATTTGAAACGATTGCGCAAATTTCCGAGTGTTTTAGCCGTCTTATAAATGGCGGCTTCATTGCTATGGAGTTTATACTTTGGATACTTTGCCCCTTCTAGTGCGTGGCGAGATCTTCTTGAGATGGGCGTCGAAGCTTGATCGTCTTTGCCGGTCCATGAAGATTCTAGTTCGGTTTGTTGGACCTCCTTGTGGGAGTTGTGTTTTTTCTAGTCTCCCTTTAGTAGAGTCATGTTATTCATCTTCGTCTTTGGGAATGTGTCAGGAAGGCGATTACATTTCTTGTGCCGCTTTCTCTATTTTCTATTCTTCTTTCTCTTCCTCTCCTTTCTTCTCTTTCTCCCTCTCCTTCATTCTCTCTTCCTTCCTTTCCTCTTTTTTTTTCACATCTCATTCTCCCTTTTCTTCTTTCCTTTCGCACAAACTCTTTCCATACTTTTTTCTTCTTCTCCTCTTTTCTATCTCTCTACTCTTCTTCTCCTCTTTTCCACCTTTCTGCCCTTCTTCCACTTATTTTCATCTCGTTTTCCTTTCCTCTTTCTTCTTGAGGTTTTTTTTTGAGGAAGCGCTTGTCTTATGTATTTCAGATGTAACGGATGACTTTTCTGATTGTAATTGAATGTGTCCCGATTGGAATAAAGAGACTTTTCCTTTTATGACTATGAACTTTCTCATTACATTTGCATGTAATTTTAAAGCATTATATGTCTAAGGTTTGTTTGGAGCGTCTAACAAAATAGCCAGATGGCAGCTCGGTCGTCATACGAAAATTGATAATGCTTCATTTTAAGATTACAAACCAAGGCTACTAATAAAGAAACATTTAAGGTGTTCGCATTCAAGCATGATGTAAATTTTCCCTCACTCTATCTGGGCTCGTAATTGCCGGTCGATGTAGCGGGATATGATATGGGGCCCTCCCAGATTGGGGCACACAGTTTTCCGTCTCATTTGGATTCTTCCTTCTGCGGGGAGCTTAACGAGACTAGGTCTGGCATGTAGCTCCCCAGGTTTGACCTTTGGTTGTAATACCTCGCCGTCTTCCTGCAGTAATCCTAGTGCGCCTTAAGACCTCTCCACGTTTTTTCATCTAGGAGGTCCAAATTTGGAAGCGGAGAGCCTGTCGATGTGTTCCGCGCCATGACTCAATCCTTGGGGATTTTATCCCGACCTCAACGTTTCTTGCCGATTACCGGCTAGGGCAAATGGGGTTTCGGGTTCTTTGACCTGCGCGTGATCACGTAGGCCCATAGCACCTCGAAGGAATTCTACCCATTTTGCCTTTAAGATCTTCAATTTGGTGCTTCAATGCACCCTTAAGGAGTTCGATGGTGACGCCCGGCAGTGGGTCAGGCTAACGGATGTGTTGGGGGACCAGTAATTGTGAGTCGAGCTCGACACAAAAATCCCTGAACTTAGCGTTGTCAAATTGTTTTCCATTGTCTGATACCAAGGCTCTTGGGATACCAAACCTACATATGATGTCGCCACAAATTGCGTATCTTGTTCGTGATTGTGGCGAAAGTTGACCTCGGCCCACTTAGTGAAGTAATCTCACATGACGATGATGAATTTATTGGCCGCTTCCCGAGGCGAGAGGTCAGTATGTCAAACCCCATTGTTGGAAGGTCGGGGCTTGTAATTGATATCAAGGGCTCGATGGGAGGCACAAGAACGGCATGCACTGGTAGATCTTGCATCTCCGACTAGGTGGTCACGTCTCACGTATTGTGAGCGATGGTATCCGCCTTAAGACCTTCACGCTGTGCAGGGCTCGGGTATGATTTGGCATATACCTTCATGCTTCCCTTATGCGTATTCGGTGTCTTTTCGCGATGCGCCCAAGGATGGGTGTGAAGAAACCTCAAACATCACGGGCTTCCCTTATGATTAGTGAACTTTGGCTAACCTACGTCGATTTTATTTGCTTTTTGGGTCAAATCGGAATTAAACGTCGGAGTCTATATGTAATCCCAATGGGGTCGTCCATTTCATTTCGGGCCCGATTTGGGTAACTTCAAATCACGGATCTATAGAAGGCTCTGCAAGGTATTCGGCAGTGTGACTGTGAGGTCTTCATGAGGATGTCGTAGTTTTGCGAGCATCGGCTCGGGAGTTCTCTACTACAGGGATATGCTTGACTGGACCCGGCACCTTCTTTTTCAATAAATCTCGTGCCTTTTTTGAGGTATGGGATCATTCTTCACGCTTTTTAGCCTCGTAAGTGTCTTCTATTTGTCTTACTACCCAGCATTGAATTCGGCTGCCCAGTTTCGCTAGTCAATTTCCTAGTGAATGGGCGAGGTTGGGGCTGTATAACTGACCTCGTGTCGGTATACGTTGATGGAAGGCTTGGAATCTGAATCGAGCGCATACTCAATGTCTATTCCTTGCAGGGAGGTCGAGTTAAAGCAGGCTCCGCTTCCTTATGTGTTTGTGGCCGTCTGAAAGTTTCCCGGATGGGTAGGTCGGTCGATGCAGGTGTTCTCGGTAGAGCTCTGTGAGGGTGAATTCCATGATGAAATCTGCCAAGACCGCCCCTTTATTTCACTTTTCTGGGCTATATCCGATGCTCTAACTTGCTCAAAATTTCTATGACCCACTTCACGAACCCTCCCGAGGTCTTTAGTTTATGTAACACTTGTTTACCCATCATTTCCTCGTTGGAACTTCTATGGTATGAGCCCCGGGAAGTGGCGGGCGTATTTGAGCTGCGGTTACTAGTGCAGATTAATTTCTCCATCCTCGGGGTACCTCTCTTCCGCTCCTCTCGAGCTTCGTTGCAATAATGGCTGGGTCTTTGCACTCGGTCTTTGTCAGCGAGGGCAGTTTGGTCGTCTGACCGCTAAGTATAGAGTGAGGAGCTCCCCCTCAATGGGGCTTACCAGAATGGGGGGGGGGGGGGGAACTCAAATATGTTTTCAATGCTGAGAACGCTTCTTCGCACTTCGTATCCCATTGAAAGGCCTTCTTCAAAACTTGGAAGAAAGGCTGACATTTATCCACTAACACGGATACAAATTGGCTTATGACAATCCTTCATGTCAGATGTTGGACCTCCTTTATGCTGAGAACATGACATGTCAACCGCAAACCTTTATTTTGTCTAGATTTGCCTCAATTCCTCGGTGGTTGACTATGAAGCCTAGGAATTTTCCGGCTGATACTCCGAAGGCACACTTGGCTGGATTCAGTTTCATGTTGTACTTCCTTAGGATCTGGAATGCCTCGGAAAGATGAGCTATGTGGAGCTCGGCAATGGTGGATTTTACCAGCATGTCATCTATGTACACCTCCATGGTGCGTTCAATGCAGCTACAGGAACATCTTGTTCTGACCTGCGGTAGGTAGCTCTAGTTCTTGAGTCCAAAAGGCATCACGCGATAACAATAGGTTCCCTGCCCTGTGACAAATGAGGTCTTTTCTTGGTCATTGGGTCCCATCTTTGATCCCGATTGTAGCGGGAGAAAGCATCCGTAAAGCGAGAGTTCATGGCCCGATGATGGCATACGATGGAGTCGATTCGACAAAGGAAGCTGTCCTTTAGGCGCTGTTGATGTCAATGAAGTCGATCTGGAGTCGCCACTTGTCGTTTGGCACCGACAGAAATCACGTTGTTCGCCTTTTTCTATATAGACTAAAACCCTCAAATAACCACGACTACGAGCCTTACAATTCTCTTATACCCATGTAACTTTGGATAATTTGGCTTCTAAAATAATTTTCTCTTAATTTTCGAGTTAAAATAGGGTTCGATCACATGTACTTTGCAAGTGCACGAGTCCTCCTGATAGTAAATCTGAATGTAGTCCAAGTATCATTACCCAGTTGATGGCGAATTCTGGGTCAATTACTGACTCTTAAAATTTCATACTATTTGGACTCAAAAAACTCATAGTAGAAAATTTTATCGAAAGCAGCCAAAAAATTAAAATCTATCTTATTGAATATGCTCAAATTAAACTAAACAAAGTGAATGACTAAAAATAAATTGTACATAAAGAATGGATTGAATCGGTTACTATGAAACGAAAAAAAACCATCAATGAAATACAATGGAGCCGGTCGATTCGGCACTATGTCCATTATACGTTACATGTATGGATCACGATTTTTGTCCAGATTTTCTAATTATTGGAATTGGATCTCTCCTTTTCGCGATTTAATATCCTTGCTTCTCTCGAGACAAAGATCAAACTGACTACGTATTCCACATTTTCTTGCAAGATGCGGGTATTTTGTTATTTCTCAATACTTCCACGCCCCATTTCACATTGACAACGGAACTTTAACTTCACCTTCTCGGGATTTTAGCTAAGTTTCTACTACTTAATTATTGGCTCATCCTTCAAATCTATAGGCTTATCCACACCATGATTAGATCTAAGCTAACACGATTGGAACCTATCCTTAGATTAAGGTGAACTCTCGATGATTATATTGTTAAATACACCTATCAAGCTTCAATTATGAGCAAATGAGGATTTATCAAAATGAACTCGAGCTGGCGTTCAAATCAATAATGAGTCGAACATACCCGAGAAAAGAATGCTCTCGACTCTCCGGGAATCTCGAGTCTGTGTCAGCGAGAGGGCATCACAGATATCATAGTAGATACATTCCTCAGCGGTACTAGGTACTACTATTTGGAACTTTATCCATTAAACGACAGATTAAGTAAAACTAAGCCAAATTAATTCTCCATAAGTAATGCGGGAAAGGCGTAACTAAATGTAAATCCAAATCTAGCTAAGGCTGCTCGATTTTGCATTGTGAATCAAGAAATGGAGTCTTGATAGCATACAAACAACTATTCTTTGCAATAAATGCGAAGAAAGAAATGAATTCGAAATTTGTCTAGATTTCATAAATTTCAGTGATATCTGAAGAAAATGCGAGAACTAACAATCATTAATCGTCTCTACGGATTCGCATATTCAAATCCGAGAAAATAAAACTAAAAAAATAAAACTAAATAAAATCTACTCTATAATATGCATGAGTTCCTCTTCTTTCCCTTTCTTTGGGTAGTCAAGAAGGAGAAAAAACTACTTTACTATTCGAAATCTCTGTATTTATACTGTCAAAAAGAAAAAGAAACTGGGTCGAATCCCCAAAAACACTCTAGGTGGAAATCCAGATAAAAAGCCCAGCCCACTGTTCTATGTCGCGACCTCAAGTTGATGTCGCGACATAGAATTCTCTTGATGGCTCATGATCAGTCGCGACCTCTTCCTTTCAAGTTGCAACCTGTTTGTCTTTCAACAGCTTTGATTAGTGGTCGCGACGTCGTTTGTGGTCGCGACCTCTTATGCTCAGTGTTCCTTCAGTGTTGATGTCGCGACCTCGGGTTGATGTCGCGACCTCATTTATCTTCTATTCTTCCGGCGTTTGTGCACGACATCGGTTTGAGTTGCGACCACCTTCTTTGTTGTAGCGACTTCATGTTGTGATTTGATTCCTTAATTACGCAATTACATTCGGTGGTTTTTCTTGTCTTCATAACTTTCAATTTTTATGTCGACCTCATGGTGATATCGCTGACCTCTTATACTTTCCATTTCTTTTTCTTCGAGGTTGCAGCCTCGAGTTCCACATTATGGCGATTTCTTTCTTCGACTCTTTTCAGTCCACGACTCAATTACATGTCGCGACATCAATTTCTTCTCTTGATTGTTTCCTTTAGTCTCAATCACGTTTTCTTTGTCGCCTTCCTTTCAAGTCGACTTCACTTGTTGTTCACGTTTAGTTTCTTCTTCCAAAGCCAAATTTGTTCTGTCGTGACTTGGAATTCACGGAAGCCCGAGCTTCTTGTCGCGACTTAAATTCCTCGTTGTGACCTCAATTACATTTGCAGGTGATTTCTTCTGATTTTTGCTAAATTTTGATTTTTCTGCTGTATTTTCCTGCAATTTGAAATTTGAGTCAATTATCACTTTTCTTTCACTCCTTTGCTTTTATTCTTCTAAGATTTGGAATAGTGCAATGTTTTGTCTTCTTAGGCTTTCTATTACTCTTAGAACTTGGGCTAACTCCCATACCGATTGGCATTAGGGTGCTAGGTGTTAAACGCCCCCCTCTGACAATTGTTGAGGAAATAGGCCACAAGACAAAACTTATTCCTTATTTCACTAATTTACCTTCTTTACCTCTTCAGCTCCTTCATTGTCAAAATTTGGAAATATTGTTCCCCGACTAGTTTCTTCCTTTATACTAAACTTTTTATGAGTGGAAGCGGATAAATTGGGCTCTTTCTTTGAGGTTTATTGCAAGGAAGGAATTTTGGTTTTAAGTTGATGTTTATTAGAAAAGCAAAAACTATTTGCTCAAATCAAAGGAACTAGAGAATATGCTTAAGCATATTTTGAGGTAGGCTTAGAAAGGCTCAAGGCGCAGGATGGCCTCTATCATTTCTTGTTATTTGTTTCACCTAAGTTTCGCCTCAATCGATAATCAAATAAGTTCTAGGACTATGGACTCTAATCCACGAATCTCCCGAAGATGTCCCTAATTCTGTCAAAAGTTTCATAAGTTTTGTTGACCCTAAGTGTATTATTCAAAGACTTGTATTTATTCTTGTTGCATTATTTTAACGGTATTTTGTTCCATCGGCAATAACCAATTTACCAATTTTTGCAAACTAAGCTTTGAATTTAAATAAACGAATATGCTCTAATTTCAGGTTCATTATTCGGGGCCACGATTCTTTCAAATTTACTGTTCTTGAGGAAGAACATAATTATTTATTTGATTCCTAAACAGAAAAGAAAATGACACAGAAACAAAATTTAGATATCATGAACGATCAATCAATTTGTAAGTCAACAGAAATTTTATTCAGATATTAAAATATTTCGATATTCTTTGAATCTGCTTTCTTTACAAATAAAGCGTAACTAAATTCAAGAAAAACTCTTTATTTCTTGATCCTAAATCCTATATCTTCCCCTTGAAGGTTCACGACAGCGAAAATTCGGTTCACGGACCTTGAAAAGACTCCTCCAAGAGTGATTCGGCAGTGCTAAGGTCATTCAACAAATTGGAGCTTTTCTCTCCCTTTTCTTTGGAGCTAAGGTGATGGGTTCTAATTAACTCTTCTTCCAATTCCCTTCCCATCAACCACTCTCTTGATTACACAACATTTTATGGAACAAAGAATGGAATTGGTTTTTTTTCCGACTCCATTCAATCCGTAAAATCTGTGTTCTCAACCTTGGGCTCTTCTTTGCTCTCAGTCTTCCTTTTCTCCATTTTCTTCATTTATTTTTCCCTTGTTCTCTCATCCTTTTATAGTGAATTGCGTCTCTTGGGAACTTACAAGGTCATTTATTGTTTCTTTAAATTCTGATGAGTGGATTAAAATGAGGTTCCTCAATTTTGCTCTTCGATATTTCAATGAGATTTTGGCCTTTGATTGTGAGAATTTTGATCGTTTCTTGAACTTAATAACTTCCCTCGATTATTCTCCTCGGCGAGCATACTAAACAAATTGGTTAAATCGAGAAATGAATTTACGTTTGCATTAATAACCATTTGTTTCAACAAATCTGAATAAGATATTTACTGGCTGAAGGTTTGGGTGAATTGCGTTTAGTGGATTTTGAATGAATATCACATTTAGTTTAATGTCATGACAGCATTTTGGGAGTCAATACATTATAACTGTGGGCCACTAAATTAATGTTTTGCAATGACTTTTATTATTTTCAATGAATTCTGGTCACGACTTAAAAATTCCATGTTGTGACCTAAAAATTTAGGTCACGACAGGGAAAATTGTTTTTCAACCTAAAAGTTGTTCTTTCCCTCCTTTATTTCAGTTGTGACCTCAATTTCATTATTCTGACTTTCTTTTCCACTTCTTATTCTTCACATCCAACATTCTTGGTTGCCACTTTTGAATTAATGTTGCTACCCAAAACAAAAACACTCAAATTCTCAGCAATTCAATTTATTCGAATTCCCTCAAAACAACTACAACTCAATTCATCTTCACATTATGCAAAAATTCAACAAATTTCACTATGCATCATATTCAAAATTTAAGCACCTAAAACAAGATAAAAATTCCCCCAAACTTTCAATCATGCTATATCAAAGACAAATTTAAAAATTCAAATCAAGAAGAAAAAGCGCCCTTTTTGAATCTTTTTATCTTTGATTGAAGTTTGATTCAGAATATATCTTTTTGCACAATCTTCATTGTCTGCAAAACTAAAAAAATAAAATATTTACCTATTCTTTAATCAAAAATTAATAAAATCACAATAAGCTATTAGAAATTTAAACAGAAATTGTAAACTATAGCAAAGAAAAATTAAAATCAAGCGTGTGGATTGCCTTCCCACAAAGTTTGCTCAATTTTAGTCTTTTAAGTGGACTCTCTGGCTGCCTTTGATTACTGTTTCTTCAATTTTCTTCATTCGAATTTGGGTTTATCTTCCAATTGCTTTTCCCAAGATGTCACTTTAATCTCGACCATTAACTTTGAACTCCTCATGATTCTTTGGTTCTAAGTGTCGCGCCCCCAAATTGTGCTTGATACCAGCGTAAATGGTCCACTCCATTTGGACTTCCAGCTTTCTGGAAGAGTCTTAATCACGAGTTGAATAAACAGACCCTAATCTTACGCCTTGAATTCCCTCCCTCAAAATTCGTTGATCATCTTAGATTTTTGTTTATCGCGCCTTAGGTCGCTGTATCCATGAAGCCATTCCTCAACTCTTCCAATTCATTCAGCTGGAGTAGCCTATCTTCTTTAAGCGACTTTAAATCAAAATTTAAGCATGATGGCCCACATAGCTTTATATTCTATGCTTCAGAGGTAGGTGACAGGTTTCAAAGACAAGTCGTATGGGGACATTCGATGGGAGTTTTAAAAGCGATCACAGCTAATACCCATAGTGCATCGTCAAGCTTCAAGACCGGTCTCTACTTGGGCTTATGGTCTTTTCGAATTTTCTTTATTTCCACTGTTGGAAATTTCAGCTTGCCATTTGTTTGAGGATGATAAGCCAAGCTCATAATGTGTTTGGTATCATATACGCTCATGAGTTTGTCAAACACCCTATTTGCAAAATGGCTTCCTCCATCACTAATTATAGTTCTGGGTGTCCCAAATCTGCTGAGAATATTTCTTTATAAAAACCCCACAACTGTATTGGCATCATTCTTTGGACATGCTGCTGCTTCTACCCATTTTGATACATAATCCACAGCTAGGAGTATGTATATATTTCCAAATGGCTGGAAAGGTCGCAAAATCCATTCACAATCGTTAAACAAATGCACCACCGGGATACCTTGCGAGGGGCATCTCATGCCTTTTCTTTGATATTTCCCATTCTTTGGCATTGATCACACAACTTTACCCATTCAAAAACGGTCTTTAATCGTAGGTAATGAATCATTGGAGAATTTTATCAGAATATTTTATCTCTACGCAAAAGTGTCCTCAGCCAAGGTGCATGACATTCTTTTAAAATCTTGCTTTGCTCACATTCTGGTACACATCTCCTTATTATCAAATCAGCGCCTCTTTAAACAATAATGGATCATCGGATGTAGTACCTGCTGTCGGTCCTTGGCTTTTTCTCACATTTGGTAGCTGGTCACGGTGGCATAATTCCCTGACTAAAGAGTTCACAATATCGACTACAGAATTGATTGGGTAGCCAGTTTGAAATAAGCGCTCATCTGGAAAATTTTCTGCTATTTCTCTTCCTTCTTCTTGTACATTGGTTTTCTCTACTCTTGACAAGTGATCAGCTATCACATTGCCACTTCCCTTTTTGTCTTTTATTTCTAAATCAAATTCCTGCGATAATAACACCCACCTGATCAATCTTGGCTGCATAGCCGCCATTAGATATTTAATTGCTGCATGATCAGTGTGTATAACAACATGGGACCCTAAAATGTATGGCCTGAACTTTTCACATGCAAATACTATTGCCAGCATCTCCTTTTTAGTAGTAGAGTAATTTTCTTGTGCTTCATTAAAGGTTTTGCTAGCATAGTAGATGGCCTTGAACACTTTTTCATCTTTCTGTCCCAATCTGACTCCCATTGCAAAATCAACGGCATCACACATGATTTCAAATTCTGTTCCAATGCGGTTTTGCCATGATGGGGCTTCAACCTAGTCTGGATTTGATTTCTTCAAGTGCTTTATGAGATTCATGAAACATAACTTAGTATCTTTTTCGGCCAATGCATAGTAATTCTAGCAATTTGCGAGAAGTCTATGATAAATCTTACATAAAATCCGACATGTCCTAAACCGATTCCCTTGGCGTAGTGGGTGGCATTAGGTTTCTTATAATTGGCTTTACGGTCTACCTCAAGCCTCTTGCATAAATCATGTACCCAGAGACAATTCCTTATGTAACCATAAAATGGCATTTTCTCAATTGAGCGATTCTTGTCTTTGCACCTTTAGTCTTGTCCCCAGGTTATGTAGGCATTGTTCAAAACTGGATCCATACAACGTAAAATCATCCATGAAGATCTCCATAACTTCTTACGCTAGATCGGAAAATATAGACATCATGCATCTTTGGAAGGTACCGGGAGCATTACACAAACCCAATGGCATTCTCTAGCAAAAAGTACCAAATGGGCATGTAAAGTGGTTTTCTCCCGATCTTCGGGTGCAATAGCAATTTGGTTATATCACGGAGTATCCATCGAGAAAACAAAATGAGGGTGTCTGTAACCTATCCATCTCGATCAATGAAAATGGGGAAAATGATCCTTCTGGTTGCGTGTTCAACTTTCGTAGTCATACACACACCCTCCATCACATCCACGAGTTCTTGTAGGGCTCGGTTCATTCTTTTCATTTTACGATCACGGTGAATCCACCTTTCTTGGGAACCACATGTCTTGGGCTTACGCAAGAACTGTCTGATATAGCATATATATTTGCATTAACCATTTGAAACTTCTTTTAATGACTTCTTTAAATCACTGGGTTGACCTCGCTTTGATGCTCAATGAAGTTTTTGCATTATCTTCCGGCAATATTTTGTGCATACAAATAGAATGATACCCTTGAATCTTCAATGGATCAAGCAATTGCTTCTTGTATTTCTCATAGTACACCAACAACCTGTTTTTTAAACTGATCCAATGCGTGATATGATACTTAGTTTCTCTTTTCGGTTCTAAAGCTCATATTTTAATGACTAGGCAATTGTTCAATGTTAGCCCATACACTCGTTTCTTTGCTCATGAGTTTTCTATTGTTTAAAGTGCATACCTCATCTTGGCTTTGTTTTCATTTATACTAGAAGTTGTTTCCTTAACACAGTGAAGCAATACTTCTGTCAAGCTCAAGATGCGAAGAATTCATCTCAATTTCATTGATAGAGTGTTGAATGATACAATCGGAATTCAATTCATCATTGAAGGTATTGTTTTCTTACAGCCATGGCCATGCCTCTACATTGGATATTCCGGACTCCTATTAATATTAAGCTGCCTTTGCTTCATCCCCGACTCTGAGTGTCGGTTCACCCCTTTAAATACGTCCATCAAGGCGGCTCACATTCCTAAGAAAGGCCTTCGGCAACAAGGAACTTAGGTATCTTCCTCCATCGCATGATAACAAAATCCACCCAGGAAAATGAATTTCCCAGCAGCCAAACCGTACATCTTAGAATGCCTTACAGTTTGTGCCATTGATCTATCGACCATCTGTAATGTAATTCTTTGTTGGGGTAGTTCTGAGCTAAGTCTCTGCACCACTAATAGAGGCATCAAATTTATGCTGCGCCATAATCATAAAAGCTTTCTTGGTCATTATTTATTTCCTATTGAAGCGGGAATGGTGGCTGCCGTGATCTTTAAGTCTTTCTTCAGGAGCTTCACTGGCTGGATAATGGCCTTTGCAATGTGATCCAAGTTAATATACCCTCCTCAGTATCAACTTTGCTTTCTTACTTGAAGCCCTCTCCTTCAGAATTTTGCATAAAGAGGCATTTGGGCGATCACCTCTGCAAATGGGATATTTATTTCTATTTTTCTTGAAAATATCCAAGAATTTAGAAAGGCGATCTTCTTCTTGACGAAGTCTACGTAGGAATAGCCTTTAGCAGTGTATATCTTTAGTACTCCTTCCTTCTTTTTCTGGTCCATTAACTCTTCTGCAGCACTGTCTGGTTGTTCTTCTCTTCTTCCTTTTCAGTCTCTTCTTTCTCTGCCTCAATCTCTTCTTTCCTTCTGTCTTTTGTTCTTTGTCAAATCCTTCCCACTTCTTAGCGAATTGCCATGCGGGTCTTTTAGGTTCTTGAGTGTCGGCAGGAATGTACCCTTGCTCTGATTTGGCATATTCAGGGCCAGTTGCCCTACTTGTGTCTCTAAATTTTTCAGCGAGGCACTAGCATTCTTCTGAAACATTTGAGTATCAGACTTGAAAGATTCCAAGTCAGATAGTTTCTGTTCATGGAATTGTAATAGCCTCTTGTTATCCCCCGTAGGCTAGCGACATCTTGTTCTTCAAATGGTTGGGTTCTCTCATTGACCACACGATATTCATTCTTGCCTTCAACTCCTTGGTCTTCAACACTGAAACCTTGGTGGTTGCTGATATCCTTGTTGAGGATGTTGTACCTACCTTGGGCCGTGTAATGCCCCTCCACCATATGAAATTCTCATGGTTCCTCAGTGCTGGATTGTAGTGTGTGGGCAGGTTAGGATTTGGCTTGAAATGATAACTTCTTTGCTCGTTCACGTACTTAACCTCCTCAGCACCATAAGAATCTTCTTCTGTTGGCACGTCAGCACTTCTTCTCATTAGTTCTCTTTCCACTGCTCCTATTTCATGAGCAGTGTGCATCTTTCTCTCTTGTTTGTCCATCCTATGCATTATGGCATCAGCTTTGCTTCATGGTTTGTCATCTTGCTCGCTCCATGACCCCTTTTCCTCTGTTTGCTTCCTCTTGAAAACTGAATGGAGCTTTCATATTTATTTGCTAAATCTTCGATCAGATCTCTCGCCTCTTCAGCACTTTTCGTTTGAATGCTCCCACGGCGCCAAACGTGAATAATATACCAGACTGTATCATTTAAGCATGATACACTATGTCCATCTAGGTCTTCAAATCTATTCCATGCATCGGGCACCTCTTCAACAACCTCTTGAATCTTTCCCAAGCTACATATAGGCTCTCATCTTCCCCTTGTTGGAATACTATTATTTCTCTTCTTCTCTCTGAAGTGAGATATGGGGGAAAGAATCACCCGACTGACTTCTACCCGACTCTTCCCAGTATCAACGAACCATATGGTAATGATTCATACCATGTGGCTGTATGTCTCCTCTCAAAGAAAATGGGAAGAGATGGTTTATCACCTACGATCTCACATAGTTCAGCTTATTGTATTTACGCCATCACGAAATCTTCCCGGGTGTTTATTTGGGTCTTCGATTGGGAAGACGGTAAGCGATATTCTTCGAACCATTTGTAATTAAAGCAGCTTTAGTTCAAAATTATTGCATCCACAGTGGTATGAGTTATGGAATATTCTTCTAAATAATAGGCCTCCAGAAATCCTCCATTGTGTGGTAATGGGGCCTTACAGCTGCTATCCTCTGTTCCTCTGTTTGGTGTGTCTCTCTTACGCCATATTTGCGTTCTCTTGCTCTTTTTGTCTTTCTTAAGTTCACGAGTGTTCTTTCTAATTCGAGTGTCTGGAATCGGTCGAACCCTTTGTTTCCTATGCATTAAAGGTTTCACAGAGAAATCAAAGCATACTCAAATTAATAGGATAGTCCAAACTAAACAAATATTTCCAACATGGCTTGTTAAAATTAGTGACGTGTAGTATTAGCAGAAATTTATTTTGTTCTTTTCTTTAAAATGTCAATTAGTATTTCCTTTGCTTTGGTCGAATATTGATCTAAATAATTCTTTCAATCCCCGGCTACGGCGCCATAAAAACTTGTTAAGCCTTTTCTATATGAGCTAAACCCCTCAAAATATACAGTACAGGCCTTACAATTCCTCTTATACATGCCACTTTGGATAATTTAGCTTGCTAAAATAATTTTCTCTTAATGTTCGGGATTAAAAATAAGGGTTCGAGTCTATGTACTTGCAAAGTGGAGTCATACAAATGTAAGTAATCTGAATGTAAGTCAAGTATCATTCCCACAGAGATTAATAATTCACAGGTCAACTACTGACTACTGGAAATTTCATACTATTTGGACTCAAAACTCATAGTGAAAATTTTATCGAAATGACAAAATTAAAATCTATACTATTGAATATGCTCAAATTAAATAAACAAAAGTGAACTGACCAAAATAAATTGTACATAAAGAATGGATTGAGATCGGTTTACTTGTGAGAAAGCGAAAAAAACCATCAATGAAATACAATGGAACATTCAATTCCCGACACTATGTCCCTTTTCTTATTCTGTATGGATCACGATTTTTTGTCGAGATTTTTTCTATTATTGGAATTGGATCTCTTCGTTTTCCTTGATTTAATATCCTTGCTTCTCTCGAACAAGATCAAACCGACTTACGTATTCCATTTTCTTACCAAGATCTGGGTATTTTTATTTCTCAATACTTCACACCCATTTCCTATTGACAGCAGAACTTTAACTTCACCTTCTCAGGATAGCTAAGTTTCTACTACTTAATTAGTGGCTCATCCTTCAAATCTATGGAAGCCTCACTTTCCTTTATTAGATCCCAAGCTAACACGAGGATTGGAACCTATCTTAGATTAAGGTGAATTCTCGATGATTTATATTGTTAAATACACCCCTCCAACTTCAATTACCCAGAGCAAATGAGGGATTTATCAAAATGAACTCGAGCTCAATGGATCCGTCAATAATAGTCGAACATACCGAGAAAGAATGCTCTCAACTCTGGGAATCTCGAGTCTACATTGTCACGCAGAGGGCATCCACGGATAATCGAGTAAGATACATTCCCTCAAGCGGTACTAGGTACTACTATTTGGAACTTATCCATTAAAAGCGACGATTAAGTAAAAAACTAAACCAATTAATTCTCCGTAAATGTGCGAGGAAGGCGTAACTAAATGTAAATCAAATCAGCTAGGCTGGCGTCACGATTCTTGCATTCTTGAGGAATCGAGAATGGGTGCCGATGAAAACACCGCGACCAACGTAGCGCAATCGTCACGAGAAAGTGGATTCAGTTTATCTAGTTTGTAAATTTCAATGGTAATGAGATATAGCCGAGTTAACAAGTCAAATTTGTCGTTGGTTAAGCATGTTCAGATCCAGTAAACTAAAGAAAATCATTAAATCTAAATCTGCAATCTCTGCTAGTTCGCCGCTGCGCAGGTCGGGAAACGTCCAGATCTCTGTTCCTGTGTCAAAGCTGGGAATCTAAAGATGCTCTGGGTGATCGAATCAGCCGATGTTACAGTGCAAAAGGTCGTATCGCGACATAGAATTCTCTTGATGGCTCATGATCGATCCGACCTCTTCGCTGTTTGCAACTGTTTGTCTTTCAACGGCTTGATTAGTGGTCGCGGCGTCGTTTGTGTCGCGACCTCTTATGCTCGATGTTAGCCGGTGTTGATGTCGGCGACGCCGGGTTGATGTGCGACATCATTATCTTCTATTCTTCCGGCGTTTATGTTGCGACATCGATTTTAGGTTCGCGACCACCTTGATGTTTATAGCGACTTCATGTTGTGACTTTGATTCCTTGAGTCGCAATTACGTTGGTGGTTTCTTGTCTTCATAACTTTCAATTTTATGTCGCGACCTCATGGTGATGTCGCGACCTCTTCTGCTTTCCATTTCTTTTCTTCAGGTTGCAACCTCAGTTCCATGTTGTAACTGATTTCTTTCTTCCCAACTCTTTTCCAGGTCGCGACCTCAATTACATGTCGCGACATCAATTTCTTCTCTTGATTGTTTCCTTTAGTCTCAATCACGTTTTTCTTTGTCGCAACTTCCTTTTCAAGTCCGCGACCGTTCACGTTTCGGTTCTTCTTGAAGCCAAATTTGTTCTTTGTCGTGACTTGGAATTCTTGGAAGCCAGGCTTCTTGTATGACAAATTCGTTAATGACCTCAATTCTCTTCATGGTGATTTCTTCGATTTTGCTAAATTTGATTTTTCTGCTTGTATTTTTCACTGTGATTTGGAAATTTGAGTCAATTATCACTTTTACGCAAACAGTTAACATTATTCTCATAATGCTTCGGAAAAATGAATTAAAAATCTAATGAGTTTTGGACTCATCAGCGGCGTTAGCCAACCATTAGGATATTCCACACTCTCTGGTGCTCACCTTGGAGGAGTTTGCCAGAGCCTCCTCGTTGATCGCTTTTTTGCACGTCGGTAGCTCCTCCTCTTTGTTTCTTGGCTTGAAAGACGGACTAACGTTCAGCCTATGGGTAATTACTGTAGGGTTAATTCCTCCCATGTCTGCCTGCTTCCACGCGAAGACGTCTTTGTTCTGTCTCAAAAAATGGGTGAGAAGGCTTTTGAGATCTTTAAGCTGGTAGGGCCGATGTAGGCGGAGTGTTCGGGAGTGGAGTCATCCAACGATTACGGGTTCAGCTCTTAGGGGCTCAGTCTGAGATTGAATACTTCGTCGCGCATTTCAAGCTCATCGGGGATATGTTATCGACATTTTTTGCTTCATGGATCTTGGTAGCATTCCACTGGCCCTTTCGTTGGTCTCCTCGAACCATTCTATTTAAACTACGATGGAAACTTGATCATCATGTATTAGCGGAGAGGGAATGGCTTTATTCCGTAAGAAGTGCGCCTAACAACATATTATAAGCAGATGGGGCGTCTACAACGAGGAATCTTGTTGTCGTCGTCGTCTAGCATGGGGGATCTCCCAAGGTGAGTACTAGTTGTATTGAGCCCAAGGGTAATACCTTTTCTCCGGAGAATCCTCGCAGATGGGTGTTGACGGGTTCCATTCTCTCCCTTAGATGCCACATCTTATCGAAGTGGCGAATGATGTCGCTAAACTTCCGTTGTCAGCTAGGACAGATGGACGGTTTTGTTGGCCTGGCCCGCTAGAATTACCAAGGAAATTAGTCATGGGGTCAGCTGGCGTCCTCAGTCTGATCGAGAAAGTTATGGATGTGTCGAGCCAAGGTAGTTTGGACACAGCTTGTACTTCCGCTATCTGCGACACGATCTTTGCGTAGATGGGCGCTCTGTGTTGTTGGATTCCCCTCCCCCTGCAAATCCTCCTGAGATCACGTGGATTTCTCTGAGGGTTAGTCTTTGAGTTGTTATCGTCGGTGGTGGTGGTGGGCTCTGAGCGAGGCTTGGATTCTGGCGGTCCCCGAGGCGGGCACAAGGGCTATGAGCGTCGGAGATACCCGCGCCCGTGTGTCTATTTTCTTCTTAAGTTTGTATCGCAGTCATCGTGCGGTGCGTAATCCACAATGGAACTTCGCAATGCTCTGGTGTTGTCTCTTGTGGCGGGGTCTAACTTCATATGAGTTGGCCACCTCGAGGCTGTTCGTTTAGTGCCGCGGGACCCTGCGATGCGGTCGTTGGGGGACCGCCGGGGCGAATAACGTTGTCGTCTTTCGAGGTTGCGGTGGACCCGGACGATCTACGAGAGGTTCTCGCAGCCTTTTCGAGGGCCGTTCTCGTCTTTCTTTAGGACCTTTCCCGGTCAGCTTTGTCTTTTGGGGCTCGGGTCCTCGTCAACATGCATCCGCTTTTTTTTCTTTATGGGTGGAGGAGCTCCTTTCTTGGATATAGGCTTCTTCACCGTTATTATGCTTCTCACGCACTACTTGAGCACCTCAGCCGTGCTTGGGGATTCTTGGAGATGGAAAACATCAAGTCTTTGGACTGAACCCCTAAGCCGACAATGAATGCAGTGATCGCGAACTTCTCGTCAGATATATCTACCTTCAGATACTCGGCATTGAATCTCTGGACATAAGACCTCAGGCTTTCTTGCTAGCTACCTTGATGGTCGACAAATGATAACGGCTTTCTATACGTTAAGTAATGAGAGTGAAAAACAAGCGCAATGGATAACTCCCGAATGAGGAGATTGATGATGGCGGGCTATTAAACCGAGGCGAATTTGGGCCTTTTAACATGATAGTGAAAGCTCTGCATCGTACAGGGTCTTGATACCATCGTCATTGGTTTTTGTAAGTGTTGAGATGATCGACTGGATCTCTGACACCATCGAATGCTTCCACTTATGGCATCCTGAATTTTGATGGAAGAGGGAAGTGAAGCACCTCGGTCGTGAAGGGTGACTCGGTTTGTTGTACCAAGGTGTCCATAGTGTCAGGAGCGCGCCCTCTTACCACCTCCTTCACACAACTGAGCTCTTGTTGGAGGCTCTTGCCTACTGCTCATGATTGCTTTCCTCTTTCGCTTCTTCGGGGGTGGTGTAGTTCTTCGTTCACGGAACGCATGCCCTCAGGGTGTTTAACCGTTTGCCTCCTCTCGGGGCGAATTGTGGTCCGATGCCCCCGAACCGGCTGAACTCTGCTTGTTTTAGCACCTCGGGGAATGTCGAGTTTGTTGCCCTTCATGAGAAGGAAAGTTGGCGACCTTCACATTGCTTGTCGTGTCTCAGTGGGCGTTGTATCTTGCACAGTGAGGTTGCTCTAACTCTCTATCGGGCGTTGGTTGGTGGCGGGCTGCCTCCACCTCGTTCGTGTTGGCTTACACTTCCTTCGCGCGCCCGGGTGATCTATTGTCCACGTCCTGGCGAATCCTGCATCCTTGGTGGATTAACGTTGTTCCTGCTTGTGTTCGGTTGATTACCATCGATGCTTGAGAGATCGATCGTTATTTATCAAGCTGTCGTTCCCACGAGACGGCGCGACTAATGATGCCTTTTCAACCCAGCGAATTTGGGCGTGTTAGAATTCGTTAGCGGACTGGACTCTTGCGAGGCTGGTGCGAGGCTCTGGATCGTCGGGGCTGAAGTAGGATTGCTGCAGTGCTGGTCTGCAGGCTCTGGACGTGGCACTCCTCTGCAAAAACAAGAAAGAAGGGGGGTCGGCGAGGGCTTCGCCCGTGGCCGCTCCGATGCCTAAGTCAGTTCTTTCCTGAGAGAAAAGATAGACTGCTTAGAGGGCGAATGTGTTGCGTACCTTTCACCGATAGGGTGGCACAGTGTTATAGTATGTTTTCCAGTTGGATGGTGATTAAGTTCTTTCCATTGGACGGGATATTTCTTGCTTTTATCAGTATCGGATTTGCTTGATAGAGCACTTTATTTAGAATTATCCTTCTTCCTCATTGGTAGGATTTGGCTTGATCCGTAAGATGAGCTGTTATATCATAAATTATTTTATTTTCCTTGTTGATGGGATCTAGTTGGATTTGCAGGATAATACGTTATTGGGGATTATTCTATTTCCCTTATGGATGGGATTTAATTTGATTTATAGGATGTGGGTTTTCGATCTCATCCACCAGGCATTTGGGCCGTGCGGTTAGGCCCTCATTACGGGCTGGGTCTAAGGCACAGCGCTCAATAGGAGCGCCTCTTCTTTGGAGGCAGCGAGTGGGCCCTCTGAGCCCATTTTTTCAAACCCTATCAATTATTTTAATCTTTGTCATCATAGATTTAATGCCTTAAACGCTATTGTAACTCTTAGGTTATGTTTAATTCTCAGAAAACTTGAGGGATCAAAATACAAAGGAAAAAAAATAAGGAGGAAAAATGCAAAGAAATAAAAAATACATGAAAGGAAATAAAATTTGAGTTAAATATCACATATTATTTTTAATTAGTACTTCAAACAAATATTATTAATTCTAACCCATCAATATAAAAAAATTAAATAGTTTAGAATTTGTAGAAAATTCTTTTAGATTAAATATCACATATTATTTTTTAATGACTACTTGATTTTTAAATATGTGATTTTTTTAGTAAAAATTCAAAGAAAAATTATTTTCAACAGCATAAAGAATTTTAGAATCCAGAGTTTGAAGACGTTTGAAGGAAGTTGGAATTGGGTTTTTAGAACACTCCAAGAGTTATGTAAAAAGGTAATAAATAGCCACTGAAACGTAATGCATTGTAGACATCTCTCTCTCATATATATAAAATTTTCATTTGGCTTTCTTTGGATATTTATATTTAAGGTCTTTATAACTTCAATTCTAGTGGCTTGCATAGTGTTCTAGAAATTTCAATTCTAAATAGCCACTGAAAATTCTTCTAAGTTGTTTGGTTCTTAGAAAATACTAGAGTAAAGGAAAAAAAACATATTAAGAAAAATAATTTTTTTTTTTAATTGCAATAAAAAATGTCAAAATGATCAAATATAAATAAAATTACTTAAAAATTTATATATATTTAAATTATTTAATCTTTGTATCAATGAGTTAAAATAAATTAAATGAGTTTGAAGTAGTAAATTAACTTTAATTTTTTGTTTCTATTGTGTCGAACCTCCTAATTCTAACATTTTCCCAACCCTGTCTGTTCCTTCTCTGCCTTATTTTTTGGTATATATTTGCTAGGGAATTACTATATATATATATATATATATATATATATATATATATATATATATATATATATTATATATTGCAGTGGCAGAGGTCTTTTCTGTGGATGCTTTCGCTGCATTTGAAGATGCTGGATTTGATAACAAGAAGGTATGTTTGGCTTAGTTACCCTAAAGCATTACTCTCACAACCTTTCCACAAAAAAGAATAAAGAAAATAAAATAAAATAAAAAATTAAGAAAATAAAAGTAAGTTCATTTAAAGTCAATAAATTATTCTTACATATTTCGTGAAACCTTTTCACTTATTTTCAGTTGTTACATAAAATTAAATAATTTAAAAATACATCAATGTTTACTTAATTTTAATTATATTATTTTTTACATTTTTTTTTATTTTTTTCTATCTTTTTTGAATCAAGCGTAAAGCGATACTTTTACTATGTTTCTTTTGTTATGACCTTAAAGATGAATATTCATTTATATTCAATGTACCTATTGTAACACATTCGTAACACATATACGTGAATATTGATGTACACCTATTATGGCACATTCGTAACCTATATACATCAATGTATATTCATGCACCTATTATGGCACATTCGTAACCACCATTCTACGTATGAATCTCCTATTCAATGTATATATTCAATACATCGACATTAATGATATATTGCATCCTTGTGTTCTTATAAATAGAAGCTTAGTTTTAGTTGTGTGTAGAAAATATAACATAAGAAGAGAATGAAAGAGGAAAATATACAATGAAAATAAAATTTCTCCTCTGACTTTTTCTACCATCTTTGGTGCTTATCTACTTTCTCTTCTTATTCTCTCTATTCTCTATTATGTATTGCAGCGCAATATTTTACATCGTTATCAACACGAATCTACCAATTGAGTAAATATTTTTGCAAGGTGAGTATTTTTTTATTAATCAACTTATGCTTCATCTTCTTCTATCAATTCTTTTTTTCTTTTCTTGGCACAGAAGCCAAATTTCCAACCCTAAAAGTATCCTTATTTCTGAGAGTGGTGGTGGATTTTTGAAAATCCTTCTAATTAATTAAGGATTCATTTGTTTTGCAAGAATTATGGCAAATATTGAAAAGCCAAATTCCCGCGTCGCAGTGACGATAGTATCACAGTTGCCTTGACATGGAAATGCACCTCCAAGGCAAAGATCTTTAGCATAATCTGAGAAGGCGGAACCTCAAATGCAAAGATAAAGCAAATGCACTTATTTTTATTCGTGCGTCAGTGCATGAAACTGCCGAACTCGATATTTATCAGTTAAGACCCTCAAACCTTGTGGAAAGTTGAAGGATAAGTATGGTCATACTAAGACTGTTATCCTTCCTCGAAGCACAATACTATTTGTAAAATCTGGATACAGATTTTAAATCAATGTCTGAATATAACTCAAAGCTTTATTTGATATTGTTTCGGCAGGTTATGCGGTATCAAACTCAGCGATCTTGACTGTTAGAAAAACTTTCTCCACCTTCCATGCTTGAATATTGTATTGCAACTTAATCACAGGCAGCATCAATTGCCATACTCTGATTTAATTTATGTGCTCCTACTTCTTGAGCAAAGTAATGAATTCTTTGCAAAATCATGATCTTAGACTGTGGCTCCAGCATTGCTGAAGCACATGCAAACTCCTAAGCCCAGCCATTTAAAGGCTACAAACAGAGGCAAGAATAAAATCACGAAGGGTGGCGAAAATTTAAGCGCCTAGGAAATCTAACTGTGAATCATGACAAGAAAGAAGCGAAGGTGACTAATGAAAGTATTTGCCATCGTTGTGGCATGGCGGAGCCTTTGGTCTCGTACTTTGTCGTAGGCCAAAGCACTTTGTTGATCTATACCATGCATCTTTACAAAATACGGGCAAACGTGGTGAATCTCACGCCATTGAAATTAATCCTACTGCCATAACCACTGTTGAAGCCAACAATATCTCTGTTGGTGGGACTCCTCTTGCTCCTGAAGTAGCAAATGCATCCACGGATTATCTCACGATTTCTTTGAGGACTTTTGATTACTTTAATGAAGCATCGAGGCCCAGTGGATGACATCTTAGATTTCGAATTTTATGATTCTAATAATTTCTTTTCTAGTTGTTTTTCTTAAAATGTATTACCTTTTATTATTTCTTGATATGTTCTGTGAAATGCTTATGAACTTGATATAATATATTTATTATTTGAAATTTTATTTATTTCTGCTAATATAGAAAATTTTATGATATTTATGACACTGAAGTTGTCAACATAAATGCAAATGAAAACACGAGAAAAAGGAAGATGTTTGTTGGCGATGATTATCAAGCATACCATATTTACGTAGTAGACACTTTTTCGAATATGACATTACGTAAGACACATGTCCATACAATATCTGGTCTATTCGATTATTGATGGTTTCGAGAATACTTTAAATTGTTTTCAAAAGGTATAAATCACATATTGAGAATGCATTTCTAAGCGGTAGATCAAGGAATCCTACTTATTTTTCAAAGATATGCCTTCGTAATGGGTACTAATGTTGAGACTATTATGAGCAAAATAAAGATATATTGGCATTACCTCATTATAAGATGGGCTGAAGGCCATCCATGAGAAGCTAAAGCTGCTTCTATGGGTTTCATGTTGTGTCATGATTAAGGCCGTTGAAACCTACTCCACCATATCTTGGAGATTGGTAAATCGATCGGTTGGATTATAACATGATCGCATGGTCCTCTGGCGCTTAATGATCACGTAGAATAATCCAGAATACAAAGGGCACCCTTTAAGGATCTAAAAGAGTATTGTTGTCCGGAATTATAAATTGTGAAAGCTTATTTACAAGGAAAACTCATTATCAAACCTTCTATAGCAAGGTTGATCTTGAATCCCCCTTTATTCCTGCGAAAGAATTCGGGGTGATATTTGTGGACAATACAGCCACCAAGTGGACCATTTCGATGTACATGGTACTAGTGGACGCATCACGTAGATGGTCCCATGTTTTGTCTATTATCTCGTGCAATGTCACCTTTACGTTTACTTCGCAGATTACAAGCTTCGGGCACAATTCCACGATTTTCGATTAAAGGTATAAGGATGGATAATGCGGTGAATTTACATCAAAATTTTGATACACCATTGTGCTTCACTTGGAATCGAGGTTGAGCACGTCGCATATGTTCATACTCAAAATGGATTAGGCGGAATCCTTGATTAAACATATACAGTGTACGCACTCTATTGAGAAGCGAGTCTCAGCGATCTGACGCGATTCGTGTCGTTTTGCGTGCGGCTGCCCCAAACCGTTGCACCCCCGCGCTGGTCTCCTCTGATCTCCCGCTAAATGGTGTAGTTTATGAACCTGATATTTCACATTTACGCACCTTTGGTTGTGCAGTACAGGTGCCTATTGCACCACCAAAAAGAACGAAAATGGGTCCCCAACGCCGTTTGGGCATTTATGTTGGGTTTAATTCACCGTCCATCATTAGGTTCTGGAGGCGGAGCTCACGTGATCTTTTCTTTGCGGATCGCGGTGTCATTTCAATGAGACTATGTTTCCATCGATTGGGACACCTAAAATTGAAATGGCTGCGAAGCAAAAACCAATTAAGGTTTTCTCCTAGAATGAGAAAAAATTATCTCAATTTGACCCAAAAACTCCTGAGTGCGGAAACGAGGTGCGGCGCATAATCCATTTACATGCTATAGCCAATAGACTTCCTGATGCATTTAATGATGCTACTAAGGTAATGAAATCATATTCATTTGTAAATGCTCCGGCTGGATATTGTTCTCGAAGGACAAATAAAGCGGATGAAAAATCCCCCTGATTGAAGCGTGGTAAACTAGTAGGATCAAAGAACCTTGTTCCTCAGCTGAAGGGAAAGAATCAAGAATCCACTCCAGAAGAGCCTGATGTTGTGCTTACTTCTAAAGAGCTTAATGCCCTTGAAGAAGCACAAACCCATGAAAAGATCACCAACCCTAGGAATATTGAGAATTTCATTACATATTGTAATGAGATTTGGGATCAAAATAAAATCATCATTGATGATATTTTTGCATTCTCAGTTGCTCATAAAATTATGGATAAAAATTGTGAGTCGTAATCTATTATTAAATGTCGTCAAAGGAAAGATTGGTCTAAGTGGGAGGAAGCAATTAAGGCTGAATTAGCTTCCCTAGCTAAACGAGAGGTTTTTGGACCCATAACTCGCATCCCCGATAATGTAAAACCGTTGGATATAAATGGGTATTTGTCCGGAAACGAAATGAGAAGCGAGGTTTGTCAAGTGGCTCGACTCGTTTCCCAGTTCTCGGTTTAGGTTGATTATGATGAGACATATTCACAATGATGGAAATGATTACATTTCGTTTTCTCGATAGTCTGGTACTCTTTGAAAAATTGGAAATCGTCTTATGGACATTAATGACATATCTATATGGCTCTTAGACTCGAATATTTATATGAAAATTCAGAGGATTCATGCGATCATCTGTTTCCCAACTTATTCTCAATAAAATTGCAGATCTTTGTGCGGGGTTAAAAAAACAATCCGGTCGCATGTGGTATCCACGCGCCTAAGTGAGTACCTAATTAAGGAAAGGTACAGAATGATCCTATCGCCCATGCGTGTTTATTAGAAATCGGCTGGATTGCTATTGGCCGGTTTATGTCGACGATATAAATTTAATTTGGAACTCCGGAAGAGTTAGCTAAAGCTAAGTATTTGAAAAGATTTGAAGTTAAAGATTTGGGTAAACCAAACTTTGTCTTGAGTACACATCTTGAGCATAAAGCGAAATGGAATAATGGTCCATCAATCATCATACATTGAAAAGATTGCTTAAATGCTTCAACATGGACAAAGGCTCACCCATTGAGCACCCCTATGATTGTAAGGTCTCTAGATCCCCAAAGGATCAGGTCGTCCCTAGGAATCTGATGAAGAAATACCCAGTCCTGAAGTACCATATCTCGATGCAATTGGGGCTTTGATGTGCCAACTGTCATACGAGACCGGACATCGCTTTTGCAGTAAATTTATTGGCACGTTTTGATTACGAGCCTTTCGGAGAACCTTTGGAATGGAATTAAACATATTTTAGATTATCTCCGAGGAACCTGTTTGGGATTATATTATTCCGAGGAATCTACTACCTTGGGGTTTAGTTGGATATAGATCGATCCACGTAAGCTACGCTCTCAAAGCCCAGTTGTTTATTTTGTTATAATGGCACCGCCATTTCTTGGCGTTCTGAAGCAATCGCTAGTAGCTACATAACCCTCTAAGATCATTGCTTTATATGAAGAATTTGGAAGGGAGTGTGTTTGGTTAGATCCATTATAACACATATTCACAATTCTTGTTGCTTAACACCGGTTACAAATTCTCCCACTATAATTTATGAAGATAATGTTGCTTGTGTTGCACAAGTTAGGGGAGGATATATCAAAGGTGATAGGACCAAGCATATCTGTAAAAATTTTCTATACTCACGAACTCGAAAGTCGACAATTGATGTTGTGAGTTCAATCCATAAATAATCTTACTTGAATCTTTTTTTGATCTTTGCAAGCGTCGACTTTTGAGAAATTAGTATATGGCATTGGTATGCGGCGAGTTCATAAGATGCAAGATTAACTAGCCCAATGGTAGTACATAAGCTCAAATTGAGGGGAGATATTTTGAACTATACATTGCACTCTTTTCCCTTTTGTGCATTTTTTGTCCCATTAGTTTTCCGGCTTAAGGTTTTTAATAGGGCAATTAATGATCATAAAGGGAAGATCATAAAATTTATGCACTATACTTTTCCCTTTTGTCAGGTTTTGTCCCACTTGGGTTTTCGACAAGGTTTTTAATGAAGCGATATCATTCAATGCACATTCATGAATACAATGAATATTCAAGGGGGAGTGTTATGAAATACATGAATGACTATTCATTATATTCAATGTACCTATTATGGCACATTCGTAACCTATATACATCAATGAATATTCAATGTACCTATTATGGCACATTCATAACCTATATACATTAATGAATATTCAATGTACCTATTATGGCACATTCGTAACCTATATACATCAATGTATATTCAATATACCTATTATGGCACATTCGTAACCTACATTCTACGTATGAATGCCCATCTCCTATTCATATATATATTCAATACATGACATTAATGATATGTGCATCCTTGTGTTCTTATAAATAGAAGCTTAATTTTGGTCATTGTGTAAGAAAATATAATAGAAGAAGAGAATGAAAGAGGAAAATATACAGTGAAAATAAAATTTCTCCTCTGACTTTATCTACCATCTTTGGTGCTTATCTACTTTCTCTTCTTAATCTCTCTCTATTCTCTCTATTATATTCTTACAGCATAATATTTTACAATATCTTTTTTTTTTTTTAGGTTATGTTGGGTAATAAATTTATATAATCTATGAAAAATTTAACATTTTATTTAATTTGTGAAAATCAATTTTTAAATAAAAAAGTTATCCTATTTATTAATGAATAAAAGAAATCAATTTTAAATTTTTATTTAAATGTTAAAAAATAGAAATTTTAAAAATACACTGTTTTTAGTCAATAAACACGAGAATTAACCATGAAAGTGTTAATTGTCATAAAACATGATTTTCTCATGCTCTTATTTTAAGAGTTTGGATTACATTTCTTATTAACAAGGCATACAAAATCCCAATTTATATGAATATTTTACCAATATGACACGTAGTATTTCATATTTTTCATCTATATTTTTCAAAATAGTTATCCAATCAATTAAAACAAAATTGCAAATTCACATATTTAATTTATTCTAAGTAATCTATTCTGTAATAGGCCATGGAAAAGGTTCCGAGAAACCATCCTTGCTCTTGGAGGTGGAAAAGCACCATTAAAGGTCAAAGCAAAATTTTTGTTCTTTTCTATATATTTCTTTCAAATTCTGTTTGAATACATGATTTTCTTTCAAATTCTATATATTAAATTCTGTTTCAATTCTATATATATGATTTTCTGATCATTCTTGGAAACATGTTTAGGTTTTTGTGGAATTTCGAGGACCTTCTGTTGAGGCATTGCTTAGGTACCATGGTCTTTTACCAGTCAGATCCTCTACATAAAGTTTTAATGAATGTTATTGCTTTTCAGTTGTTAAAACAAGCTCCAAGATTGTATTTAATATTGTTATTTATTATGCAAGTACTTATTATATTATTAAGTGATTTCATTTGAATAATTTAAAGTACAATTGCGAATAATGACATTTTTAGTTGAGGTACCTACTGGAAAGTTCATATTTGGACAATAACACCACTGTTAAAGTGTTGCTGTCTTGAATTGAAAATTGACGATCATAGAATATTGCTTATTCACTCTAAACAATACAGTTACAAGAAGAATGTTTGTGTCACTCCGACTTCCAACCTTGGGGCTTGAGGTGCAAAATGATTATCATGCCCTTAAAATGAGTTTCAAGCATGAAATAGTGGTATAAAAGCAATAGGTTATAATCTTGATGAGAACTTGTTGAGATTGTCTTTGGAATATATAAGTGATATATTAGTTTAAGTTTCAATTTCGTTTAATATAAATTGTGTCATTCCTTATAAATATAAGTTGGCTAATTCGTTTTTTGGTGACTAATCAAAATTCAACACATTCTTTTTGTTGTAGCATTATCTGTTGGCTTATTGGATATACTTGTTGAGTTAATTGTTGTTACTCTCAAGATACATATAGATGATACAATGTTTAGAGGCTATATTGTGATGATTGCTTATAAGAACATATGAGTAAGCTCAGAGCTCCTTAACCCTTAGGATTTTGATGTAATTTTGGCCAGACCATTAATCAGCTTCCGTGCACTATATACCTTTATTGATTTTTTAAGAAAATTATGACTTTCCACATTTCTATTCAACTTGAGTTTAGTTCTAAGGGAAAGCATGTTGATAGATTATTGCATATGACCTCATTCTGGCTAGTTTGTTCATTGATTAAAAAGATTATTAAAGCCTTTAACCTATGTGATGAGTGATGAAAATAATTTAAAGTTTGAGAAGACCTAGTCAAGTTGATTATTGTAAGTGACTAATTAAGAGATTCTCTAATATCGTCCTAACTTTGGTCAAGTTGACATTGAAAAGGGTTAAGTTTAAGTGGAGATTTGGTTTGGCTGCAAATCAGTGTGGAATCGGTAGGCCTATGGTAGAAAGGGAGGTTTGAAACGATTTCAAGAGAGAATGAGTAAAAATGAAGCCCCAAAATCGGATTTAAAGATGATCGCTACCGACTGATCTCACACTCAAATTTTCGAGTGTGAGATTTTCTCCCACTCAAATTTTGAGCAGGAGATTTCCCTCTTTTTTTTCCCTAAGTTCGATTTTGTTGCAATTTTTAGATTTTAGCATGCTAGAGAAGAAATTGATAGTCCCATAAGGTATACAAAGAAAATTAGGACTTAGAAAAACCCGGAATGCTAACCAAGTTTTGTGGATTACCCTAAAAATCAAGAATCCCTAATTCTGATCTTCTCTGCAGAATCTCGCACACTCGGGTGAGTGCGAGATTTGGCAAGTTTGTTGTTTTTGCTCCTTTTGATTTTTTCTTGCTTGGGTTATCCTTTATTTGATGTTTGACACATGTTGGCATTGCAAGACTTATATGTCAACTTGATCATGTTTATAATATGGAAACATGAAATGAAATAGGATTTTACATACCTCCAGCCATTGAATTCCTGAAACTCTGATATTCAAAACCTCCAAAACTTTAAACTTTTCCCTTGCTTTACTCTCACTATTTGATGGTATTCTTAAAATGAATTGTTTTTCAGTGAAGTAGCAAGAGAGGACCCTAGATATATTTATAGATTCTCCCATCAAGAATCACGTCTTTTATGAACCATCACAACTTTTGAAATTCAAGTTTTAGAATTTCAAAAGTTCAAACGTTGCACCACTTGAGTCTCATTCTCCCACTTGGTGCAAGTTAATCAAATTCTTTAGTAACAAAATACATGAATCATAGAGATAGGTCCACCAATGAGTTTTATCAACTATGTATCACAATGCACTTTGCTTCTCAAACCTTAAAACTGGTAATAAGAAAAACTTAATGAATAAATGACATATGTTTATTCTAGGTCCAAATAAAATATATTTTCTCAAATGAATTAAAGTGCACATGAAAATGAGAAAATAACTGAATGCTTAAGAATTTCATAAAGTGAATGTATATATACAATTACAAAGAGGAAACAATCCCCATTATGTCCACATGATCCTTGAATTTCATTGGTGGCATGCCTTTAGTCAAAGGATCGACAATCATCGACTCGATGCTAATAATAACCGATGACCACTTTCTTTTCCTTGCTGTGTTCTCTAATGGCTAAGTATTGTTGATGTCGATGTGCTTGTGAGCTCCACTTTGTTATTCTTAGCCAAGAACAACTGCCAATTTGAGTTAATCATAAAATCTTTAAAGGCCTAGAAATATAATCCATAACTCTAAGCCCGAAATGAAACTCTTAAGCCATACGCCTTGTGGGGTAGCTTGAAAGCGAAGATGCGAATTCATCCATGGTAGTGGCAATCAAAAGTCACGTTTTGACACTTCTCGGCAACTCACCGGCCATAATGAATATGTACCCAGATGTTGATTTACGAGAATCAACCTGACAATAAAGTCTGCATCGAGAATAGCGACGGATCCAAGTTGTCCCGATGCGTACATACATAAGCATATAATCTTTAGTTTACCTTAGATACCTCGCGGCTTTCTTTGCAGCTCTCGGTCGATTATACGGATTACTTTGAGATTTCCCTAACACTCCTATTGCAAATGCAATATCAGGTCTTGTACAAACTTGCGCATACATAAGATTCGACTAAGACATGCAGGGTCTTCTCATGGGTCATTTCTGATCATTTGGAGTGGTTTTGAACGCGTAATGTCACCGTGTATAGTGAATCCCTTCATTAGAATCTCTCAAAATTTCATTTGATATGGGTTCATAGATAGACTAAAATGCAGGATATATGAGATGCAATATCAATAACATAGATGCTCGCTATATCTTTCATATCAAGTTACGGGTTGCACTCCTCCCATGCATCATTCCCTTATCATTGGTTGCAAGTAAATGTCATCCACGTATAACAAAGAAACAAGTTTACTCCCCTTTGTATACGGTATATACATTGATCCATGGGGTTTTCAATGAAACCAAATGAAGTAATTACTCCATGGAATTTGTAATACCATTAATGGGAGGCTTGTTTCAAACCGTATATGGATTTCTTAAGCTTGCAAACCAAGTGCTCTTTCCACTAGAAACGCCGAGGGTTGTTTCATGTATACCTCCTCTTTTAGATCACCAATAAGAAATGCAATTTTCACATCCATTTGTTTCAACTTAAGGTCTAAATGTGCAACTAATGCTAAAATAATATAAAGAGAATCTTTCTTGGATATAGGAGAAAGGTCTACGTGCCAATCGATTCCCTTCTTTTGAGTAAATCCCTTACTTGACAAGTCTCAAACTGTATATTTCAATGTTGCCTAAGGAGTCTCTTTTGGTCTTATAGACCCATTTACGATAATGGCTGCGCCTTTAGGCAACTCTACAAGGTCCAGGACCGTTGCTTTTCATGGAATCTAACTCATCCTTCACTTAGCATTATACCACAGACCGGACCTAAGTTACAACATGGCTTGTGAAAGGATTAGGATCATTTCGACTCGATATCGGTTTCTTGTAAATACACTATGTAATCACTAAGAATCGCCGACTTCCTTCCACGAGTAGATCGTCTTAATGTTGGACCATCTGCTCCTGGAGGAGCTTGTGGTTCAATTGTTTGTTCAAGATTATAAGGTAATTCCTGAACTTGTTGATCCTCTGGAAGGTTCTCAGCTATTTGTGGAACTTGATGATTGGTTGTTGACACTAATTGGAAGTGAGGAGTGTGATGAACTATAGTAATCTCATATGACGTGGAAGGTTGAGTTTATATATGATCGTGAGCAAGGGAATTAAATCGAATCGATCCACCCTTTGATCATGTCATTTTCAAGAAACTTCACGTTCCTTGATTCCACAATCCTAGTTGAATGAGATGGACAGTAAAATCTATAACCCTTAAGCGTTTTAGCGTAGCAGATAAAAACCACTAAGTGTCCTTGGAATTACAATTTCTTCTCATGTGGATTATATATTCTCACCTCTCAGACGGACAGCTTTAAATCATATGCCATAGGCTTCGGTTTCAACCTTTCCATATTTAAAAAAGGTGTCTTTAAGGACATCCTTAGTTGGGTTTCTCGGTTTAATATATACCTTCTTTGTCTTAAGTGCGTGGGATCACAAAAATTGAGGAAGATTGGGTTGCTAGCATCCTCCGCACCGTATCCACTAAAGTTAAATTTCTTCTTTTCACGCACCATTTGGTCAGAGAACCCGGGCATA
Source organism: Tetrastigma voinierianum (assembly GCA_016808115.1). Lineage (NCBI taxonomy): Eukaryota > Viridiplantae > Streptophyta > Magnoliopsida > Vitales > Vitaceae > Tetrastigma > Tetrastigma voinierianum. The sequence goes on from JAEQBH010004109.1 coordinate 408,103, forward strand.
GTGTGTTAGCGATTATCCCATGAAGAAACTTTGCAAAAGAACCAGGTGCTTGTCCATTCTCAGTGTACCTACCATAGTATTCACCACCTCTATCAGATCTCACTATGTGTATTTGCTTCCCGCATTGGTTCTCAACTTCAGCTTTAAAGATTTTGAAGGCATCGATGCTTCATACTAGGTATGAAGCAGAGTATACATACATATATATTGAGTAATCATCAATGAAAGTGATGAAATATTTTGACGGGCATATCCATATACGGGCCTTAATCGAGTATGTATGATTTCTAATATGTTTGAACTCCTATTGGCATTCTTCTTAGACTTGTTTGTCTGCTTTTCCTTAATGCAGTCCACACAAGTCTCAAGATCAGTATAATCTAAAGTACTAAGTACTCCATCTTTTACTAATCTCTTAATTCTATCTATGGAGATGTGACCTAATCTCGATGCCATAACATAGAAGAATCCTCATTAATATTACACCTCTTAGTACCAATATGAACATGCAAAGAATTATTAGTGGCTTCATTCAATAAACAAATTCTATATAGACCATCTGCTAAAATACCTGTTCCAATATTATTTGATTTATAAAATAAGTTAAATACATTGTCTTGAAAAGTAAAAGAAAAACCTAATGGAACAAGTCTAGAAACAGAAATCAAGTTTCGTGAGAAACTTGGTACATAAAAGGTCCTTTCCAAAACTAAAACAAAGCCATTGTCTAATGTTAATGTGCATGTCCCGATAGCCTCCACAGGTGAGCCCATCTTGTTGCCTGATAAGATGCTGAGCTCATTTCCCCGCCCAGCTTCATAGGTTTGCATACCACGCAAGGAGTTTGCAATATGGATTGTAGAGCAGAATCAATCACAGTGTTAATATTAACATTAACCATATTAGATTCATAACAAACAAGGATGATATATTACCTTTCTTCTCAAGCCCTTCTTGAATTTAGGAATGATCTTTCTTCACGTGTCCACTTTCTTTCAAAAACACTTATTTTCCTTCTCGATGCTCGGCTGAGGTGGTATTCTACCTTTCCTTACGGTTGATTTAGGAGTGTAAATCTGAGATGTATCATTCCACATTCTTCCCAAAAGTTGTAGCCAACATCACACTTTCACCCAATTCCATCACGAGCCTCTCTTCTTCTTGAACACACATGGTCATTAATTCATTGATTGACCATTTGTCCTTATGTGTATTATAAGAGATCTTAAAAGGTCCGTATTGATGAGGAAGAGTGTTCAGAATAAAGTGCACTAGAAAGGAATCCGACATATCTATCCCGAGTTTCTTAAGTTGAGTCGCGATGTCCCTCATTTGCATGATGTGCTCACGCACACCCCTGCGCTTGTGTCTGAATGGAAGAAAATTTCATTATCGGGTACTTGCTAAACTGTGCAGTGACAAATTATTCTCAATGGCTTTTAGCCGTCTTGGACCTTATCGTATTGCTCAACGAGACCCTAATACCAGCGGTGATTTTTTGTCTTAATGAACATTACGGCTGAGTGGAGTTGGATTCTCCCCATAGCTCATATACGCCTTAACCATTAGGTGTGCTTTCTTCTGTCACTCTGGTGGATTCCCGATTTCCTTATGGCAAAATCGATGTCCATATACCCTAAATGAAGGGAGAATCCTTTCTTTCCATATTTTTGTAGTTGTCACCCTAAGTTTGGAATGTCTAGGTGCGTACTCGGTGTAGCTAGCGGGTTGAGAAAGCGTAAAAGGTCAGCTTATGTTAGATGTGAGGGCATGTATTACTAATTGCATGTGTTACCAATGTAAAACACGCACTAAACTATATCTAATTTAATAAATGTGCACATTGGGCAAAATCTTTACTTAATTAGTTATTTCTTTATGATAGAAATTGCAGTATTTTATTTTAATGGGTGAACAATAACCTATGAAGCAGAGATAGGTACATGCATTTATATACACAGGGAAAGTCGGGTAAGTGGAGGGGTCTAGCGGTCCCTCTTAAAAACCACTATTGAGGCTCTTATCGCCCTTTTGTCAGAACTTTCCTAGACATGTATAGTCCACCTGAAGTACCATAATGTTCAGGTTTAGAAACCACTATATAATTTGCACATTTCTATCATAAAGATAAAACTACCAAATTATGTATCCAATTCATAATTCACATTGGGTAGATTATGAAAATAATTTAGCATCTCATCTAATTAATTATATAAATATATACATTTCTATGGGATAAATTTTATTATATTAAGTATAATTAATTACAAGTTTATGTCTCATTCTTTATGTGATCTTAACTTAATAAATAATTTTATTAATTAAAATTGTTGTGGCTATTCCTTAACTAACAAGGTATTTTGATCACTTGGACATTTTATAAGGTTTTAGTTGTGCTTTCTAAATTAGGCACTAAACTTAAGTTTTATGTATAATATCAAATTTTATTTGAATAGCATAATTAAACACTCTTATTATGCTATAAAAATTGTATAATTAATCATAATTATTACACACAATTTGATTTCATACAAAAGAATCAAAGCATAAATAATATATTCATGCATGAAAGCCTTAAAATTTGTAAAATTTTATTAGCATTATTTTTAAATAAAAACATGATTTGAGCAATTAATAAATGATAACCCAAACATGTAATGAATACGAGGCGTATAGAATTAAATATATATTACTTTAACACACAAGCCAAGTTGGCTTGGTGGAAGAACTCTTAATTGAACCTTTGCTCATAGGTTCAGGCAATGTAACATTTTTTTTTTTAAACTTCAAAAGGATTTCCGGCAAACCCTTTATATTACTAAAGCCCAAAATAAGGCTTGTGAAAATTTGAAAATAAAAGGCCACTTATAAAATAAATGGGAATTTAGATAAAATAAGAACTATGACCCAAATAATTTTATAAAAAAGCTGTTTTGTTGTTTTTTAAGTCATAACTCTTCGTATGTTGAACCACCATTAAGGACCTTCATCCGAGAGAAATAAAACATACATTTGATGTCCCATATAATCACATAATACATTAAAACAAATGAAATGTGATTTAATGCTTCTAAAACAATGAAAAAGGTCAAATCCAAGAGATCTAAAAATACGGAAAATTGAGATCATGTCGCAAATTTTCATGTCTTTGCAAATTTTTTTTTAAGAATATAAAACTTGGAAAATCAAAGGCGAGTGTAACCATGCTCTGATACCAAATGCAAAGACTTATATGTCAGCAGTCATGTTTATAATATGGAAACATGAAGTAAATAAATTATACATACCTCAGCCATTAATTCACGAAACTCGATATTGAAAACCTCAGGAACTTTAAACTTTTCCCTTGCTTTTACTCTCACTATTTGATGGTATTCTTAAAATGAATTGTTTTTCGGTGAAGTAGCAAGAGAGGACCTAGATATATTTATAGATTCTCCCATCGAGAATCCACGTCTTTATGAACCATCACCACTTTGAAATTGAGTTTTAGAATTTCAAAAGTTCAACGATGCACCCGCCCGAGTCTGGGGCATCCCGGTCTTCATGATGGTGGAACCTTGCCTTGGGCTCTCATTAGTCATGCTTCTAATTACCTTGAAAAAAAAACAAAAGAAAAAGCAAGAATCAAACCCCTCTTTATTGAATCATAAAAGTCCTCAAGCTTGTTGTTCATGGAGTCATCTATTTGGTCTTGTACCATGGTGTCAATCAAGTATGTATTTCACGGATCATCCTCTTCCTTGTCAAGGCTTGGCTTCTTCATTGTGTTAAAGATGTTGAGCTCAAGAATCATGTCCTCAAATGTGATATGCATGCACCATTCCTACCGTTGATGAGAGCATTGGTAGTAGCAAGGAATGGTCTACGTAAAATAATTGGATCATGGTGTGGCCCTTTCATAGTTGGTTCGGTATCCAAGATAACAAACTCAACTAGGAAGTAAAAATTGTTGACTTGCACCAAGACATCTTCAACTATCCCCTAGGGATCTTCACTTATCTATAGCTTATGAGAGGGTGATATTGGTTGGTTTTAGCTCTCCCAATTACGCAAGTAGCTTGTAGAAGGAGTATGGTAAAAGATTCACACTAGCACCCAAGTCTAGCAATGCTTGCCCGATGTTTGAATCTCCTATCTTGACTGAAATTGTGGGGCATCCTGGATCTCTATATTTCATCGACGCCTTGTTTTCAATGATGGAACTTACTTGCTCGGTGAGGAATGCCTTTTTATCAATATTCAACCCTCTTTATACTGTGCATAAGTCTTTGAGGAATTTTGCATATGGTGGTACTTGTTTGATCATGTCAAGCAAAGGAATATTTACCTTAACTTGCTTGAGAACCTCAAAAGATTTTCGGGAGAGTGGTTTAACTTCTTTTTACCTTTAAGTTCATTAGGGAATGGAAGAGGAGTGTGGTGTGCCATGCTTCCTTCTTTGATGATAACCCTCACGGGTTTCTTCTCCCCTTCTTTGGAAGCTTTATCATCATTTTCTTGTTCAGTTGCTGCTCTTTCTCCATCTTTTTTTACAATTTTCAGCATCTTTCTATTCAAGTGATAGAGGTGAAGATGGCTGATTACTTGCTTGCCATTTCTTAGTGTCATGATGGCTTTAATTTATCGTATGTGTGCTGGTTTTCCTTCATTGACAACCACTTCATGCATACCTCTTGGGTTTTGTTGAGGTTGAGATGAAAAATCTTCCTCTCTCTTGAGAAGTGTGTAAGTTGGCAAACTTTGAGAGAGTGTTTTGCATACTATCCATCTTGAGAGCCATGTCATTTTGAGACATTTCCATGTTGTCCATCCTAAGGGAAAGTTGCTTATTCATCCCCTTTGCTCACCTACAAAATCATCAACCTTACTTGTCAATTTCAGTAAGGCTTGTTCAAGTGCTTTACCTGAATGATTTTTCCCTTCACTGAAATTATGATTTTGTTTCCATGAGAGATTTGGATGATTCCTCCAATTTGGATTGTAGGTATAGCCATAGTTGCTGGAGTTTCTAAATTGAGGAGTCTTGTATTGATCTACAAAGTTTGCATGTCCTCCTTGTTGTGTCTCTTCCAATGGCATATATGGACATTGCTCCATGGTGTGTTCATTATAGGAGCAAGTAGAGCAATAAGTGGGTTGTTTGTTGTTGATTTACATTGATTTTACTTCATGCATGCCCTTGCTTTCAAGTTCTTCAAATTTCCTTGATAGTTGAGCAACTTTGGCCTTAAGAGCCATATCTTCCTCCACATGATCCATACCTCCTCTAGGTGTAGATTGAGGTCTAGCTTGACCCATCTCTTTTAGTTGAGATACTTCCCACCCCTTAGACATCTCAGCCACTTGATTCAAATAAGCCATGGCCCCATCTCCATTCTTTGTCAAAAAGGAGCCATTGCACATGCTTTCCACAAGTCTCTTATGATCTAGGCTTAGGTCGTCATAGAAGTAGTCTACTAGCATCCAAGTGGCATACCCATGGTGTGGACACTCGTTGACGGCCTCCATAAATCTCTCCCATTTTGCATAGAAGCTCTCATCCTCTCTACTTGCAAAGGTATTAATTTGCCTCTTAAGTGAGAGGGTCTTTTGAACTAGGAAAATTTTCTTTAGAAATTGATCTTGAAGTTTGGCCCATGTTTGGATACTCAAGGAAGGTAGGGTTCTCATCCATTGCTTTGCCTTATCCCTCAAAGTGAAAGGGAAAAGAATGACCTTTATTATATAGCTTTTATTAATGTTGATTTAATTTCTAATGTAATATGATGCTCTATAATATAATATTTATTAGGTTGAAATGCATTTTGAGTTTTAATATATTTTATTTATTGAAATTTTATTTATTTAATATAAATTTTTATTTATATTTAAATAAAATTAAAAGTATTTCATATATCATATTCTTAAAATATTCTAATTTGAAAAAAAAATAAAGATTTGAATAATAAATCATGATTTGAAGTTGAAAATGAAGATTGTTGGTTGGAGTTGGAACTCTAAAAAGTGGGTCTCATCATCTCCAAATATGGAAGAGATGCCGATTTAGAGTTGAAAATTGAGATTTATAGTTTGAGTTGCTCAAATGTTGTCCAAGCTATAGGGAAGTATGCCATAAATCATATTTTCCAATTGAGTATTTCATAGAAGATAGTTATCTTTATCCAATTTGATTGTAAAATAGTGATTAGGGGCTGTTTGGTTCCTATTTTCAAGAACAATTTCTTCATTCTGAGAAAAAAAAAAAAAACTAAAAACTTGGTAACAAGGGGACCCCATTTTTTGTATTCTCCGTTGTCTCAAAACCCCCTATTTTTAATGAACACAATTTTGGTGTTCTTTATATTTCCAAAAACTGTTTTTAGAATAGTTTTCAAGAACACGAACCAAACCGGGCCTAAGCATTTGCATTGTCGTTATTGAGTTGAATAATAGTGGAGAACAATGTCTCACAAATTTTAAGTTGATGAAGTGATACGATCCCATACCGGCTCTACATAAAGTTCTGGAGTGATACTTAAGCTTGATAGGTTCTCTACCTATCAATCGGTCTTTTGGGTTGGGCTTTCTTATTAGGCTTGAGTACTTATCATTGATGCTTTCATTGAGAACCAATTGAGAGCCAATGTGTATCGGGAAAGAGCTACCTAGAAAAATTTGTTGTCGATTGCACGAGTGGGTGCAGAGTGAATGTTATCCATAGTGTGAGTCGTCCATGGACGTTTGGCTTCTCTAGGAGTGGACAATGATACAATCCCACATCGGTTCCACATAAGGTTGATGGATTCTCTCACCTATCAGACCGATTTTTTGGGTTGAGCTCGGATAACAATATCTGATCTTCAAGCATACTGTGGTTGCAGAAAAAAGTTACTGAAATGAAAATTGAACGGAAAGAAACTAGATTTCTGGATTAATGAGAAGAAAAATTATGCATTACAATCTAAAACTAAGTTCTGTTTCTTCGTTGCAGCTGGTACATTTGTTGTATGAGCTGCTGTTGCAGAGGCTCTTCTTGTTGGTAGGTTTATTGTACGTAGCTACGGTTGCTGGACGCTTTGACCTGGGATGTGCTGCCATTCAAAATCCTGAAATTTCCCCACTTTTCTTTTCTTTTCTTTTTTTTTGTTTTTTCCGAATGAAGAGAGCTAGCTTCACACTTCGAATACAGACTTTTCTCCCAAAGTAATACAATTGTTTCTTTTGAAAAAAAATAAATACCAATCTAATACGTTAACTTTTTGAAAATAATGTTGAAATAGGTTATTGGCTTATAGTCGAAGCATGATTTTGAGAACACTGATTTGGTATTTTTTTAAAAATAAAAAACGTATTAAATTAGTTTTTTTTTTTTTTAAAGTATTATTTTAGGAAAAAACTGTGGAATACAATACCCACTCCCAAAGGTAAAGGTGGAATAATCAGAGCTTATTAGATGGCGACGGAGAAATGTGCGGCACTGGAGTTGGTAGAACGGTGAAGGCAAATATCCCACTTACTGCAGCTGCGATGGCTCCCGCAACAAACACTGGCAAATTACCCCCACCAAATAAATTATCCACAGGTCCGCTAACCACAGAAACCAGCATCTGTTTCACCATTTATTCACCAACCACAGATTACTAGTTAGTTTTACAAATAGCCTCCATTTTATAATTAATGAAAAAAAAAAACTCTACCATAAAGTATACGTATGCTTATCATAAATTAAATATCTCAATTTTTTCTTCTTTTTTCTTAGACTATAAGATGTCCTTATAGGATTGTGTACACACGAAAAACGTCTTTAGAGACATACCACATGATCCAGACTAACCCCATACAAATCGGGATGGATCACAAGGATGATACAACTCTATCATAGAACAAAGCTAGAGAGACCCCAACCATCTCACCCTTACCTTCTTGCTTGATGGTTCAATTTTTTGTTCTAGGAACCTAGAAATGTTAGCTATAAAATATTAAGGCTATATTTGGTTCTAAGAAAAGGAGAAACAATAGTATGGAAAATCATTTTAATGGAAAGTGCATAAGAAAAAAATATAGTGAAAAATATTGTAATATTTTACCTAACTCTCATGAAAATTAAGCTAGAACCCAATAAGAAAAGGAACCGGAAAAATGTGTTTTGTATTGTACCTCTATAATATTGGGTTCCCCATTATGTATGTATATATTTGTATACTTTTATATTCCTATAAAATATGAAATAGGAGAGAAAAATTAAATTTTACAAAAAATGAAATATATATATATATATATATATATATATATATATAGATTTATAGATTTCTTTTCTTTTTTCTCTTAGATGACCCTTTAAACCATATCCACACAGACTAATCCCTATTCAAACCGGGATGGACCATAAGAGCTGTAAAGATCTACCTTATAACACAACTGCATTCTTAAGGTTTTACCTCGAGACTATTAGTTAAGATAGGGAAAACCCAACTATCTTACCTACATGTTTCGTGTTATAAAATTTACTTTGTTAAAGCAAAATTAGTAGTTGATTTTAGATTTTAGCAGCTTATACAGTTTAACATTAATGTTGCTGTGAGATCCGACCTGTGGTAGCACTATAGCCAGGTTCAAAACACCTAGAGAAAGCCCTGTACGATTAAAAAAAAGATCAAGAATTAAGGAGAATGTCAGTACACACTGTGCAAAAAATTATAAATCAGATTTGTGAAATGATTTATTTTTCAAGGAAAACCTTTGGCAATTAATACATATAATTTACCTTGACCGGCACCAGAAGAACTGGAATATATGGATGCTAGGGCAAAAGGAATACTGTAAGTGATCTGCACAAAAGGATCTGTTTGGTGAAAATCTCGGAAAATAGGTTAATTAGTTTGTTACCCTACATATAATTTCACTATACACTTATTTCTCAAAAAGTATTTTTTTATTTGTCAGACCATGAGATGTTTTAGACTAATCCTCATTCGAGTCAGGAGAAACCATAAGAACGGTAAAACATTACCACATAACACAATTACATTCTTAAGGCTCGAACTATAGACCATTTGGTTAAGTTATGAGAGACCTTACCGTCTCACATTCATGTTAGGTGGTAAAATTTTCTTTCTATAAGCTACATTTAATACAAATATTGAAAAATTAGTAAATATTGGATTTTGTTTTGAATATATTTAATTTAAGAAATAAGTTTAATATAGAAGTTTTTCTCAAAAAAAAAGAAAGAATTTTAATATAGAAGTTAATAGGTTTTTTGAGCAAAGTGTCTACGCCTTCAAGAAAAGGCCTTCATAGTGTTAAGTTAAAATTTATATATATATGGACCTTAATTTTCATCTCTATATGAAGTAGAACACCACAATCCACCTCCTTGGAGGTCTAGCATCCTCATAAGCACATTTCGTTTTAGAGATCGACTTTTGATCTAGCATTTATAACGACCACAACTCTTGTAAATATTACAGTCCAAGGCTGCAGCCTTTGCCTCCCGAGTTTGTCCACCCAAATTTTGCTTATGTGTTGAGCCTTCCCCTCAAGAATTCACTATAAATTTTTTTTTTCTCAAAAAGTGTCTTTCTAAAAGATAAATTTAACACAAACATTGATTTTTGTTTTCAAAATTAATCTAAAATTGTAAAAGGAAGGAAGGAAGGAAGGAGGGAGTAGTACTAACCGCTTGAGGTATGCCCAAAATGGCAAAGATGGCCCATGCAAAAATCTTAACTTCAGCGGAAGGGACCATGCTTCTCCCTGCTGCTGCAGCTTCATGTCTGTGAGATCTTGCCATCTTTGTGGCGGCAACAGTGAGTGCCAAGCAAATCGCCAGTATGAAATTCCCAACACCCATACCCTCTTCACCCCCACCCATCAGGCTATTGGCTCGATCGCCAACGACATCAACCTAAACACCTGAGTTCAGCATCAACCCCAGAGACCCAGCGTGAACGCCCTTATCATACAGATTCGAATTCTCTCCGTCGACTGTCCCACCGTAGATTTCTTTCCCCATCCAGTCTGTGTCGAACAATAGGAAGCCAAACCAGGCAAGCCAGTTCAAGCTCGTTACAAGTTAGCATCCATGGGGCGGGATAAGTTCCCGAATGCAGAAAAGATTTGCCCGAAGAATGGTGATGGAATCTCGTCTCCATCTTCTTCGTCGTCGTCGTCGTCTTCTTGTTGTTGTTGTTCTTTCTGCTTCTTTTTCTCGTTTTCTCCCTTGGTTTCGCTCTGTTGATGTTGGGTTGGATTATGTGGACGTTCTTTCACCATAACCACGGCGGTGGAGGTTAAGATGATGAGGAGAATGATAGCGAAAATGAAGCAGGTTTTGAGGTTGGCGCAGTAGACATCGCAAGCTTTGTTTAGGTGAAGGAAGACCTTATGGAAGTCGGAATAAGAGCCGGCGGCGTAGCCCAGGACGTTCCCGACCGCCATGAAAAACGAGAAGTAGGCGTTCGCCGTCCTTGTTTTCTTCTGGTTATGCCCCGACATGTCGGCCAATAGAGCCCGGCAGGGGCCTTGCATCATGTTGTTGGCGACGTCGAGCACCCAAAAACCTACGACGAACACGACAACTGCGCGAACCTTTGTCTTCTTCTCGGGATTATCACCCGCAGCTCTCCCAATGTCGGCGGCGAAGCCGATGAGGATGACAGCGAGAACGACGAGGATGGTGCCGGCGATGATGAAAGGGCGGCGGCGCCCCCAGCGGGAGGTGCAGTGGTCGCTGTAGTAGCCAACCAATGGCTGGATGATCATCCCGGAGACGGGACCGCAGAGCCAAATGAAGGGAAGCCCAAGTGTGAGGACGCCGGGGAGCTGAACGTAAGGGTCAAGAGAAAGCTGAAGACGCCGAATTGAACACCAGCAGCTATGGATGCTACAGCTATTATCTTCCTTAATGGCGAGGGACGACGGTGTTGGGCGGCCTCAGAAGCCGGTTCCATACTTGCTTTTTTCCTTTTTCTTTTTCTTTTTTTAAAAATTTGGGTTTTTTTTTCTTTTTTTTGTTTTCGTTCTTTTAGTAATCTTTTTAATGAAAATAGATCGGAGGAAGAATATATATATATAGATATATATGGTAAGGTAGTTTATGGGGGGAGGCTTTGCATGCGAGAAAGTCGATGAAAGTTGGAGTCAGGTAGAATAGTAAGGGATTGAGAGGGCAAATAGAAAGAGAGATTTACGTAAAACCATCCTTGAGGTGCTGAGTATTCGAGAAGAAAACGGGGGTCATTTCTTGCATATATTTTGCCTATTATTAAATAGGGTGAAATTTATAAAAAGCTTGTTAATATAGAAAGCAGGTTTTTATCGTTGGGTGTTATTTTCTCTTGAAATAGATAAAATTATCATCTAACAATGTAAAACTTGTTATCATATGAGAACACGTTTTTTTATAACCGAACCCAATTAAATAAGGAGATTTGGTAATAATGAATTCGTTGACGATGATAGGTACCAGGACGAGGTGATATCTTCTGCATGCATGCGGCTCCTTAATTTGGAGTATATATAACTTTCCACGGAGGAAAACACAATGAAAATAGGATGGAAAATAAACAGAGAAAACTATGTTATATATATATGGGGGTATCAATTTCAGACTAATTGAAAAATTAGGAAAAAATAATCTTATTTTATAAAGAAGTCCTAATATTTGATAAAAAAAATCTCAATATTTCATAAAAAAAGACAGAAGATGCGAGTCTTAATTAGTAATTAAGGTTTACATAAGTTGTATCAAATGGTTACATGACTTCTACATATGGCTCATTCACTTGCAACCCTCTTAATCAAATTTTTGGATGGGTTTCAAATAATATTATTTGATCATCATTTTCCAAATAGTTTGAAATTGATACCTTGTAATATAGTTTTCCCAAATAAATATATAACAAAAGTTTATTTTTGCATAAGATTCGGTCTTAAAATTTTCAAAATATGATAAATTAGTAATTTTCTTATCACACTAGGATTTTCAATTTGGAATAAACCTTTTTCTTCTTTAGAGATAATGTATCATTAAAAGACTATTACCAAAAGGCTTAGTAATTTGATAGTAATAAATTTCATCGGATTGTTTCATAAACAATATATTTATTACTTGGATTTGTGTATGGAAGAAAAATTTTATGGAAAGAGATTTTAAAGTCTTGATAGTGGATATTTTATCAAAATTCTCCTTGAAAAATACTCTCGTGGAAAATTTAAAGTTTACATTCATTCTCTTATCATTATAGGTTTCCAATTCAGAAACAAATATTTTCGGGAAATTTAAATAGATATTTGTTAATCAAGCAATTACTATAAGGAGGCGTTTGGTAAGAGGGAATAGAATGGGAGTAATCTCAGTCAATTCTCATAACAACTCTATGTTTGGATAAGTTTTATAAGAATATGAATTAAATCAAAAGTAATTCCGACGGAAACATACCCTACTTCTAAGTAGGAATTTGATTCATCATACCTAGGTGGTATTTTGATTCCCTCTTAATGAGATAAGAGGGAATAACTTCAATTTAGGATCAGTTTGATTGTGAGGTCCCCACCCCGGGGCCTACCCGCGGGTGGAGCCCATCGTCACCCTCCGGGTCCTTAGATGGTTCTCCTCACTCACTAGGATATCCCCTTGCTCATAGGGTTCCTTTCGCCTCCGCAGGATTCGGGCTGTCACAAGAGCTTGGGTCCTTAGGGAAGCATCCCTTTGCTACCAGGCGAGCTACTAGCTTCGGTTGGGGTAGCAGAGATGCTTCCCAGAACACTGCGCTGTGGTGGCTGAGGTGACAGCCCTATGGCTGGGGGTCATCCCCAGGCAGTGGTATCCCTAGGCCCGGAGAGATAGCCCAGGCTCACCACAGTGAAACCTCCACGACGGCGCCTTTTTTGTAGGGCCCGCTGGCCCACTCCCGACGGTGGTGCTATATTTATAGGGCGTAATCGTGCCGCTTTCTTCCTTTCAGAGTGAGAGCTCGAACCCAGACCAAAGGGACATATTGAAATGGGGAGCACTCTCCCTTTGCCATTTATTCTGTCATGAGGCAAGGAAAATCGAGATTTTGGATAAAGGAGTAAAAATAGAAATTTCGGTTGAAAATCAAATTTTCTAGTCTCGGATGACAGCGGACTTTCGTTGAACTCGTCTCAGATTTAGCTACCCGTCGAATTTCGTTGGGTCAGAAGTGGTCGAGGACTCACGTTTTTCGAGGCGTGGGGTCTCGGATGACACCTTCTAGCAAGTGGGGATGTCACTTGGCACCATAGAAGTGTGACACTTGGCATCAAAGTAGTGGCTCTGAATTAAACCATGTGGGAGGAAGGGATTCATAATTCGTATGATCTTATGTGGTGCATGATGTCATAAAGGGGCGATAGAAATAAGAAAAATTATGGGAAAAAGGGAGAGCCACACATGAGACATGAGGAAGGGAGGCAATTGCTCCTTTGGCCAGAATGATTTGTCTCCAAATTGGAGGAAGAGAGAAAGAAAGAGAATATGGTAAATGAGATGAGAAAATGAGGCTAGGTGAGAAGAGAAAGAAGAAAAAGGAAAAGAAAAGCGAAGAAAAGAAAGGAAGGAAGCAAAGCACGTAGGGAAGAAGGAAAAAAAGAGTCACGGTGGTGGATGTTCTTCATTTTTAAAGAGAGAAGAGTGTCCTCCTTCTCTCCTAGATTTGTAGCGTCAAGTAGTCGGATTCACTTCGAGGACAAGAAGGAAGTGTTCTACGGAAGGACAACGTGGACTCAGGTTTGGGTTTCTTCAGCTTCAAGAGGTAGGATATTTTCCTACTTGGTTTTACTTTTAGCCTAAAGGCTTTACGATAGTAGGGGTTGCTTATGGGAGGCCGCAGAGGCCACGTGAATTAGTTCAAGCCTTGGGACTAAGGGGTATGGATTTCGCGACCCAGTTTGCGTAGTGTGGGAGTTAGGGTTTCTTAGAAAGCTGAAAGTTTAGATGTTATGTTGTTGAAGATGACGATGATTGGAACCAATATGGTTCATGTTTGTGAAGGGCGTGAGTGCTGTTGAATAGTCCCAAAGTTGGTGACTTCAATATTTGTGTGTTATGGCTTGCTTGAATAACATACTAAGATGTGGAAATGTGATATTGATGCGTCTTTTGATGTATTAATATGTTTTGCATGGGTATAGTATATATATAAATTATAATGTTCCATGGTTTGTAAATGTTTCATGTAGTGCTCATTCATGCATACTTAACATGGGGAAAATGCATTGACATCATGCATTTCATATGCACGGTCACATCGCGTGGTCGGGTGTGGAGTGCGAGTGGGATGTCATCGGTGTTGGTGAGTGGGTGTCGTGAGCTCGGGAAAATGGGACAAAAGTCCAAGGTAGAGATTCACGAGTGTGCGATCAATGATAAATTAAATGTTTTGGGCGGAATGAGTTGGGGTAGATCCCCACAGGGTGAAAGTCCACGGGTTCACGGTTGAGCATGAATTGCAAACGATGCAAGTTCGTGAAAATGTTGAAAAGGCGTGCGGCGTCCTACGGTGTAAACCCGGAAATCCGTTGCCCACAAAATAAAGGAAAAGAATCAAAATCAGTTTTTGATAAATAAAATTGGAGGGTGTCCAATGGTTTAGTAAATGGTGTGTGAGGTTTTAGTCAACTTGGCATTCCAAGTGTGAGGAGTCGGTTGGGACTTGGGTCATAAGCATGAGTTGCATCTCATGCATGTTGTAGACATTTCATATATGGAAGAATAATTGTATGGAATGTGATTGGTTGTTTTATATATGCCATTGCATATGCATTCTGGAGTGGGAAGTGAACCCTTGTAGGAGGGTACTCTGCGGGGCTTTCTGTAGCTGTGCAGTCGTGAGACCCCTTTCGAATTACGAGACTATCGGAGACGACCGCTGATGGGGTAGTTTTGAGAAGAAATGTGGCTTTAAGTAAATATTAATGTAAATATGTATAAACTTTTTGTAAAACAAGCATGATAACTATGAGAAATTAGTTAAATATTTTGTTTTTATGAGTATGGATATATGGGCCCCATGTGGCTATTTTACTCATGTGCGTGTCTCTTAATACGAGACATATAGATTTCCGCAGGTTGACGGGTAGTCAACGGACACCCCGGATTTGGGGCGTCACATTGACCATGCTTCTTAGAAGTGTTTCTAAACCTAAAAACACTTTTAAGTGTTTTTAGGACCAAAAAAAACATTTGGTAATATTTTCATCGCATTTTAAAAGTTCAAAAAACATTTTGAAGTGTTTTTGACAAGCACTCAGAGTTGTTTTTTTTTATAAAAAGCACTTTAATTTTTTTTTATATATTCCTAAAATACCTACTTGTTTATCTTTAAATGTATATTTATTTTTCCTTAAAACATCTATTTATTTATTTTAAAAATCCGGATAATATCATATACTTTTAAAAATTCAAATCTTTTGGTAAATATTTTAAAACATTTCTATAATCATAAAAATATTTTATAAAAATAATTATTTTAAGTATTTATTAATACAAATTTTTGCATACGGTTATTAATTAATTCAAATCTTTTTGTAAATATTTTTATAATCATATGAATAATTATTTGAGGTTTTAATTAATACAAATGTTATGTATGTTTTTCATTGGTTCAAATATTTTTATAAATATTTAATTATTTATAATCACGAAATAATTATTTTAGGTATTATTAATATAAATGTTTATATATATTTATTCATTAATTCACTTATTTCTAAAAATATTTTAAATTTTTATAATCATAAAATAGTTGATTTAGGATTTATTAATATAAATTTTATATATATTCTTATACTTTGTAATAAAAAGAATTTTATTTATTATGATATCCTATTTTATAATTAAATAATAAATATCCTTTTAGGTAACTTTAATGATATAAACGTGTTTTTATACGGTATACGACATGTTACAAAAAACTTTTGTAGAATCACTTTATCGGAATCCTATAAAAACGTTTCTAATAAATGCGTTGTTAAGGAAGCTGGCCCTTAATATTTTACTTCTCATATCTCACATTTCTAACTTGTCTCAAGTTTGATGCCTTTATTCTTGCAAAATAATTCACCAATAAATATTTGAAAAAAATGTTATTTCATCGAAATAGGAAAATTAGGAAACATAAACATATAATCATAAAATCTAAAATGATTAATTATATTTTAATAAAATAAAATAATTAATTATAGGGCATATGTTTGGTTGTATAGAATATGAGGAAATAAAGAAAATAAATGAAAAACTTATATGGAAAAAGGTAAGAAAAATTATAATTTAGTTTGTTGTTTAGGCGTGAAAATAATTAAATTATAGAAATGTATTTATCCTCGAGTTTCAAACTTTTGGCAGAAGTGGAAATTAACAAAACACATAATATAATAATAAACAAATGAAATAAAAATAGATCTAAAGTTAATAATTAATTTAAAAAATAAACTAATATATATATATATATATATATATATATATATATATATATATATATATATATATATATATATATATATATATATATATATATATATATATATATATATATATCTATTTATGTATGTGCGAGGATAAGCGAAAAATAAAAATAAAAATATTTATGAAATGAATGATTAAATATTTGTATATAGGGTTATATGATTTTTTTTTCTGGATTTATTTTTAAATTATATATTTTTGTTTAATCTTATTATTTACAATAAAAAAACTATAAGTAACATGACCCAAATAAATAAAATATAATTAAAATCATGTGATACGGTATTAATGTCAATTTATTTATTTATATTATAATTTAGTGTTTGCAACGATAGAATTGAACAAATAATAATTCCTATGTAAGATTTATAAAGCTAACCCAAACAGACCTATAATTAATTATTAATTTCATTCCATGAAATAAGAATGTAGGGGACACTTTCGACATATTCCTCGTTCAATGTACGAAAGATTAAGCGAGAAGGGGCAAGCTCACAACTTCCATCGTTAAGCACATTTTAAATTGGATTCATCACCACCTCATCGGCAAGTTAAACAATAGGAATTAAGGGATGTTAACTTTTCATGGGGACAAGACTAGGTAAGTTTATAGAATGAGAAACATTGAATATCAATCATAGGCTTGATATTAGGATACCTTGCAAAAGGACACGTAATTTGAGAATACTATATTTTTACTAAATTAATTATCAAATGCTTTGAATCCTCAACTATATCATATATATGTTGGTTATATTATTTATTATAGATATCATGCTAGTTTATTATTACTCTCTTCCTCACTTTGTGCTTAGCCTAAGGACTTAATATCACTATAGTAATTAACTGCATAAGAACCAGTTCAGGTAAAGCTAGCTTTTGCTTATAAACTAACCCATCAAAGGGAAAGAGTGGTTTATCAAGGGAAAGAGTGTCTTATACTTTAATCTTTAGATAATGTGTTGTCTTTTACTTGGATCTTTGGATAATGTGTTGCAAAGACAACACGTGTCTATTAATAGAGACTTTTGATATTCTCTCCTAGTTTTCAATGGTTATTTGGTGATAAAGGCAGGTTAGCTTTGATGATGTTACTCTTAAAGTTGTTATGAATACTAGTATTCATATGATCTTAGAGACTCTAACGACCCAACTCTTTACCCGATATTGTCTAGTTCAAGGCTATAGTGACGCCCACACGACTTTGCACCAGCCCCGATTTTGCTTCTTTGTTCGGTCCACACCCTCAAGAAAATGCATCGATAGTGTTGAGTTCAAATCCTCCATATATGGAACATCACCTTTTTGTCTCTAGGTGATGTGCAACACCAAAATCCACTCCCCTCAAGGACCAACATCCTCATTGGCACATTTCCGACCAAAGATTAGGCTTAATACAATTCGTGACGACCCAACTCTTCACCTAGTATTCTCCGATTGAGGGTTGTAGTGATGCACACATGGCTTCTGTAACACCACAAACTTCTAACCAAGGGCGTTATTGTCCATTCACATATACGGCTTTAAAACCCCATGTAATGACATATTCAAAATTTTTGTATGAATCTTGCTTGTCACAATATACTCTAAGAAAAATTAAACTAATTTCATAAAATTGAAATCTCCCAATGATATAAAATCTTCCAAAGCAAAACAAAATGTCATTAAACCAACATCTTCCAACAAGATAAAATTTTTAAAAATAATTTTCTCCAAAAGCGTAACATTCTAGCAACATAAAATCCTTCAAATGGTTGCAAACATTAAATCCCAAAGCCAAGAAGCAAGTCAACAATGGTGAGTCTTTTGACAAACATCAACTCAAATGGTTCTAACTCATCCATGCCTACCCCTAATAACTCTCGCCAAGGTTTAGAATTTTGAAAATGATTAATAATAAAGTGAGCTAAATCAATAAGGAATGTTAATACAATTTCATGGATCAAATATTTTAAATTCACAAAATTGGAGATATAACATATTTTTCTTTTCCTCATAAATCTCATAAAATCCTTGAGTACAAATAAATAAGATCTAAAATGTAACAAGCGGATGTTATCATTTTATGTTTCTTAAAAAAATTCATGTCATAATCAAATCACAATATTTTTTAGAACACATACTCATGGTTCTCAAAATATTTGTTTCAAATAAAATGTCCCACTATTCTAACTCATTGACAAGGACCATTTCAAAACGCTTATGCACTTAGTTCTCAAAATATATCTGTTTCAAATAGAATGTCAACTATTTTAACCTATTGACAAAGGCTATTCCAAAATAGTTACATTCTTGGTTCTCAAGACTTATTTGTTTCAAATAGAATATCCTTCTTATAACCGTTAATAAGGATAATTTCTAAGGCATGTACTTGGTTCTCAAAATATATTTGTTTCAAATAGAATGTCCAACTATTCTAACTCGTTGACAGGACCGTTTCAAATACTTACACTCTTGGACACTTAAAACATATTTGTTTCAAATAGAATTTTAACTAATATAACCCGTTGACAAAGACTATATCAAAACGCTTATACACTTAGTTCTCAAAACATATTTGTTTCAAATAGATATCAACTATTCTAATCCGTTGTGAGGCTATTCAAAATATTTACACTTGTGGTTCTCAAAACATATTTGTTTCCAAATAAAGATATCAGCTTCTTTAACCCTTTGACAAGTGTCATTCCAAATAATTACACTCATGGTTTGAACATGGCCTGTTTCAAATAAAATGTCAACTATTCTAACCCGTTGACAAGGGCAATTTCAAAACATATGCACTTGATTCTCAAAACATATTTGTTTCAAATATAATGTAAACTATTATTACCTTTTGACAAGGGTATTCCAAAATACTTACCTCTTGATTCTCGAAACATGTTGTTTTCAAATAGAATGTCAACTAATTCAACCGTTAACAGAACCATTTCAAAACATTTATATTCTTGGTTCTCAAAACATATTTGTTTCAAATAGAATGTCAACTATTCTAACTCGTTGATAAGAGCCATTATGTCAACTATTATAACCCATTTACTGGGGTCGTATTTGTTAATTACTATAACCCATTGACAGGGGCTGTATTTAGGAAGTTTATACTCATTGATCGGGGCCATATTTGTCAAGTTTGTACTCATTAATCAGGGACATATTTTTCAAGTTTATACCCATTGAACGGGGTTGTATTTGTCAAGTTTATATCTATTGATTGGGGCCATATTTGTCAAGTTTATACCCATTGACCAGGGTCATATTGTCAACTATTATAATCGGTTGACGGGGTCGTATAAACCAAAGTCAAATATTTCCTTCATGTTTCCAATTTCACAAGAATACAAAATTATATCTCCACAATTTTCAATCTCTATCATAAACATTCTCAAATTCATTTTCCATACAAAATCCATGCATATGATTTAAGTAAGTAGAAATATCCAAAACTCATAATCACATATAATAACAAGATATTTGTTTATATAGGAAAAACTTCATTAATCTTCCTTACCTGATATTTCAAGGTACTAGAAAAACCAAGAATCCTCAAAAGATTCACAATTCATCTTAATAATATGAACAATATCCTATTAGATAAAAATAATACTTTTCGTACTCATAGGTTTTATATCTCATATTTTTTCTTTCTAAGAACTAAAATATTTAAACCTAAATCTCAAAACCTCTTTAACTTGAGAATTTAAAATAAATTAGGGTTTTTACCCAATAGCCTCATCATCATCAATTTTCCAATTCTATAAATTCCTTAAATTTCAAAATTTATGAATTTTAATAGAAAACATGATTTTTTGGTTGAAATCCCCAAATCTCTTATAAACAAATGGTTCTTTGTAACTTGTAGGGAATCCTTAATTTAGCCTTTAAAATCTCAAGCTTTGTAGCCTAAGAATCACCAAAACACATCAAAGACCCATTCCTAAACAAATTTCTCAATACTATGTTTTCTTACATTTCTAGGACTTTCATATATGGTTAGAAACCCTAAGTTTTAAATCTAAGATTCAAGGGTGACAAATTACCCCAAATATATCAAACATCAAACCCAAACCAAGATTCTTGATTCTATGCATTTTAATCACTTCTAGGGTTTCAAATTTGAAGGTTTAGAAAACCATAGTTTTCAAATCTAAGATTCCAAGAGTGAGAAATTACCCCAAAATATGTCAAACATCAAACTGAGCCAAAATTCTTGCTTTTATGCATTCAAATCATTTCTAGGGTTTCAAATCTAAGATTTAGAAGCCCTAAGCTTTAAATCAAACTTTTAAAAAACTAACTATCAAAAATCAAAATAGAAAGAAATTCTTTTGAGATTGAAGTTTTGAGGCTTGAAATCTCACTGTTTTTGGCCTAGCTCCTCCATCTCTCTCTCTCTCTAATAAAAATGAAATAAGAATGGGTCATATGAATTGAAATCTTTTATCTTAAGGCAATTACATTTGCCTCAAAACCCCTTCATCTTTTAAAAATTTCAATTTAGCCATCTTCCATCTTTTAAAAATTGCAAAACATCCCCTCTTTATTTTCTTTTTGTTTTTTGTTGGAAAATTTTGGGTATCACATTCTCCTTTTCTTATAAGAAGTTTAGTCCTCTAAACTTGACATAAGTAGGTCCTTAACCAATTTATGATGTTCGTTTTCTTTCTTTCTTTTTTTTTTTCCATCACACCCATAATTTGAACACATACTTTTTCATGAGTCCAATCTTTCAAATTTTGAATAGCCTCCAATTTCATAACCTAAAAGGGATAAAGAATATATTCCCTCAAACTCAAAGCATAAAATACATTATAAACTTATATAGGCTTTGAATCCATTTAATACACAAAGACGCCTTTTTTTTTTCCAAATGTCATTAAAACTTAATAAGCAAACTTCGAAGAAAACAAAATCACCAAATTCAAATTCCAAAGCCATTTCTCTGATTATCGCATAATCCTTATGTACTTTGATTTTCTAAATTTTTCTTTAATTAAGGCTATATTTTCAATAGTCAATTGCATAAGTTCAAGTCTTAAAAGTTTTCCCTCTAATATGGAACATAACAAATAGGACATCATCATCTCCTACCATAAACCCCATATAAAAAAGTATCATCTCTTTACTACCTTTAAAAAATATTATTGTAAGAAAAATTTAACCCAAATATAAGTACTTATTCTAATTACTTTTCATGTGTGAGCTAATCTCTTAACAAATCTTTTCAAACTTGGGATTACTCTCCTCAATTAGTCATCAACCTAAGTACAAAAGTTACTATTAAAACTTAATACTTAGTATTAGTAAAACAAGAATTCTTACCATATACCTTTAAATAAGACATCTCATACATTCTCAAAATCTTCTTAATACAAAAGGCTGAGTCTAATGAAAATAAGTGGAGCTTTATCAATAAATATATCATAATGAAGGTTATCACCAATTAAGGTTCTTATAAGTTTACCCCTATCTACAAGATCCATGGTAATAAGTTTCCACATTCACTTAATAATACAAAACAGTTTCAAAACTCTATTGGTTGTTGATGTAAACGTTCATATATAAACACATTAAACGCCAAGCCACAAATCGTGTAATATCTGACTTCATACTTGACCACCCAAAACTCTATCTCAAATCTTTGTACATTTGCATTCCTCTAGGGCGAATAGTAAGGCCTAAAACAATAAACTTCACATTCAAAAGTTTTCTTTATGTCTCATTTAAAGACATTAACTCCCTGAATCTAAATTTCAAGATTCCATCATCTAATTAAACAAAGTCAAATTTACCATATCTACGTAAAATTCATTCCATATGTTCAACTAATTCTGAGTATTCTTTGTAAGGTTCAATTTTCCCAACAAGTTTGGTTGTTCTATGATATTCAACACAAGGACTCTAAAGTCCAAAGTTATGGCATATACTTGTAGACATCTCAAATCATAAAGTAATCATTTATGACAATCTCTAATAAGTTCCAAGGGATCAACAAATTAATTTACTACTTAAGTCATCAACCACAAGATTCTCATTGTCTTATTAATACTAGATAATATTGTCATATTCCCTAAATAATTTTATCAATATGACATATTAGTTCATATGCACAGGAGGAGGGGAGGAGGAATCAATCTTAGGCAGAGTTGACTTGCATGACACTAAGTAGTTCTTATCACGGGAGGATGGGAGCGAGTGTCTTAGGCTAGAGAGTTAAACTTGCATGATGCAGACGGTTCTAATCCACTAGAGGAGAATTAATCAATCTTGGAAGCGAGGATGACTTACATGACATAAGTAGTTCTTATCCACGAGGAGAGTGGGAATCAATCTTTTAGGCTTAGGTTTCAACTTGCATGACATAGTAGTTCCTTCCCATAGGGTGATGGGGTAGCAATCCAAGCAGCTTTGGGGTTCAACTTGCACGATATAGTAGTTATTTCCCACCGGGACAAGGGTGGGAATCAATCACCCAGGCTTGAGAGATTCAACATGACATTGTAGTTCTTATCCTCGGGATGAGAAGGGTGGGGAATCAATCTTAGGCTTTGGGGATTCAACCTCTACGACATAGTAGTTCTTATGCTCGGGGAGGGAGAGGAATCAATCTTGGAAGCAGGATTCAACTTGCACGACATAATAGTTCTTGGGAGGATGGGAGAGGGAATCAATCTTAGGCTAGGGGGATTAAACTTGCACGACATAGTAGTTCTTATCCACGGGAGGAGAGAGGGAATCAATCTTAGGCTTGAGGGATTCAACTTGCAAGACATAGTAGTTCTTATCCACGAGAGAAGGGGAGTGGGAATCAATCTTAGGCTTAGAGGATTCAACTTGCACGACATAGTAATTCTTTCCCATGGGAGGATGGGAGTGTGGATCAATCTTAGGCTTTGGGGATTCAACTTGCATGACATAATAGTTATTTCCCATGGGAGAAGGGGAGTGGGAATCAATCTTAGGCTTGAGGGATTCACATTGCACGACATTAGTAGTTCTTATCTTCGGAGGGAGGAGGTGGGGTCAAATCTTAGGCTTTGGGGATTCTCAAAGCTTGTTTGAGATTTGTTGATTAGGTTGGTTTCTCTTTACGGTTTTAGAATCTTCATTTCTCAAAACTACCCATGTTAATACTAATAGTTGTTTATTCGTAATGAATCAGTTATAACTTATGACACCCTAAAACCAGAGAATACGTACACACTTTCAGATACAAATAACATGACATAAAAATCCGAAATTAGAGTGACATCTCGTCAACATGAATATTAGAGTAATTAAGCCTTTACGTATATTTTCTTACAAATATACAAATTCTTATAACATTTACAAGAGTTTGATGTACAACTCCTTTACACTTTTACATGCCAATATATATATATATATATATATATATATATATATATATATATATACTTTTATATATATATATATATATATATATATTAAAACTGGGTGTTAATATATTTTACAAAAATACTTCTCAGGCCACGGCGGCCTTCGCCGTACTCATGGCTGAGGGCGTCGTCTTCGTGTGAAAGGGGTCCCAAGCGGGGTGAGCAAGCCCAATAGATATATCTCCTGCTAAGGCTACTCCCACCACAGAGTAACATGTGCAATTACATACAATCTCGATCACCACGCATTCAAGTACTTATAAATTACCTTAATGTCTGTATCATGAATACATTAGCACCCTCATGACTCAAATCCACGAGTCCTGCGACTCCTCACACTTGCATATGCCAAGTAGCGAAAACGGTCAGGGCGTCCGCCCTAACCTTTTCCAAAATAAAAACTTTTGTTTGTAATTCTAGACATTGGATACCCCCGTGCCTGCCTTATTTCCGCCCCCACCAGAAATCTTTGTGCATTAGCCAAATTTTGTGGGCCATGGATTTTTGAGTTCTCACCGCAGGATGCCGCACGCTTATACAACATTTTTTTACCGGCTTTCACCGACGGTTTTATGTCTAAACCATATACCAGGTTTTTCACCTGAGGGGGTGTCTATCCCTACTTGCTTCACCTATTTACACACGTACTTTTCATGACATGCATATATGAGCCTCAATTTGGACGTTGTCCCATTTTACTGAGCTCACCATCGAACATCAAACACAATGTAACCATGTCCTCACAACATACATCGAACACCAACAAAGTGTCGATTTACCATGTCCTCACGACATACATCGAACACCAAACACAGTATCGACTTACCACACTGTCGAACACCAAACACAGTGTCGACCCCAACCATGCACTCACACCCGATTCGAAGTGATGTCGCATGCATAAATGCAATGCAAATTTCATTGCATGTCATTTCATGGCTACATGTACCTCGTCACGTGCGACACCTCATTACTATATCATGATGTCATGGATAAATTATATTTAATACATATAATTATTTTCCATTTTTTGTCACACATATATCACATAATTTCACATTCAGCATGTTATTCAATTTCTGACAATAACACACATTAGCATTCGATATAAATCAGCATGCTTGGCCTCGGAAATAATGGACTTAGTCAAAAAGTCGACTTGTGTTAATACCACACAAAACATTCAACACGCGATTCCACTGCACTTAGATATCTGACTGGCATTGGATAACGGGTTCAAAAGCGAGTTTCGGAAGCCGGAAACGACCATTCCTCAATTGTCCGTGACCCAGCCCAATGTTCAACCCACGGTTTGGCTGAGAAATTTATCTTATTAAATTCTAGACTCAACGATTTTTCCGTAGAGTCCAAGAACACGCGAATCGGAGTTCGGACGAGAAAGTTATGGCTGTCCGAAGTTGACGCGGCCGATTCGCAAGGGTGTGCGGAAATTTGGGCATACCCCTGTTTGCCATTATGCTCAGGATTTTGCCATCCTGGAACATAGTGTTCGGTCTCGTATAGTCTCGAAACCCCGTGAAACCGGTCTTTGACCGTCACACAACAACAACCAAACCCCACACATCTTAAGTCGCCTGAGATATTGGGGCCAGCTGACCAGAGCCATTATTGGCCCTAGGTGTAAAATAAGCTGGGTAGGAGGAAACCTACCTCTCATAAGCAATTCAAGTCCCTTTGTTGTCGGTTACGCTCCTGCATACATCCAGACTTCGGTTCCCCTCCTCCTTTCCTTTCTTCCTTCTTTCCTTTCTCTTTTCTTCTTCTCCCTTCCTTTTCTTTATTTCCTTTCTTTTCTTTCCTTTCTTTCCTTCTTTTCTCTCCTTCCTTTCCCTTTCCTTCTTGCTGCACTTCCACGAACTGAACTGGATGTCCATATATATAGCCAATCTATGAGCCATTTCACCTCCACATGACATGCATGTGACATGCCATGTGTATGACACATGTCACTTCCAAAGCCATACACCAATCCCCCCTCATGCAAATGGACACATGGCTGCCATGTCACACATCAATATTCTCTCCTACTACTAGCTCACTACCACGTGTCACATGGCATGTCCTCATGCCATCGTCTGTGGACCCTACCGATCCACGGGCCGGTCACATTCAAGCTTTTAAATGGAAGGAAAATGTGGGTTGATTTGAATTTTAGAAAATCAGTCCTCAGGAGACAGTTTTCCTTAGATGCCACTTACTTTTTGTTGTTATTTATAAAGGGAAAACCAAGTAAGAACAAAAGCTGTGACTCAGTGTGGAAAAAGCGGTGCGAAAAACTAAGGTTTAAGGTCAGGGGGTCGGGGTTACCTGTCGGAAGGTACCTCTCATATGAGGTAGCACCCCTCCCAGAGCCAGACACAGGTCTCTACTAGTGAATTGGGTATGTAGGAGCATATGGGTCCACGGATCGAGATAGTCTACAGGCTAAACATACAACCGTCGAGACCAACCTAATTGAACATCTAGCATGCTTAAAAACACTCGGCAAAAGAGAGCGAATAGCGTGTACCTATGGTCCTTGGCCAAGAGCTACATCAAAGGTTAGCCAACAAACATAGCAAGCATGCATGACACCCAAACACAAAGCATCCATGTGAAATTCATTACCCAACATTAAAGCACATACCTGTGGTCCCTAGCAGCCTTTGCATAAGGAGTCAGTCAAAGGCTCGAATGCTCGCAAATGAAAATCCAGAGCACCATGCGCATATGAAAACAAATACCAACGCCTAAGCATGTACTCGAAGTCCCTAGCCATGCACAGCAGGAATAGGTAGGGCAAATAGTACATCATACATCATCATTAAAACCAAATAATGGTCCCTGCAAAGAAAGAGGCGGTGAAAGGAGTAGAGTGGTTTGCTTACTTTAGCACACATTCCTTTAAATCCTAGAAACCATACTTACAAATCCCATTTGCCCACTACCCACTTTGTTCAAACCGAAATAGAGCTCTGACCTAGATAGCCTCTGGGTTCCTTAGAACCAACTAAACTACTTATATAATAGATTGGCGGGAGGCGAAACATGCTAAAATAAGCCCATGAGCTGTCTTGCACAACCGGTTGAATCGGTTCTCAACAAGTCCAAACGATTGAAAAAAATTCTATTACTTTGTTAGAAAATTCCTCACGGAGTCAGGAATCCAACAAAGCAAACGGAGTGTAATTCTAACTACAAATGACCAAGAACGATATAAGCGAAGCAAGAAGTACTGACTTCCCATTGGAAAACCTAGCCTTCAGAACAGTTGGTTCGGTTTCCACAGCTTGTCCTAGACTGTTGAGAAAAGATCTCAACTGTGGGAGCTTTCTCTGAGTCAGGAAATCTAACAAGACAAGCGGTGCAATTCAGGCTCAGGAATGACCAGAACTGACACAAACAAAGCAAACTACCCAAAGCGCCATTCACGGACTAACCCCAATGAACGCCATTCGGTTTCCCAACCTGTCGACTGTTGAAAAGATCTACGACGTGGGAACTTTTCTCACAGATTCAGGAATCTAACAAGACAAACAGGTACAATTAAGACTCGAATGACCAAGAACCAACACAATAAAGCGAGCCCAGCTGTGGAAAAATAGCCCAATGAGCCAGCTCATTGGTTCCTGACAATTCAAATATTTGAGAAAGAATCTCAAACTTGTGAGCTTTTTTCTCACAGAGTCGAAATCTCGAAAAGACAAGCAGTGCAATTATTGAATGGCGAGAACGACTAAACAAGTGAAACTACTAATGCTTTCTAAAGCTGGAGCTTCATAAACCAAATGATCAGGTTTCTTTCAGTTGAGCGGTTGGGAATAATTCTCAAATGATTCAGAACCTTCCTCAAGGAGTGTAGGAATCCTAACAAAGCAACGGTGAACCAGATTCTCAGCTCGGATGGTGAACTGACAAAACAATCGGATGTTTTCTAAATCCAGGCTGCCGTGACGTGAGAAGGCAGAGGCTCTCCACGTGGCGTGAAAACCGGTTCAAATGGTTGAGAAAAACATAAAATTTGGACAGAAATATCCATAAAGAATAGAGTGGAGCGGGGTCTATTTCTTACCTCTTCTAAGCAGAAAAAGAAGCGAAGATAGCATCAGAAAAATCATCAAGTAAGTGGGAACTGGGAAGGAGTGCCCCTCAAAGGTCTCTTCCCTTTGATCTTTTACTCTCCTTTTGTACCGATTCCCACCTCAGCCTGCGAGGCCTATCTGGTGTTTTCCGCAGCTAGCTTTGGAAAGAGCTTAATCAGGTCTCGGAGTGCTTCCTATTAACTCCCTCCATTGCCATGCAAATTTGAATATCTTAAGTTTCGACTTGCTTCACCTAGTATCACATGGATTCATGGTGGGCTACATCAACAAGCCAGGCCCAAATGGACCCACAATGCGCCCATGGTCGGAGCTGGAGCTTATGGACCTTTGAGACCATATAAGTTTGGGCTCCAAATCCTAAAAACGGCTGGCTACACAAGGCGGCCCAGGCTAACCGGTTGAACCCCGGTTGCGGTAGTCGAGCGGTTGAGGAAAATTATAGGCTGACATAATGTTCCTGATGATTACAAAACACTCATCTTACACTCGCGTCGGTTGTCATTTTCACATTTATTTTGTAATAATTTTATAGTTTTTGCTAGATCCACGATTTTGTATGCAGTGATTCTGGTTGATGGGCGTAAGGCGGCTTTGGAAGGCGGTTTTGGAACCAATGGGAAGGCGAGGCAAGGAAGTGGCTGTCACGTCGCGCCCGTCACCGTGAAGGCGTCGGCTCGAAAAATCTGCACCTCATCTTTTAAAGGAGATACGAATGGCTCGAGAAATTAGGGTATCGGGAGCGTGCGAGAAAAAGGCGCGGAATTCGGAAGCGGTCGGCGGAGATTTGGAGGAAGTGCTCGGGATTTGGACGTTTCTATGGTTGGATCTTGTTTTTGGATGTCTTGATGATGTATTTTTCTTTGCTACCTGAACTGATCTTTTAAGACAGATGTGCGATCCTTTGCAGTTCTGTGATTGCATCACTAATGGATAGAAGCGATCACTGTGTTGATTATTAGTTTGTCTATATCCTCCTGTATTACATTCTGTGATAATCATGCAGTATTGTTGTACTAATCTTGGAGATCAGATTCGAGATATGAAATTATTCGAGGATCTGGGTAGGAAGTAGCCTTTAGATTCAGTTCAATAGAACATTAATTGAAGGTAGCATTGGGGTTAGAACATTTAAGCATTTCGAGATACCCCGAGTCGAGATAGAGATATCTTTCAGTTCTATTCTGAGATGGCGGATATACCTCGAGAGGATATCTCGTGAGCAAGATCACCGCCATTGACATATTTACAAATATATTGAATAACAATATCTTTAGAAAAGTAATCCATTGAGCGCGTGATGGGGAGATTTAACCTAGGCGCCAACACCATTAATTCACGGAATCAATAGCTTAGTTGACGGATTTCCTTACTTAAAATTTTACCTAGAATCAATTATTGAATGTTAATACACGAAAAGCAGAACCTCGTAGTCAATTCACTACCTTTTACTGTGGATCGATATCAGATGCGTTAAGTACGCACTATATTACTTGAGACTCACATTGTTGCGCTGCGCACATGAAGCATTCATTTACAGCGTTTTCGGCTTTGTCGGTTCCACTGAAGAGTGGAGACCAACAAAAAGCGATTGCACCATTCCAAGTACGGATGAGAGAATATGATGAAACAAGCTCAAGTGCTCGAATTTGACATATACAACAAACTTTGAGGAGGCTAAAACCTCGAGGGCTTACTTGCTTCCTGCTTGATGCAAATAACTAAAAAAATAAGCCATGATGACACTCTAAAGTGAACTACATACACTCAGGGACCACATACAAGCCCACCGAGGCTCGAGAGATAGACTATGCCTAAAAGGGCCACTAATGTGGTGTTATATGAAGACGATGGGTGAGTGTAATGACTACCATAGGATAAATGCAAGTGTTGAGGGGCAAGGTGAGGGTCCACAAATATGCCCCCTCTTGAGTAAGTGAATGAGCAGTGAATCGTGGGTGCGAAGTGCAAGCGTGCGAGAATGAAATGAACTCTAGTGAAGAGACAGATGACTTGACAATTTGTCCCCTTACCTGAATGCGAAGGTTGTGGAGCGAATTAAACTCACGTTAGGAAGGACTTAAGATAGCCGAGTCTGATGCACTAGGAAAATAGGTTATCAGGGCTCAATGTCGGAGAAAAGATAATGAAATGGGATGCCGGGAGAAGATGAGGAAATCAGGGCAAACCTTCAGGAGAAGGTCAGGAGCAAGCACCCGGAAAAGATAAAATTTGGGTGGAGAATGTCGGAAAAGGTAGGATCCGAGGCCCAGTGGGAATAGGGAATCAGGTGAGTGGGATCAGTGGGATCAGACGGGGAAATGCTAGGGAGGTGAAATACGGCAGTGGGAAGAAAGGTAGAATCCGGGTGGTACGGGAAGGAAAATCCGGTGAAGTCTTAGGAAAAGGTAGGATCTAGGCGATGTTAGGAAGGTGGGGACAGATGATCTGGGAAGGTAAAATCGGGTGTTGCCGGAAATGGATCAGGGTGAGTCTGGGAATGGGGACCAGAATGATGGAAAGGTGGGATGAGGAGAGTCTGCAGGAAAGGTGGGATCGATGCAGGGAGGTAAGAGACCGGGTGGTACGAGAAAAGGTAGGATCCGGTGAGTCTTAGGAATGGGATCAGGGAGTACGGAAGGTAGGATCCGAGGAGAGTCTGGGAAGGATGGATGAGATTGAAATTACCGGGAAGGTAAAATCCGGGTGATCTGGATCTCAGGTGATCTGGAAGGTAGAGAATCTGGCGAGAGTACAAGAAGAGTCAGTGATCTGGAGAAGACGGATGGCGGTATGGGAAAAAATAGAAATCTGAGCGGAAGTACCAAGAAGGGCCGGATGAAATGCAGGGAGGAAGGATCGAGAGAAGAGGGTAGAATCTAGGGCGATCTTAGGAGAACCACCAGATAAAGGGATAGGGATGCAAAACTAAGGCTCTAGGCAGACTCATTGAATGGGGATGACCCCAAAGAAAACGAAACCTAAGGCATAATGGAGACTTAGGATGTAACCGTTGAATGCGACCTTGATGACAAAAAATTATGCCCAGTGTGACTTATCGAAAGTGCTAATAAAATGACAAGCGAGAAAACACCATAACCCACCACTAACTAAGATGGAAAGAAGAGTGCGCCTACGTAAGGACAATCTCACAAAATGTGAAAGAAAGAGGGTTATGCCCGGTGAGTTCTCATGTATGTCAAAATCCATAGCGCATGCGGTCAAAGTCGAGAGGAAACTGAAAACATCACAATCATTCATTCATGAAATATCATCCATTTTATTTCACAACATCAATATCCACAAAGCCGATATGGGGTATTCCCGGTGTGCACATCGATATGCAAGTACCTCGATAAAAAACTTTGAAGTAAATTTAAATTGAATTGTCTGAGCAATGAAACCGAGGCAACATATGGGGGTGTGTGCGGTGTGCACCCTGACCAGGTTAATGATGTGAGCAAATCTTACCTGACACTGAAGAGGCTTATGGCGTATAGAAGAAACCGAGCGTAACGGTATGCTCAAACTTTGATGCCAAAACATCTCTAGTGAAATAATTTCCATTTTGCATCAAAGTAAGAGCTGAAGCAACCACGAAAAAGATGGAGATATGCCAGGTGTGAATATTAATGGCTTGTCAACTAAGATATCAATGGCCCCGATTCTCGTATCATCACATCTAATCATGGATTTGAGGTAAACAGCGAATGGAGAAGCAATATGTGACCCTCGATACTCCCCGAAACGAGAGACTGTCAACATCCGGCACTCAATGGTAAACCAGTTTGTAAAATTATAAAATGTAAGCAAACAAGGATCATGGTCTGGGGCGATTCTTGACTCGGACGCAATGTAGACGGGGAGGTGAGGTGAACAACATGATGGAAACAAAGGCTAAATACCCAGCCATCTTTTTTAGGCCACATCGTGGAATGTCAAATATCAAAGGATCATGTGAGCAAGGTGACTCAACCAACATCCAAATGAACAATGTGAAATGACAAGTGAAGTGCACCGAAGGACACATCGCTTAAGAAGCGAGATGACGATCAATAAGAGTATAAGAAGACTGAAAGGGATAAGAAAAATGATGAATGGATAAAACAAAAAAACAAAAAAAAAAAAAAAAAGGAAGAAACAAGATGGGATACAAATGTGGCAATGTGTGACAACGACGAACAACTCATCCCAGGAATGTCAAGTCAAAGCAAGTCACTATAAGATGGGAGTGTGGTGATGCGAGTAAACGATCCGGGGACCTAGTGCAGAAGCAACCCAAACCTCTACCCAATGTGTTACCTGAGGATCCATGGAAAAACCGTGCAGCAATGCTTTTCACTCAGCCTCGGAGAATGAAAATAAAATCTCTCTGAGCCTAAATGGGTAACGAATATCAAAACGAACACATTATTTTTTATTTTTTTATTTTTCGTCGAACAGTGAGTCGAATGCCATGCTGCAGCACAATCCAGCAGGAAGAACCTTCATACCTCAAGCTAATGGTCCTCTCAACCTAAAGATCCATATCAAAACCTCATAGGCGAGCAGAGAGTGTGACTGACTTTGGTAGTAACTATGGGATGAGAGCACGTCATCATCATATGAAACGAGAATAGGAATGATAGAAACTAGACTCAAAGATAGATGGTATGAAAATGCAAAATGGAAGAAAAGAAACAGAAAGCAATGATGCGAGGAATGAACAAACGAAGAATGTCACAAAATATCATGTACTCACATATCAAATAATAAATAAGAAAAGCGCACGAGAGACAGGCTGACCAGTGAAAGAAGTATACAGATTTGAATGAAAGAATAGGCCATAATAAGCCAGCGTGAGGCTCAAGGAATTAATAGGATATATCAATGTATGGGTGTGTAATGGGAATATGGCTACTCAAAGTAATGGCCACCATCCACGTGCAAATCTACATGCATAAACTTCTTTAGCTGATCCACATTGACTGGCTCCGTGAACTGATTTCCGTCCAAGTCTATCAACCAGGCTGCTCCCTCTTGAGTCAGATCTCGGATGACATAAGGCCCGCTCCAATTCGGTCTAAACTTACCTCTAGGGTCGTTGATCAATCCCCTGAGGACCTTCAAGACTAGGTCGCCTTTTGAAACTTCACAGGCTTTGACCACTTTTTCCAAATGCACGGTCATTTTCCTGCGATAAGCTTTGAACATGATGTGCCACTTGTCCTCCTCTCGTCAAAGGTGATCCCGATCCTCGCGGTGACCCATTCGGTCTTAGATATGCGATAATGCTACTCTCAAAGTCCTATCTGATTTCAGGCCTTGCTTTGCCTGCCATATACGAGTAAGGTGTAGCCCCGGTTAGGGTGAGATGTGCAATAGAAGCTACAATGCGAAGGGCTACCGACCAATCCCAAGCCATGAATATCTCATCTCTTGAATGCTCAATCAAATGTAAACCCCCCGAGAATGGAGGTACAACTCTAGTGTCATGAGTGGGTGGCGGGTGCAGCCAGTCACGGAAGGGCGATCCTAAATCCTTGAGCCAGTCAATCCAAGTCACAGGTGGCGTGCTTGATGCAGCTGTTATACGTATCATGACCCGGCTCTTTGATGTCGCTGTGAAGATGCATGAATCCGGTGGGGTAGAAAATTTTGTAGTGGAATTGATCACGGGTGGTGGTGAATAATGACCCCCTTGACGATCTGCACAAATGCTCGGCAGTGGCATCGAGTTGTGTAAGCGCCTGGCCGCTCAGTGGAGGCGGTGCTCCTATCTTTGGAGCCAGTGAGTGTAGCCCCAGAGTGGCCTCTGAGGCGCTTGTGCCAGCATATCTTGGCTGTGTGTTGTGCAAAATGTAAAAAAGTAGGCCCAAACTGAAGATCAGGCCCAGTACATCTTGATCCCACCACATCATGGTAAAGGGTGTGCGGCACCAGCTGGAGGGGTGACGTGGGACACATTGTGCTGTCGCCTTAATGCACCAACATCGATGGTGCAGGTCCTGACCTGGCTTCTTCCTTAGAGTCTACGGGGGAGGTAAGCGCCAATCACTCTAGATATGCCCTCCTCAATACCCAGTAAGGCGTGAACGTGATCGAGTAAATACGGGAAACCCATGAGATGCTATGCTTGAAATTTGAAAGTGCGCATAATCATGCTGATCTGATCGCTCAGAGGTCTATCTATATGTAATATCTTCTCTCTCTAGCGGGAGACTAAACAGTGTTGACTCCATCAGGCCTGCTGAGGGCCTCTAACTCTTCAGGGATCACGACCACTACAATATTAAAGAATAAATGCAGTAAAATCTTGTCTAAATCGGCTTCACATGTCCCTGGCAGAGGGTCAATGATGCAAACCCATGTGACGACACCACTTTCGCTGACAGGAGGAAAAACATGATCATGCGTGCCTCATCAAATCCTGCTGCATACTTGTGTGTATAGCTAGTGATCTTGAGGCACCCTATCAGAATATTACTCTCGATGTCCGGCATGCGGAACTGGTAGCAAGGCTGCCACTAGAGAGATTATCGCATATCCGTCCCAACCCTATAACTCCATCGAAACATGGAGACACGATCCTCTGCTCAATCCTATCGTCTGAGCACAGTGTCATCAATAATCGGTCTTGGGGGTCCTGACGAAATGTGGCATGGTCTCGATCGACCATGTAGAACCACCAAAGCTCCAACTTCTGAGGGCTGATTAGACGTGGTGGTGGTGGAGGTGAACTATAGTCCTACTGTCTGAGTGGGTCAGAGATAATGGTGGGGGTGGTGGAGGTGAGCAGTGTCTTCTTTGTCTGATGGAGTCGAATGATGGTAGTGGTGAGCCAGGTGGGGGTAGAGTCATGCGGGGTGCTCCCGAAGTGCGATGGTTGGGCACGATGCCCCATCAATCCTGCATTGGTCCATCTCATCCGGAAGATGCCATGAGTATCTATGTCTCAGCGATTGGTCGTAGTAGTGTCTTGAGGGTCCGTATCTCTACGATTTGATGCTCTTGCTCCCTAGCGGCATGTGGATGCAGTTTCTAACAAGTCTACCTCCGATCCGGATCCAAGCCCAGGAACCCAGGTCGCTCTTAATCAACAATCCTACAAAAGGAAAGGGGTAATTAAGTCCCTATGACTATCAATCCGGAAATCAATCCAGTAATGCAATCCCATAATGAAATCCTCTAAGGGAATGGGTTGACATGTATCATACATTAATCGATATGTGGCTCCACATGCGGGCCGGTCGACATGGTAATACCTTAGGGGTAAGATGGCTGAGAAGCTAACAAAGAAGAGAAAACCAGTCCTAAGGCTATATGATTTGTACCCACAAGGATACACAACTTTGAGATCTAATCAACAATCAAAGTGACACCTTGCCCATGTATCCATGAAATCAGCTAGAGCTATACATGTCTTCATTGCTCGAACATCGAGTCATCTCCCATAGTATCACCACATCAATAAAGCCCTTATGCTAGACCTATTCCAAACCCCTAGCTTGGTGAAAGCAAACGGTTGGGAATAACCCAGCGGCATAAGCAATCCAGAGAATGGCCGACCAAGACTCGTGATTACAGACCAAGGGATGCACATACTTGTGAGCCTGGCTGTGGCGATCGTACGGGAAGGAGCAGTCATGCAGCAAACAATCATGCACAAAGAGCAAGCCTATCAAAATCTACACATTCGATCCTCTAAGCTAATCCCAAATGTTATAGCTAGATACCAATTAATAATGAGAAAGCATGCTATAGTCGACGGTGAACACACAACATCAACAAATCACAAATGCAAGCAAATACCAATCAAGTGTATGATCATCAATTATCTCGTAACTGATAGCCTCACGATCGAAGGCCATGTGCTTCAATATACACAACAAGTTCAAGCTTGATCCTCTTTAAACCCCGGAGGTGCGGATTCGGTCCGCAGCGGAGTACCAATTTGTGGACCACACCCGATCCACCGGGCCGGCTTCGCTTTTTAAATGGAAGGAAAATGTGGGTTGATTTTGAATTTTAGAAATCGAGTCCTCGAGGAGGTGATTTTTCACTAAGGTCACCACTTACTTTTTGTTGTTATTTTATAGAGAAAACCAAGTGAAGAACAAAAAACCCCGGTAGCTCGTTATGGAAAAGGTAGTGCGAAGCTAGATTTCGGGTTCGGGGTGGGGTTACCTATCGGGAAGGTACCTCATATGAGGTAGCACCCCTCTAGGCCCAGAACTCGGTCTCTACTAATGAATTGGGTATGTGGGAGCATATGGGTCAGAGATCAGATAGTCTCCTAGGCTAAACATACAACCGTCGGACGACCCTAGGTAATTTATCTAGCATGGCAAAACACTCAACCAAAGGGCAAATAGCGTGTACCTATGGTCCTGACCAAAAACTATCGAAGGTTAGTAACAAACATAGCAAGCGCCATGACACCCAAACACAAAGCTTGGCCATGTGAATTCATTGCCCAACATTAAAGCACATACACTTTGTGGTCCCTAGCAGCGCATAAGAGAGTCGGTCAAAGGCTCAAATCATCTAAGTGTAAGTCAGAACACCGTATGCGCATATGAAAATAATACCAACGCCCTAGCTTATGTACTCAGAAGTCCCTAACCATGCACGGCAAAGAATAGGTAGGGCAAATAGTACATCATACATCATGCATTTAAAACCAAATATTGGATCCCATACCGAGAAAGGAAGCATCTTGAAAGGAATTAAGTGGTTTGCTTACTTTAGCACACATTCCCTTTAAAATCCTGAAACCAAACCATATACAAATCCCACATTGCCCACTACCCACTTTGTTCAAGCGAAGCGAACTCGGACCTAAAGTCAGCCCTACGAGGTTCCTTGGGGCAACTAAGAGTACGCCATGATAGATTCGGAATTGAAACATGCTAAAATGTTTTGCCCATGAGGAAATTTGTCTTACGTGGCCAGGTTGAATCGGTTCTCCAGCAAGTCCAAACGATTGAGAAAAATTCCCGAAACTTTGTTAGAAAATACCTCATGGAGTCAGGAGTCCAAAAAACAAGCGGTGCAATTCTAACTCTGAATGTCAGAACCCAATATAAACAAGCAAAGTACCTGTTGCCATTTAGGAAAACCTAGCAAATGTGGCAAGCTGGATTCGGTTTCCCAACACATCCTAGACTATTGAGAAAAGATCCCAAAATTGTCACAACTTTTCTCACAGAGTCAGGAATCTAACAAGATAAACGAAGTGCAATTCCGACTCCGAATGGCCAAGAACCAACACAAACAAAGCAAACTACCCAAACTGCCATTCGGGAAAACCTAACCCAATGAACCGGCTCATTCGGTTTTGCTTGATCCTAGACTGTTGACAAAAGATCTCAAACTTGTAAGAAATTTTCTCACAGATTCAGGAATCCTAACAAGACAAGCAGTGCAATTCCGACTCGAATGACCAAGAACCAACACAAACAAAAGACTACCCAAGCGCCATTAGGAGAAAACCTATTGATGAACGGCTCGTGCGTTTCCCAACCGGTCTGACTATTGAGAAAGATCTCAAACTTGTCGAACTTTTTCTCCACGAGTCAGGAATCTAACAAGACAAAGGGTGCAATTCCGACTCGAATGACCAAGAACCAACACAAACAAACGAGACTACCCAAAAGCTGGCATAAAAAGCTGAACTTCATAAACCAAATGATCCGGTTTCCTAACCGATTGGGCGGTTGGGAATAATTCTCAAAATGGTCAGAACCTTCCTCAAGGAGTCAGGAATCTAACAAAACAAACGGTGATTGATTCTCAGCTCGGATGAGTGAGAACCAACCAAAACAATCCGTTGTTTTCGTCGGGATTTGCCAGCGAAGCGTAGTAGAACTCACGTATGAGCGTGGCAGGTTCAAATGGTTGAGGAAAAACATAAAATTTAGTTAGAATATCCCTTAAAGAATAGAAATTGGGCAGGGTCTATTTCTTACACTCTTTCACAAAACGAAGAAAAGAAACCAAGATAAACATCAGAAAAATCATCAAATGTCCAGGAGCAGGAAAAGTGCCTCAAGGTCCCTTCCACTTTGATCTTTCTACTCCTTTTGTACCGATTCCCACCTCAGCCTCTGAGCCTATTGGTGTTTCCACCTTCAAGCTTTGGAAAAGAGGCAATCGGTCGAGTTAGCTTCCACAATAACTCCCTCCTCATTTTCCATGCAAGTGAATATCTTCGTTTAAAGCTTGCTTCACCTAGTATCCACATGGATTCATGGTGGGCTACATATAACCAAGCCAAAGGCCCAAAATGGACCTAATACCTTGCATGGTCAGTTTACGGGCTTATGGGCTGAACCATATAGGATTTGGGCTCCGAAATCACAAAAGCAGCTCCCGCACAAAGGCGGCTGGAGCTAACGGTTGAACGGATGCGACCAAGCGAGCGGTTGAGGAAAATTTTAAAATTTTGACAGAATGTTCCCTGAAGGGTGGGAGACCAACAAAAAAATGATTGCACCATTCAGATTAAGGATAGAGATATGGTCGAAACAAGCTCAAGTGCTCGAATTGACATACTCTAATAAACTTTGATTGAGCTAAAACGAGGGCCCCCACTTGCTTCCTATAGTACGATGCCAATAACTAAAAAATGAGTCATGACACTCTAAGTGAACTACATACGCCTCAACGGACCACATACAAGCCCACCCGAGGCTCGACGGACTAGGCCTAAAAGGGCCTTAATGGTGTTATATGAGAACGATGGGTGAGTGTGACACCCATAGGATAAATGCAAGTGTTGAGGGGCAAAATTGAGGGTCTACACACCCGACATCCGTTACCTCGAAAAACGTAAAATTTTGATAGTCTCATAATTCGACGAAATTCGACTGGAGTGCTAGATTTCGCGAGATGATTCCAATGATGTAATCCGTTTCGTCATCCAAGATCTAGAAAAAATATAAGCTTTTCCTCTTAGACTATTTGACAGAGTCTTTTTGTTTTACCATTTTTGAAAATTTTAAATTTTAAGATTTTCATGGGTTCCCATAACTATTAGAGTTATCCTTTCATCCCTTTTCCTTGTTCCATAAAGTTAATCCTTACCTCAGCCTTCTTCAATTGAAAAGATGGAGTTCTATCTCGACATTATCATCCAACCAGCAAAAGCCATGATAAATAATTTAGGAAGAAAACATGATCTCTTGATTTTGTTTTATTAGAGGATTAAAATCTCATTATATTAATTGTTTGGATTCTTGTTTTAGTTTTTTGTTCATGAATGTTTCAATATGATAAAGTTGAAGGGTGCGTGTTTAATTGGCGGAGGTTATCGGAGAGAATATATTTATTTCTCTCTATCTCTAATTGTAACGGAACGGACTACTTTACATATAAATATAAGTTAACTCTATTTCCCAGTGTTACAGAGATCCCACCCTTTATGTGGCAACAAATTTTCATGCTTGTCTTTGTATTTGTACAATTCAATTTGTTGTATATAAATATTTTCTTGCAAACTTGACACCTCATCTTTCATTTTCAATCATTTATCTGCTCTTCAACATTTACACATTGATTTGTTGATGTTTCATAGTGACTGTTTGTGGGATTGTGGCTATAATTGGTTATCTATAAAGAAAATCTCTTATAATTATTTTGTAAACATATATTATTAACATTTTGGTATATTCATGTTCTTCAACACGCTATCAAAACCGAAAGATGAGATTAATTTTGGTACTCTAATTTAATGGAAAATTAAATTACAAATCAAATTTAAAATTTTGACTAATCTTTGTAGGTAATGAGAAGGAATCATCTTATTAGGGAAAAGTATCAACAACGGCACTAAAAACTTAAACACGAAACGTGTATAAAATAACAAGTACCTAAGTGCGCAGTGCTTTGTCTAGTGACAGAACAGAAATGTCGAAAATATTTAATTACATATTTTGCTGATATGGCCAAAAATAAGGAGTGTACCATTGGATCCACCAGGACTAACGACCTGTTATTATATAAGGTGCAAATGAAATTTATATACATCTTGTATTATTGATGAATATTTTACCATTTACATTATAAATTTAACATTATTACTTTATTTTATTTTTCAATAATCGCACCATATTTTCAAAGAAATTTAAAATTAAAATTATTTGATAATATAAAATATTAAGATAATTTTTAATTATAAA
This sequence comes from Tetrastigma voinierianum, assembly GCA_016808115.1. NCBI lineage: Eukaryota > Viridiplantae > Streptophyta > Magnoliopsida > Vitales > Vitaceae > Tetrastigma > Tetrastigma voinierianum. The sequence goes on from JAEQBH010004109.1 coordinate 448,229, forward strand.
TTAATATTAATATAGAAATATTCACATCACAATTGCAAAATTTCATAAATCAACACTTATATAAAATATTTTGTGTAAATGTAAAAATAATTTATTTATAATTTTAAATGTGGAATTTAAAAATGTTTAACAAAATAATTGAAGTAAAAAAAACAAAATTAATCTTATTTCTTAATAAATAAATATAAATATAGATTAAGAAAACAAATATTTTTTACAAAAAAGTTAATTGCTATTATCATATCTATTTAGTTTTATATATCTCATTTTAATACCCATAATATACAATATTTTGAATTATTTCATTATCTACGTAATAATAATAATAAGGGAAAAAATAAAATACTATCCGAATGTATAAATAACATATTCAATTTTATGTAGCCCCACAAAAAGCGAGGTGTGCGTTTGACAAATCAATCGTGAATATTATTGGATGTTGAATAACTTTCGACACCACTCATGAAAATCGCCAATCTCGCTGTCTGGGGAGGCTACCCAAGAAATGCAAGTTGTTACGATCACTTGGCAACATGTCCCAATATTTTACAAAGGCCACTGCAAGGTCCATATACAATTAAAATGAGTAAAAATGGTCACGTGGGCCCATGATCAATACTCACTAAAAATATCCAACCAACTATATTACATGGTTCAAGAGTTAATAAATCACTCTTACTTCAAACATATAGTTAAATTTACAATTCTAATACATGTTATACAAAATGAAAATGCCAAAGCCACATGTCGACTTTCTTCTAAACGACCTCACAATGAGTGTCGCCTTCCCGATGGCTCACATGTACTGAAATAATATTTCCTCGACGAGGTGAGTAATGCCCGGTAGTGATAATTTCCTGGGTTACTCCCCCACTAAGATACATGTGTAATGTCGCTGGCAACCAATCACACTCAAGTGAAATACATGATCCTACTTGAATGTCTACATACGCATTCTCATGTCTCGAGTCCTCATGAAATCATATGTCTGCAAAAGCCAAAATCAGAAAAATACAGGTTTTAACAAAACTTTTTTGTTCTTGAAAAGCAACTAAGGATTTGGGTAATTTTATTGGTTTCAACCCACTGGTAATTTGTTCGGATAACCTTAAGAGCAATTCATGGGCCCCTCAGACATCGAATTGTTGGACAATTTCAAACATAATTCTCAGGAAAATCTTATTAAATTCCTTTCCTGAAACATTTTTCCTTTTTATTTTCATCATGTCATGCACTCCTCCTAATATTCTAGGGTGCCCAGTGCATATGGAATGCATTATCTTAATTCCAACAGCTCATACTAATATATAAAACATGTATATCGTTAACATAATTAATTCCACCATGATTCATGTTATTAAATTCATCAATAACGCAGGAATTGGCTCACATGTTCAATTAACAAATACAAACAATTCATTTGAATCACTCAACAACATAAAAATCACACCAAAATCACGTGAACAATGACCCTCGGGTTGGCGCATTCCTGACCATAATTAAGGGATTTCGTCACTCGGTTCACGACTTTTGAGACCGATAACACGACCTTGGGCACAAACAAATCCTCATGTAAAATGGTCGTGGCCAAAGAATAACGAAGTGGAAAGATCCCTACCTCTTGGAGTTGTTGGAACTCCACCAAATGTCGGTGCTCACGGCGTGGCCCTCGCGTAGATTAGGCTTCGTTTCTTACTCCGTCGAGCGACCGATTCGAGCGTGAAATCACAGAGAGGAAGTAGCTCTCTCTCTCTCTGCCTAAAACACCGAATCCACCTCACTACCGATTTTTGCTTTCCAATGGAGAAGATGACTATTCCTTTTTTTTGTTTTATTCACTTAACATTTCAATAATTCCCATTTTGTCATTTTGTCTTGATTTTTGACACATGAAACAATCTAAATGAATTCATTTTCATCTCTCTCTCAATCATCTGACATAGGTCGCATGGGTATGTAGTATGTGACTTTTTCACATCACATGTCTCTCTAGAAACGTTCTGACACGAGCACCGTTAATATAAAAACGTGAAGTGGCATGCCGAGAGTGACGAAGTCGGCGTGGTGGCCCCAGATTTTGCGAGATGATTCCAACGGTGAAATCCATTTTTTCATCCGAGATCTAGAAAAAATTTCGGATTTTGGCCAAAATTAACATTTTACCCTTTTCAAAAAATTAGAATTTTCTCGGGTTTTACAATTTAATAATTAAATGATTATCTAAATCCATTTGATTTTAATCTTAACCTCAATTAAAATCTAAATCATTTCTCATTATCTATATAAAAATAATATTTGTATCAATAATTACAAATTAATTAATTAAAATAATTACTCATTCAATTTATAGAATAATATTTAATGTAGTAATTATAAATTTAATTAGTAATATTAAATAACTATAATATATGTATTTTACTTATTTTTTCATTTTTAAATTTTAATAAGTATTTTCACCAAATATTTTTGTAAAAATATCAAGATATTCTTACAGTATTTTAGATATATCCGTAAAATCTAATTATCGATATATCTGTGTTTACCTATATTTTGATAATTGGTCGTGAATAAGTAATAAAGTGAAAAGTAGAGTGTCGAACTCATTCTATTTAGATGGACAAATATAGGCTGAAAATAAGATAAACTAGCAAGCAAAATATTACCCTAAATTACCAATGAAGACTCAATGAAGAAAACCTAAAACAATCTAAAAACCCTAGAGCATCAATTTCACCAAGATTATAATTAATTGAAGGAATTTGGATTTAAATGACTGTTTTGCTTACTTTTTGTTAACGGATATCACTTTAGTTTAGTAGTGATCTCCAGTTTTCAATACATCTCTTGAAGGTTAGGTCAAGGTCATATTGCCTAACCACTAAACTCAAAAGTCATTAACCTTAAGAATCATGCTTACCATGTTAAACCTTAGGATATCTCTATCTCTAGGCATTGAACAATTATTCATATTGGTCCCCTACGAAATTTGGCTTCTCATCCTAAATTTGAAAGCAGATAATCAAATAGGTAGTGATTAGCAAACTATTTGTAATGAAAACAAAATGAACTATCCAATTAAATAAACAACTATATAAGAGTTAATCCAAAGTTCCGACAATCAAATCAAATCAAGGGTACATCATAGCCCTAGGAAACAAACTAAAACATACAAAGAACAAAGAAAACATAGGGTAGAAAACAAGAAACTTTCTAGGTTTTGATGAAGAATTTACGTCTCTCTCGGATCTTGTCGGTGAGGCTTCAATTTGACCTCGAGACTCTCATCATCGTTCCCTAGTCTCCAACTCCTCTCCCCTCTGGCCTCCTTAAGCTCTAGGGCTCATCCCCTTCTATAGATTTAAGGTTAGGGGTCGAAAAATACAAAGTTTTTGGGTGTGCAACGTCAGTGACGTCACAACGTGAGCTTTAACGTTGGTGTTGTGAGTCTCGGCCCCACATTACGATCGGCAGTGAACAGTTTCGATAAAATTTTAGAATCAAATGTGAAAGTTTAAATTTTTATCCTAAATAAAGCTAATGAAGATATTTGATAGAGAATGTTTGACTTGTGAAGATATTTAATCAATTTATATCGAGTATCGATATCGTTTGGAAACGAAATTTCAAGATTTTATCGAAAATCGGCGATATTTCAGATTACTCTGATAGTTTTTTGATAGTCAACTTGGTAATCTGTCAGCTTATTCAAAATTTCACAAAATCTAGTCAAAAGCTAGTCCAAAGCTATATAAAGCGAGCTGTTGTTCACCAAACCATCTAGCTTTGATAATTACAGGCATTCAAACAATATATTTTAGAGATAAATTATCTGCCCTTTTTTAATACATTAATATTATTTTCAAGAATTATGTTTAAAATTTTCAAAATAATATATATTAAAATTGTTCCATAGATTGATAAGATAAAGTATTAATATATTTTAATTTATAAATTAATAACGGTAATAACAATAACTTATTTTTATAGATAAATCAATAATATATATTTAAAATTTTAAAATTACAATTATATTCGATAATTTTCTAAAGATAATATGTTAAATAAGAAACATAATTATAATAATTTTTTTGACAACGTAATTATAATAATAATTTATTGTTAATGGCTAAATTCTAATAATATTTATTTAAATTTTAATATTATAATTATTTTCATGATAATTTTTTAAAATATAAACATTATCTTTTTTGAGAAAATTATTTTTTTAAAGTATTTTCATAACTTTATATAATTTTCGTTTTATATATATTTATATGTAAAAATATTCATAAATATAACTCTCTTGTCAAGTAAAATCTAAATCTTAGATATATCGTCGAAGCCGGAATATTTTTATCCTTGAGGGTAACAAAATGAGAATAGGTTTATAAAAATGAAATGGGTCAAGATAGAAGACCTTTTGTTTATTGATACGTCGCTGTTCCTATTTGTATCATAAGTGAAGATGCAGATTTTCTTCCTTTAAATAGAAAATTTGAGCTTGTTTATCGTTTTTTAAAACTGTTTTCTGTTCTAAAAAAACAAAAAGAACAAGGGAAGCGATGTAATCTATTTTTCACAAAAGAGTGTTCTACTAGGGTGGACTCAGACCTTTAATTGAAATATTTTATCATTTTTATCAAATATTTTTTAAATTGGAAAACACAACTCAAATAAATTGAGATGGACCTTATAACATAGTTTTTCCCAAAAAAATTTCAGTTAGATCAGCATGAGTTGTGGGAGTCACATGCAGTTGATTAGTGACAGGCAAATGGAACCGTTGTTCCTTGTATTATAATCCATGGAGACCTGTTCCCACTGTCATAACGGAATCTGTTTCTCTATCTTTTGGACTGTTGTTTTGTGACCTGTATTTGATTTTGGGCTTATGCCCAATCCGAACTCGTGAAAGAAAAAGTTGAGAAAAAATAGAAATCTATTGTGGTAGAAGGGGTTGAACTGACATGTGCAACCCCGGATAGCCCACAATTGATGTAAAAAGTACGAGGAGCTTGCTCACTGTGGTATCAGGCCTTTATAACAGTATTTTTATCGTATCAACATATTCTCTTTGATTTTTCCAACAAGAATTTCCACGTAAATCTAGTGCTTTTATTTGTTTTCATATTCCATTATTGTCAATGGGTGATCATACTTGTGGACGAATTAAAAACTCTGCTTCCCCTTCTTTTCAGTCTTATATTAAGGTTCTGATGGCTCTCCCCTCTCTTTTACCTCTTCTCTATTCTTTTTGCCTCTCTCTATCAAATCACAACCATTTCTTTAGCTTTCTCCATCTCCAGATTCCCTATCCCTTAATTTCCCATTTTTATCATCCATTCCTAGCTTCAGTCTTTTTTCCATTTTCTCTCTTCTTGGAACATATCCTATGCTCCATGTTTTCTTGCGATCTCTTTTTAAGGTGACTGTTAGTACTCTCTCTATCCAAAGGAGGTGAAAGGTCGAGAAATTATGTATTTGGACTTTGCTTGAGGCAAAGCCAAATGGGCAGCTTCTCAAGTATGACCCTTTCTTGAACATCTCTGCTGCAATGCTCCAACTTTCCCAATGGTAGCAGCGCTTTCCCAACATGAATTTTCTGAGTTGTTGTGAAACATGGAAGTGTAGCATATATATATATATATATATAAAATTGAAAATTAATATTAACATTAATTTTGTAACCAACCTAAGTTGGGGAAATTAGTTTATCTACACGCAATAGGACTATTGTTAGAATCATATAGACATATCTTTTGGAATGGAATGATCTTTTAGACCTAGAACAAATAATATCTATTTAGGAGGAAATGAATCATCCCTAATTAATTACATTACATCAATATTTTAAAATTAGAGTGGTGATTGAATCGAAAAAGTTATCGGTTCAATGTTTGAAGTAGTTAGTTAACGGTCAGCAGTTGGGGTGAAGATTTGTAAGGTCACCCGTCGATGGTTACGATCAGATTGATGGTCGATTTAATTTTTAAAACATTGGTTAAAATTGATCTTTAGTCCCTTCAATAGAACTTTATGTATGTGTAATATGGATATTTATTTCAATTGTGTAAATGCATTTTAAAGTTTCAGGTTGGGTTACCATCATCTTTGACTTCTATAATAGGCAAAAGTCTATCCCCTCAATATTTGTTACTACATTTTCTATTTAGTGGTTTAGTTGAAAGGATCGACCAAAATTCAATTCTAACCTCACAAAATCCAGGAAAATAACCCGTCTCAAGCGGTTGCCGCACAATATTGTGCCTTAGGAGTATATTTATGTTCTTCCCATTAAACATTTTACTTTTAGCCTTAGTTATTGCAGTTAGGCTATCACAACACATAGATATAGATGATGCTACTCTCGTCCATAAAGGGATATCCGCCAATAGATTTATGAGCCACTCAGCTTTAGAACTTGTCTTCTCTTAGGCTATAAACTCAGCCTCCATCGTGGACTAAGTAATGCCAGTTTGCTTGGATGATTTCCAGCTCACCTCACTAATGTTAAAAAACGTACCCACTAGTGCTCTTTCATGTCATTTGAATCGAGATCCGGTTCCATTACTAAATCCTTTAAAACATTTAAGTCTCTCGCACAAACAATAGTATTTGGTGCCTCTCAAGTACTTAGTACTCTATGAATGGAAACCCGTTATCACGATTAGGGCTTTGGGTGTGCAGGCTCAATCTTCAATTGTGTAGGCAATGTTAGGTCTAATACAATTTGCCAAGTACATTAGGCTAGCAATTATACGAGGCATATAATTTGAGCAACACTATATTCTTTATTTTTCTTCAACCCATGTACAGGACCATAGTTGACATTGGTTTATAATCAAAGTGTTCAAATCTCCTTAGAATTCTTCAACATAGTGTTCTTGAGAAAGATTAATCCCATTAGGTGTTCTTGATATTTTAATTCCTAGAATCACCTTTGCTTCTCCTAGATCTTTCATATCAAACTTAGATCTTAGGAAACTCTTAGTCTCAATAACAACTTGTAGATTAGTCCCAAATCTAAGCATATCATAACATATAAACAAATGATAATGCATAGGTTATTTTCAACTTTATATAAGTAAGTTTATCAACACCATTAATAGAGAATCCATTAGATACCAACACATGATCAAATTTTCTATGTCACTATTTAGGTGCTTGTTTTAACCCATAAAGATATTTAACTAGCCTACAAGCTTTTGCTCTCTCCTGGACCATATACCCTTCAAGGTTTGATCCATATAAATTTCCTCCTCCTAGTTCCCCCATTCAAAAGGCGGTCTTGTATCCATCTGGTGTATCACTAGGTTATGAATTGATGCTAAAGCAGTGCCTCCTAACTGAGAAAATCCTTGTCACAAAGAGCAAAAGTATCAAAGTAATCTACACCTTTCTTTTCTTTTGTTTAGACCTTTGTAACTAAAGTGCCTTATATGTCTTAATAGACAAAAGTTGGTTTTAATTTCCTTTTAAGATCCATTTGCAACCTATAGTTTTAGCACCAGGAGGCAAGTCTACTATCTCCCAAGCAGGTTGTATGCATTATTGATTCAATTTCTACTAATGGCCTCCTTCCATAAAGGTGCATCAAGTGAAGTCATAGCTTCCTTATAGGATCTAGGGTTGTCATTGTTAAGCGCTATTTAACACGCATAATCTAGGAAAGCCCAAGTGAACTCATCACAAAACAAGTAGTATAATTATAAGAGAGTGTCGAAGCCATAGAGACTTGTGTTGCTAAGTACTAAAGTGGGTATTTCTTCTTTATTTAGATTATCAATCAAAAAACTGAATTTAAAGATCAAATAAGCGAAAAGTGGCCCCGTCTAACTCGATTCACGGAATGAAATGAGATGGATGTGTGAGTGTGTTAAGGTTTTGGTTTCTATCAAGCGATAACCAAGTAGTGGTATCAAAATCTCTCAATTGTCATATGAAAATCTAACCCAACGGCAAAAACTTCACTAATGTGTTGAAGCTCTCTCTCGAATCCACAATCTACTTTTAGGGTTTACATGTATTTTTGCACCTTTGCTCGACCTCAAAGCCTAGGAGTATCTCTCTAATCCTTTGGAGAATTATGTTGTTTCATTTAAGTCTAATCTATTACTCTCTTCTCATGTCTTGTAACAGGCCACACAACAAATTGATTGTGATCAAGTATCAATAAGCATGAAAAACAAAATGAAACAATTAGCAAATAGCATTCCACATGACAATTAAGATAAAAATCAATATCTAATTACAAGGTTCATGTTCAATCTACACCAAAAACCCCTAGCTACGAAATTAGAACATCATGGGGAGATGAGACAACATAAAATCGATTGAAAACATAAAGAAGGAAGAGAAAGCTCTAATGAGAAGATGGATCTTCAGCTCTTCAATCTTCTTCCCTTTATTGTCTTCAAGTCTCTGAGCTTTTTCCAAATTTCTTCATAAAGTCCCAAGGCCAAATCCTTACCAAGGTAGGGCATTTTTCTTTTATACTCCAGAGTCGGACTTCCAAAATTTTGATCAAAATAGGATGAAGATAATCATTAGGCCGTGATGACATGTGATGTTGTGACCTAATGTCGCGGCGTGAGCCTTATTGTAACAATTCTCTTGGTCGTCATTGTGGCCGTTAAGTCTCAACGCCAGCGATGTGAGGTGTTTGTCTTTTGCTGAGACTTCTTGGTCACGTTGCGACATCAAGCCTTGACCATCACGACATGAGATGTTATCTTCAATTGGGGTAATAGTCATGTTGCGGCGTTAAGGCATCATGTTAAATTTTCCCTTTTTGCCTCAATTTAGAGTGCTTCTAAAGGCATCAAACCCCTCGGATTTGGTCACGCAATGTAAATACAGACAAATTAGTGTAAAAAAACTTACAAGGGTGACAAAACTACGCAAAACTAGCTAAAATAGGAGGGATATAATGATTATAAAGTATACTCATCACACCCCCAAACTCATTTCCTTGTATCCACAAACAAAGGAGGAGCCTGAATACAAACATGAGATGAATAAGATGCATAGCGTGAAAAACTAAGTAAGAACACAATGAATGGGATTCTCTAACAACACACAAGCCGAAGATGAGATTCATAAGCCCTTACCATCCTTAAAGGACAAGGTGCAATTAGCATGGTAAACAAAGAAGGTCACCCCCCACATCATCAATCACCATTCTTAATTGAACTATGTGACATTTTCCTATTTAAGATCTCAATTATATACCAAATTTCCAACGCCCCCAAACTCAAACTCAATTCACTTCTTTTGAAAGAAAAGTAACTAGACAAGGATAAAGGCACCCTTTTATTCCAATAGAGTTTAAAACTAGGAAGTAGGATGAAATGCTAAGGGGTTCTAGAAAAGTTTCCATGTAGAGGGGATCCATTTGGCAAATCCTGTGAGTTGATTAAGGGCACCTGGCATTAAGTTCTCCTTAAACTTCACCCCGAGCACTCCAACTAGAAAACCCAGCACCTACTTGTGGCCAAGCTCATCTTTTGTCCCATGTAATGAGTAGTGAAGTCAATGGCTCCTAACCCAGTTAGCTTAAACATTAGGCTTTGATGAGGCCCTCGGACTATGCTTGGGATTCTAATCAAGTCAACTCACTTATTTCTCTCTTTTTCATTCTTCTTCACATATTTTTGCTTTTCTTTTTCTTTTTCTTTCTTTTGCTTATTTTTTTTTCTTTTTTTTTTGGCTGTGACACATTGGTAATCCTCTTTTGGAAAATGTCCCATCACTTGAAAAGTTAAGGTCTCTCAAAGCGAATTCAATTTCAGAAAGAGAGGTCGAAACCAAGGTATGTGAGGGATCAGTGCATGAAGTAGCTTTTGACAAATGAGGGGAAACCAATTAAGTCATCCACAACAAACATACATGATGTTCTAAATCCAGCAATACTCATTTATCCCACAATTGGCTTTTACTTTCAATTTCAGATTCATGCCTAAGCATACATGGCACAGGCTTCAAACTCTTATTTGAAACAAACGAAAGCTACTTTGAAAGGGCACAAAGCAATACACTAACTACACAACACGTATAGACAAGAAACAAACAAAATAACAATAAAGCTAACATTCTCTCTGAAGCACAAACAAATGAAGACCAAACCTGACACGCCCCAACTAACGATAAGACTCAAAGATTCAAAGACTACGAACTACACGCTTGACATGAGTGCTCTGAGGCATAACCCTACACCCCCAAACTCAATCATGGCATTGTCCTCAATGTAATATAAGTAAGTCAAGTAACAAAGGACTCCTGATGATCAGACTAATGTCTCCATGTGAATGTGATGGTGGTGGAGCATTAAAGCTATTAAGGAAAGGAGTTTATTGCTACTTGTTGTACGACTCTTCTAATTTTCAAGATATTGGCATTTTGGCTCTAATCTCCTCAAGTTGTTGGTTACACTCACTTGGAACTCTTAATGCTCATCGAAAGGCATCCACCTTTTGTGTGTAAGTTAGTGATTTAGATCTTGACCAATAAAACACCTAAGGGAAAATGATTTAGAAAAATTATCAGCAATGACCTAAATGATAACGTGAATAGGGAATTGTCATGAAATTATGGGGAGGGTACAGGTGAGAACCTGTCTCTTTCACTTGGACGAAACCTGAGTGTACTTTCACTTAATTCGTACTTAATGAATATAAATCTAAAATTCATCAATGGGCTTGATCAACCCTAGTACCTTAATCCTTGAGTTCGTTATTCAAATCCAGCCATTTCTAATGAGCATTAATCATTTGTTTCCTTTGTTTTATTTTATTTTGTTTTGAAAATATCCATCTAATCAGTGATCACTTTTGATAGTGAATAGCTTTAGTAATTTGAGGTACTGATCCCCGCCAACCTCCTTTCTCCATTAGAGATCAATATCTAGTTTTAAAATTAACCCTTTTACTTCTTATGGCTCATGCACTTGTGGAGTTTTAGGCTACTATTTTATACTTTTAATAAAGGCTAACAAGTTTTTAGGCGTCGTTATCGAGGGCGGTGTGGTTCGATTGTTTGGATCGATATTTTGGTGAAAGAAATTTTACTGCTGAGCAGATTTCTTCATTTGTAAATATTTACTTTTATTTTCATTTTCTTTATATTCAGTTTACTTATTTTGATTTTTGAGAACATGTTTGTGTTTTCATGTGCCCGGATTTACATGCCTGAAAAGCTTACATCCGAATTGTTACCTTTTGATCTAGAAATTGAAAGAACTTTGAAATTTTTGAAAAAAAACCAAAAGAAAAGCAACTCATAATGGAAGACAACTAAAGTGTTAGATATAGTGAAGGGCATGGTGACCCAAATGACACTTAGATGCAAGAACCTACCTTATGAAGGATGTTGAGACTAATGGTCGATAGGGTATTCTTGAATCGGTGACAAGCATTGAGGCTAACAATTTGGATTTAGTAAGTTTAGTTTCGTAGTACAACAACATTAATTTGGTGACGCGTCGTTTTGAAGACCAGTGGTTTCTCAGTTGCTCATTCTGTTGTTGTTTTGAGTTCGATGAATCATGGTAAGATCTTAAGTTGATTAATTTAACAATTTTTTTTCCACCTTCTCAAGAAGAGCGGATGGATTCCTCTTCTAATCTAAGGATCCTTCAGGCATGGGACTGGTTGAGCATTTTTACAAAGTATTTCCGTCTAACACATCCCAACTCAAGCGGAGATCTCTAAGTTTAAGCAATCAAAACAAAACTTTATAGGATACATGGGATCGCTGAGTTTATTAGAAAATGCCCTAACATGAATTATAATTATAGTCTCAGGGTGACATACCACATTGGGCTAAATTATTCAACAAAGAAACAGTAGATGCAGCTATGGAGTTCATTACAAGCAAAATGGATAAGGAAAGCACATTAGCTTTTGAGTTGGCTAAAATAACTACAAGCTCCTTCCAAACTTGATCAAGTGAAAACCAGTGGAATTTTAGGAAATGGATAGAGTATCTTCCTTAGAAAAGTTTGATGCCTTGATGACCAAGCTAAATCAACAAACCCCAAAGAATTTTCTGAAGAGATAGGGACTATGATGGTAAATCCAGAATTTCAAGTTAAGGATGCTAATTTGAACAGTGGGAGTTATGTTTTTGACTTCCAATGCTGCCTACTCACTATCATCAGGGATGAGAAATCATGGCCTCTTTTATGTGACTCTAAGAAAATGTTCCTTATGCTACACTTAATTTTAGCTCTAACAATGCCTTTAGGATTCAAGGCCCGGAAAGAGAATGGCTAGTTTTGAAAGTGTCCTAACTCCCTTGAATGATATGAAGAGAAACCATGATGACCAAGGCAACAAGATAGTCAACTTAGAGAAAGAATAAGTGAACATCAAGGCCTCGCTCAAAACCTTGGAAAATCAAATGGGGCAGTTAGCCTACTCAATAAAAGAAAGTTTTTCAAAATCTTTTTCGTATTGAAATACTAGAGTGTAAGGTTATAACTCTAAGAAGTGGAAAAGAACTTGGAGATTCCAAAGAAGCTAAGAAAGAGAAAGTGGAAGTTGAGAAAGAAGAAGTTAGAGTGGACAAGAAGTAGGAGAAGCAAGAGAAAGATAAGTTCACATCGGGAAAAAATCACATTTCCGGATTGTGAGCTAATTTTTTACCTCATGGAAAAAGATCCTTTAGGGGAATGTTTGACTAAATCACCTTAGTTGAAGGACTGGATTGTGAAGAAATTGTATCTGATCTTTGAATTAGAGACTATTCTTAGTCTTGAAGAAAACTGATAAGACGGTTGAAACCAGAAGAGCAAAAAGATAGCCATGGCCTAGTTCTAAAGACCTACCAAAACGTTTGAAATATGCTTTTAGGCAAAAATGATACCAAGCCAGTGATTTTATCAAATGATTTGAATGAAGAAATTGAGCATAGAGTGCTTGATGTTTTGAGATAGAAGATGGCAACATTTACATGGTCAATTGAAGATATCAAGGGAATCAGTCTCACAATCTGTATGCACAAGATCACTTATGAAAGAGAGTTAAATGCAGGTGGAACATCGGTGAAGATTAGTCACGTGATGAAAGGCATTAGTAAAGAAAAGAGTGTTAAAGTGGCTAAATTTGGATTCATTTATGCTATATCTGATAGTGCTTGGGTGAGCCCTGTTCAAGTGGTACTAAAGAAAGGTGGAGTAACAGTGGTAAAAAATTAGAAAGATGATCTTATCTCCACACGTACTATGAGTGGATGGAGAGTATGCATTGATTCTGAGAGCTCAACGAGGGTGCAGAGAATGCTTTCCTCCCATTCATCGATCAAATGTTGGACAGATTGGCTGGGCATGACTACTATTGCTTCTTAGATGGGTACTCAGGATACAATCAGATTGTCATTACCCCTGAAAACCAATAAAAGACCACTTTCACTTGTCAGTATGGGACCTTTGCATTAAGGAGGATGCCCTTTGGCTTGTGCAATACCCGGCCACCTTTCGATGTGGCCATTTTGGTTTTGGTAGAAGACATTATGGAGATCTTCATGGATGATTTTTAATCTTTGGAGGCTCTTTTGATCATTATATGAATTTTGAGTTGAATTAACAAGATGCCAGAGAAAGAACCTTGTATTGAACTGATATCATTTCATGTGGTTTAAGAAGGCATAGTATTGAGACAGCTGTATTTCTCAGGAGGGACTGGGGAAAATCTTGCTAAATTTGCATTCAGACTCTTATGCATGACTATAGTAAAGTTGTCGGGGGAACACAGGACCTGCCCAGGTTTTGCAAAAGATTCATAAAGGACTTTTCAAAGATAGCTGAACTCATGTGTAGACCACCAGAGGATGCCACTTTAGTTTTGAGGCATGTATGGAGGCATTGAAACTCAATCCATATTGGTTTTCTTGCAAATTATGACAATGTTGGGTGGAATGAATCCTTTGAGATTATGTGTGATGCAAGTGACGTTCTATTATAGCAGTTTTGGGTCAGAGACACAACAAGATTTTCAAGTCTATCTATTACACAAGCCACACATTGAATGGCATTAGAAGATTTACATAACCCTGAAAGAAAAGGTTGGTTGTGGTTTGCTCATGAAATTCATACCCACCATCGCAAACCAAAGTCTTCCTTTACATAGATCGTAACTATACGGTACCTAATGATGAAGAAAGGATGCTTGCTAAGCGAGTTGACAAGAGTGAGGTCTTATTCTCAAGAATTTGATTTGGAAATAAAAGATATGAAGTGAGAATGTGGTAGGTATTACCTATCCCATCTTAAGAGTGAGATTATTCAAGATAATACCAAGGAGATTAGTAGGCATTCGGATAAGCGACTCATGACCATAGGTGGTTTACTGCTTTGGTATGCTGACTATGTGGTGTGGCTTGTGTGCTTTCTCTGAGCTCGAGTCACAACAAAGAAAAAAGTTTTTTATTGATGTTAAATCTTACCAATGGGATGACCCTCTTCTATTCAAGAGGTGTGCGGATCAAGAGATAAGAAGATGTGTGCGGATCAAGTGATAAGAAGATGTGTGCCACAAGAAAAGTAAGATGAGATCCTAACCAAATGTCACTCTTCACCTTATGGTGTACATTTGGAGGAGAGGAACTGACTCAAATGGTGCTAATCTGCAGTTCTTTGGCCCTCTTTTCCAAAGATTGCCATTGGTTTGTCTGATAATGTGATAGATGTCAAATACTAGGCAACATCACTAGGAGAATGAGATGCCATTGAACAACATCCTTGAAGTAGAAATATTTGATGCATGGGGCATATATTTCATGGGTCCATTTCCTCATTCATTTTGGAAATATGTATATCTTGCTAGTGGTGGACTATGTATCGAAGTGGATTGAAGCTATTTCCACACCAACCAATGAAGTTAAAACAATGGTTAAGTTCATCCAGTAAGAATATACTCACCAGTTTGGAGCTCCAAGATATATTCTTGATGATGAAGCCATGTTTGCAATGAAACGTGTCTTCATTGGCAGAAGTATTGTGTGAGACATGCAAAGGGTCTTCCCTATCATCCGCAATCAAATGGACAAGTGGAAATCTCAAATAGAGAAATCAAGAATATATTGGAGAAAACAGTGAGCATGTCTAGGAAGGATTGGTCTCAAGAATATAGAATCGCCTTCAAAACTCCAATAGGCATGTCACCCTTCTGGTTGATCTTTGGAAAGCCTTGCCATTTTCTCGTTGAATTGGAACATCGTGCGATGTGGGCCATAAAAAAGCTCAATTTCAATCTCAAGGAGGTGAAAGACTACTCAACTCAATGGGTTGGAAGAATTGAGAAATTATGCTTATGAGAACTCCCGGATTTACAAAGACCAAACAAAGAAATGGCATGACAAGAATATTTTGAGAGAATTCAAGATTGTTAACCAAAGTTTACTCTGACTCTGATTGAAACTCTTTCAAGGAAGTTGAAGTCAAGATGGTCCGACCCTTATTTTGTGATATCTATTACCATAGGAGCCATTGGAGTATTAAAATCTAATACAGTGCTTGAAGAATTCCAAAGTCAATGGAAAGACTAAGAACTGCAGTGGAGAAACATGTGGAGTTAGTTGAATCAATTGACTTGAAAGAATGAGATTTCAACATGTGAGCCATTGAACCATTGGGATGCGGCTTCCTCGGGCTAACCTTACCGCTTAGAGGCTTCTTGGGAGTCAACCAAGCTTTCACGAGATCCTTTTCTCCTCTTTTTGTTTTATTTTCTTTGTTACTTTATTTTTTAGTCATTTTTAGTGCGGGATGTATATATGTGTGATGTGTTTTTTAGTGTGTTTAGTTTTAGGTTTCTTATAGATAAAGAGTATGTATTCTAAGAAGGGTGAAGGAGGTATTCATGGTGTGATTTATGTGACTTTGAAGGATAATGAGAATCTCATAATCTTGGCCCAGACAATTATGTGGGATGTTTTTGTTGGTAAGGTCTCAGAGTGAAATCAATGCTTTTTGAGGTGAAAATGAGAATCGCGAGGTTTGGAAAAGAAGCATTGAGGCGATTACAAATCAAAGAGGGACATTCCAAAGAAAAAATTCGGTTATGTCTACAACATCCCTCTCACCGATGTCATGGCATCCAAGTCCTGTGTCAAAATCTTTTCAATGATGTTGTGACATCAAATCACGTCTTGCATATCTTTTGATGTCTCATGACATCCCTCTCTTGATGCCTCAAACATCAGCCTTGTTTTACATAAGTCCTTATTGATGTTGCAACATCCATGAATTTTTGAAGATAAATACCAAACTTTCTCCCATTTTTGTATTTCAAACTCTCTCGCACCCACTTTTAATCTCCTGACTCCCAAACCTTCTTTCTTCACTCTTGCATACCCCAGCCACCATCTTCTCATACCCCATCACCTTGGATCTTCTCCCATCTCTCCATCACCCTTTCCATCCCCTTCCTTCATCACTCACCCTCCATCTTTAAACCCTAGCCTTCATTTCCACAAGGAAATCGATTCTTCGAGGTTTTCTCTATGATTTTTTGGTTTGTTTTCTTAAGTTTGGATTGAAGGGTGATCTTGTAAAACTTGGGAAAAATCAATTTTTTCTAAAGAAAGGCAAAACAGTAATTTACCGCTACAGTACAGGTTGAAAACCTAGAAATCTTCTAGATCTCAAATGATGAAACAAACCTCACCACTGGATTCGTCACGCGAAATCTAGTTACCTAAACGAATTTCGTTGAATTCCGAGATAGTCGGAATTTCATGTTTTTCGAGGCAATTAGTGTTGAGTGACAGATGGTAAGCCATGTGTCAAAATACTTGCATGTAGGACACATGGCAAGCCATGTGAGTTGCACGTACATGTGAGTGACACATGGCAAGCCATGTGTCACCATGCATGCAAGTTAGAAGGTCTATAAAAGGGGGAGGAGACCAGTTCATAGAGGAAGGGAATAAAAGCGAAGAGGAAAGAAGAAGAAAAAAGAAAGTGAGAAAGAAACAAGGAAGGAGAGGAAGAAGAAAGGAGGAGGAGAGGAGAAAAGAGTGGCGTTCAAGTGGTCAGAATAATTGGATCGAAGAAGTAAAGTCATACTCTCTTGTTGAAGGCTGCTGAAAGGTAAGGGTTCTTACCTTTAGTTTTATTCCACCTAAAGCTTTTGTAAGATATGGAATACCTTTGTTTGATCTATTGTTGGATTGGATGCATTTAATTTTGAGTTGAAACAGAGAGAATTTGGACTCAGATCCTTCACTTAAGTGGCAGTTGCATCGTGAACTTGATGTTGACTTTTGAATCACCCAAATTGGACCCTTACAACAAGTTATGGTCCATTTCCGAGACTACTATGGCTTAAAGTTTGTCTCTCGGTTTGTGTCGGTTCGGGAAACGTTTCTATGACCGGTTGGCATCTCTTATGCCACAGTGAATTCTTAAGAACAAGTTGTCTTTAGCACTTTTGATTAACTTGGTGATAATTGTTGATTGAATATATGAATTTGAATATATTGACATTGAGATGACCTTTTTGGAAGTTATATGCTTTTGATATAACAATCCATGATACGATTGTGTCCATATGACATTCATTATATATGAGACATTGAATTGATATGTAGTGGCATAATGCATTGCATATGCATTGAGGCATCGCATTCATGGATGTAAGTGCATGGTGCCATCACACACCTACATCCTTGGTGATTTGATGAGTGGAGCTCGATATGTTGAATGAAGTTCGGTAGAGTTCGCGGTTCGCATAGTATGAAATGGTGCCATCGTACTATCCTTGGTGGTTGATAGGTAAATTTGAGTACCATTGAACAAAGTTCAGGAGTTCCACTCTTTTAGTAGAGCATGAAAACTTATGTCAGTAGTAGCAGTAGAGTTGATACCCCCTCGGGTGGCCCGTACTTTGTTATACATATGTGTTCTTGGTGAAAGCCCTTGAAAGTGTAGGAAGTAAAAGCCTGAGGTGAAACCCGATGATTCTCCTACCTAAAAGACACATGTTTGTTAATAAAATGATCCTTAGAAGTGAAACATCCCAATAAGTTTTGATTTCTAAAAACTTGATTTTGTTTCAAAGTGATTATTGGATGAAATTCATCAACGATGGATGTTATCACACATTGGCTACGCATTGTGTGATGGAAGTCTGTGATGACTCGAATTTTTCATGCATTGAGTGAGTCTCATCTCATTTGATGGCATGGCATGTAGTATTCCATTAGAATGACATCATTATATTGGAATGTTGATATATATATATATATATATATATATATATATATATATATATATATATATATATATATATATATATATATATACGTGTGTGTGTGAATGTGTCAAAGTAAACATTGCATATTGCATTTAGGGGTAATAGCGGCTATAAGTCTCTCTACTAGGCATGGCTCACCCGCACATGGGAAATATTTTTAGGTCTTGGGGTATACACCGGTGGGCGACTCTCATTCGGTAGGGGGTTGAAGAAAGCCGACCTGTGGTGAGGTATAGTTCTTTTGTGAAACTTGGGAAATAACTAGTTTTGTATGCTGTATATAATAGAGTTGTAATTAAACTCATAATAATATGTTTTGAAAATAACATAAAAAGTTTACTGAATGTGGCTAAACAGATCCCGATAAATGGGGTTGGACAGTGTGGTACCGAGACACACGATATCCACAAGAGATTTTGACCCTCGCTTCACAGCTTAATGGCAGGGCATAAGTATGTAATTACCTAAGACTCGATGAATGGATCCCAATTAATGGGATTGAAACGGTGTGAATATCGATATATATATTATCCGCCGGGTATTTCAGCGAGTTGTATTTGGTCAGCCGGACCCGATTTTGGAAGTCACGGAATCTCTTAGGTGGATTAGAGTTTATTTAGAAGGAGTTTGTGTGTTTTTGACAAGAAAGAAAGAATATGCCCACCAAGTGCTTAAAGAAAGTTCTCATAGAGCAACCATGACCCCGAAGAAGAGAAAGACCAGTTCCAAGAATCCAGCGGCTCCCCTACCTCCTAAAAACCCCAGGAAATTTATATCAAGAAAGGCGGAGGAGCACTACAATCTTCTTAGTGTTAGGCCATTTGTGTCAGAAAGAGGATTTCCTAACAACAACGTCTATTTCAACTTCATGTCAATGGCGAGTGGAAGAAGATATGTGAGCATCCATAACTGGAGTGGATAGATTGTGCAAGAATTTCATGCAAACCTTCTTGACATGATTGATTCTACTATGTTTGTATAAAGAGTTTGGGTGCCTTTTGACAGTGTGACCATCAATAGAGCCTTTGCGCTCAATGATGTGGATAGTAAAGAGTACAAAGCGATGTTCAGGGAGCCCAACTATGATCGCATTTTGGAGGATCTCACAAACAATTAGATAAGTTGGAATAGGGGTTCTTCAAATGAGGTGATCTCTTCCCGAGGACAAATCTCACTCACACCTCTAAGACATGGTTTTACTTTGTATATGCTAAGTTGAGACCGTCTAACCATGTCTCTAGAGTGTTGAGGGACAAGGCAATCCTCGCTTTCACTATAGTGAATGGATTCAAATTCAATTGCGAATGTCATCAAAAGCTCGACAGAATTTAAAAATGGTAAGCCTTACCCATCCCTTCCTGCGTACTAAGTTGTGTACTTAATCGTAGGGAGGTGGAGATGTTTGAATCAAAGGAGATGTGTCACTCAATGGCCACTCCATTGCCTAGGAAAAACAATCCTTCCGTCATCAGTGCATTTATTGGTTGATCTGCGGGGATACGAGGGTGAGGATGAAGGAGGCGAGGCTGGAAGATTCAGAGAGTGAAGAGGATGAAGAAGAGCCAACTCAGGGGGCTATAGACAAGATTACTCAACTAGTCAGTGACATGGCCAAGGTCTAATATGAGGACTACACTAATTACAAGAGGAGAAATGCCAAGCTACATGCAGGACATCCACGAGGTCATGGACGGAACAAGATGCTGGCATAGAGCAAACCACAAGTAGAGAGGACGGAACACACAGTACTTGGCTCGCCTCATGTGTGAAACCCCAGAAAATCCACGATTTTGGATAAAGGGTAAAATAGTAATTTTGGCTGAAAAACCGAAATTTTTCTAAATCTTGGATGACGAAACGGACTTCTCCGTTGAGATCGTCTTCACGATATTGCTTCCGCATTAATTTAGTTGGATTCCTAAGGTGAGTCGAGTTCAAGTTTTTGAGCGTGGGGTGTGGAGCCTGTGTAAGGTTAGGGGATGCCCTTGGCACCCAGTGACATAGCATTGAAGGGAATGGCTCACAATTAGTATGTGTGGGAAATGAATCCCATGGCTCACATTGAGCCGTATGGGTGATGATATAAGAGAGATTATGAAATAAGGAATAAAGATGGAAAATTGAGAACACACACATTTGGTGAAATGGGGAGGAGAATTTCCTTCTTTGGCCGGATATTGTGGTGTGCTCGAAAATGAGGGATAAAGTTCAAGAGAAAGAGGAGAAAATGAAGGGGAAATGAGATAAGAAAATAAGAAAAAAGAAAGAAAAGCAAAAAGGAAAGAAAGAAAATGGTTTTGGAGAAAACGAGAGGGAAAGGAAAAACAATTCGTGAAGAGAAAAGGAAGGGAAAATGAGAAGGAAGGAAAGAAAGATTTCGGCTTTGGTGCGATCGGATCGGCAGTTCGAGGGACTTAAGTTGATGCAGCAGTGCTTGTTGCGATGTGGACACAAAAAAGTTGGAGTTTCCAACAAACTCAGGTGCAGGACATCTTTTCCTCTTAGCTTTTAACTTTAGGGGTATCAAAGGGTAGGGTTTGCTTATGGGAGGCCATGAGAGGCCATGTAAATTAGTTACGAGCCTTGGGACTAAGGGTATGGATTTCATGGCCAGGTTTCCTGATCATGGAGCCCGTAGGAATTAGGAGTTTGGACAAGAAGCGAAAGTTTCTAGGTGTTATGGTTGTTTGTTATGTGTGTGATGGGAACCAGATTGGTTCATGTTTGTGAAGGGGCGGTGAAGTGCCACATTGAATGGTCCCAATTTGTGACTGGAGTGGCGTATTATAGACTTGTTTGAATAACATGCGGGTGTGTAGAATATGTTTGTTGATGCATGCTATTTGATGTATTAACATGGTTTACATAGAGTAGATTATGTATAAATTATAATTGTCCATGGTTTGTGAATGTTTCATGTAGTGCTCATTCATGCATGTAACATGAAGGAAAATGCATTGGCATCATGCATTTCATGTACACGGTCACATTGCGTCAAAGTCGGAGGTGTGGGTGCGGGAGTGTGGTTTTATTCACCGGTGTTGGTGAATGGTCGTGAACTTCGAGAAAAATGGGATAAAGTCCAAGGTAGAGATTCACGAGAGTGTAAAATGATCAAAATGATAAATTACATGTTTTGGGCGGAGCAAGTTGGGGTAGATCCCCCCCCCAGGGTGAAAGTACCAAATGTTATTCACGGTTAGACATGAATCCCGACGATGTAAGTTAGCAAAAATGTTGAAAAGGCGTGCGGTGTCCTACGGTGTAAACCCGAAAATCCGTGGCCCACAAAAGAAAGAGGAAAAGAAAAATCAGGTTTTGATAAATAAAATTGGAGGTTTTCGATGGTTTTAGTCATGGTGTTCCACAGATGGCCAGTTTGTGTCCACACTTGGCATTCGAGGTGTGAGAGTCGATTAGGACTCGAGTCATGAGCATGAAGTCGCATCTCATTCATGATATAGACATTTCATATAATAGTGAATAATTGTATGGAATGGCAAGTTGATTGTTATATGCCATTGCATATGCATTTTAGGTGGGGAGTAACCCTCGTAGGAGATTATCACTACTAGGCTTTGCTCACCCCATCGTGGGACCCCCCTTTCAGGTACATGGAGTATTCAGGGAGACGACGCTCACTAAAGGCCGCTTTTGAGAAGAAAGCCGAAATGTGGCTTTGAGTAAATATTTTTGTAAACATGTACAAATAGTTTTGTAAAACAAGCATGAAAACTATAAAAATATAGTTGATTATTTTCTGATGAGTATGGATGTATGGGCCCGACGTGGCCATTTTTACTCATGTATGGGTCTCATGGTATGAGACACAGGTTTTGCGGGTTGAAGATTGATCACGCGGGACCCCGGGGATGAGGCGTCACATCATGGCTGCTTATCACACACCTCTTCATCGGCTCGACCACGCTCCCACCTCACAACATTTCGACTTCTAGTAAGGCGGCTGCGGCGCTGCCACGGAGTCTTTTCGGATGACAACATGCCTTCTACATAGAAAGGGGAGTTTGTTGTTCCCCTTATCACTAGGTTTGCACTGAGGCTAGTGTTTTTTTTAGTTTTGGGACATGTTTTGCCTATTTTAGGCATCTTTCTTTGTTTTGAACTCTCTCTGCTCTCTCTCTCTTTCTCTTTGGACATACTTTGGATTCTATTTTTCTATACCTCTCTCTCCCTATCTCGTTTGGAACCGGAACTTAATTTTGATTTTTCCAGTATGTTTTGTTTGGGAATTTATTTGTTTTAGTTATATTATAGTTTACTCACTTATTTTGATGCACCTTAGATTATGATTGATATGCTTTAGTATGCTACATTTGGTAGATGAATGTGTTATTTAAGCTATGGAGTCTATCATTCCTTGTGATTGAATGATTGGGGATTATTGAGCTACCATATATTGTTCATTAGTGATCTTTGGTGCATGTTTGAAAAATCCATAAAAAGTTGAAAATGTTTAAAAATTTTCAAAAAGACTTGAAAAGTTTTTATTTTTTATTGAGATTGTCCAGAGACAATAGTGATGCCCATAAGGAAACTTGATCGAACCTTTCTTTCACATGAAGAAATCTAAGATAAGATGAGCTTAAAGCATAATGATTTGACCATATAGTTTAGACTTAGCCAAAAGTTCTTTCCACTTAGAGCACAAGTCATAATACCATTTTTGGTCAATATTGCTTGGTTTAAAGAAGAATTAGGTGATCACCATCTATTCTGATATCCTAAGATTTTAAAAGTCGTTCAATTATCATTTGAGGCAAAATCTAGGTAACCTGACAATTAGGGAGATGATAGACCATCCTTGGATTGGTTGAGCCTTTTATGCTTCGAGAAAATTCCAATTTTACGAAAAAATGGCAAAATCGTAATTTAGATAAAATCCAAACTTTGTAGATCTCGGATGGCTGAATGGGCCGCGTTGGAATCGTCTCACAATCTAGAAGCTACCGTCGATTTTATTAGATTCGAGGCGGTCGAAATTGCCCGCGTTTTAGAGCGAGCGTCGTGTAGGACACTTGGCGCACTTTGAGTGGCACACAGTGTGCCACGTGTCAAGCACTAGTTCAGTCAACTTGAGCTCAAGGTGGGGCCCATGTGGATACATGGCATGATGCCATTGGGTAGAAAAGTCAAAGTGGTTGGGTTGAGTGGATAAGAAATCCTCTCAACCAATTATAAGGTGACAAGTGGCAAGAAGGGGACCAAAGAGGAGAGCTTCTTCTCCATTTTTGGCTAGAAACGTCTTGATAGGAAGAGAGTTCGGTTTTTCAAAAATGAAGGGTTTAGTGTGAGGTGGTAGCTTCTCTGCAGTTCGGCCAGGACCCAGGTCGGTTTTGCCCCCGGGCGAGAAGCAAAGTAGTTCTGCAGCGACAAGGCTTTATTATTGGTCTGCAGGTTTAGGGAGTTCGACAAACTCCGTGGTGGGGTTTCTCCTACTTGGTTACCCCTTGTTTAAGTGTTTTGTAAATGCTTGAGTTGATTTGAGGCCGTGAGGGGCCGTTTGATGATCGAAGCTTGGGACGAAGTAATGAAATTTACGGAGCTTTGTTTTGGGTGATCCACGGACATTTAGACAGCTGTGGTGTAATCTGAAATAAATTGTGTAATTATGTGTATGAGTAGGAAATGCATGTGATTGTTCATAAGTGGAACCGATGTTTGAGTGATGGGAACCTGAATGACCTTGATACATTTTGGGACGCAAAAAAAAAAAAGTCAGTTTGTATGAATTGGACCAAACGTCCATGTGTTGTGTGCATAGAAATTGTTGAAGTGAATGGTTTTGAGTTGTGTAAATTAATAGGTTAATGCATGAACTAATGTGTTAACATGGTCTGATTACATAAAACATAATTGTGTGTGTAGGCCATTGGAAATGGAATTGTGATTAGCTCAAGTGAGCAAATGTGGGTGTTGGTTGATCAAAATCGAATAACATGCGGTATGAGTGCAAATTTGGGAATATATGCATAATTGATATATTGATATAAATTGTGTTGAAATGGCATAATGCATTCATATGCACCGAGTAACCTAGAAATTAGGTGTGGTGCATGACATGAGGTGAAGAAAAGCAGGCATAGTTTGCTAAAGGAATTTCAATGGATGGATTTCGGAGGGAATTGTGTTGGGAGATGGTCCAACAATTACACGTCGGAGGAGCCCATGAATTGTTTAGGAAGGTTCTCCAACACATTCGCCTTGGAGGGTAGTCCAATACTTTTATCGAAATTCGATAGTGTATTTTCAAGAACGACAAGTTTTGTTTTGAAAACAATGTTTTCTCATACATGGCTTAGGCAAGTGTGAGGGAGTCGGTGAGGACTCGAGTCATGGGAATGGGCATGTAGACATTCAAGTAGGATCACGTATTTACTTGAGTGTGTGTTTACATTGAATCATCGCATATGCACTTAGGTGGGGGGAGTAGCCCATTTAGGGTAATTCCCTTCTTGGGCCAATAGCTCACCTGTGGGAATCTTATTTAGTGCGGGGAGGCGTTCGAAGAGAAGAGCCGGCTCGCACAGAGGCCGATTTTGAAGCCCAGGGTTGTGGCTTTGATGTTTTGGTGTAACATGTATTAAAAACGTAAATTTTTAATGTGTTTGTGGTCGAGTAATGTAATAACTCTTGAACTATTGGAATATAGTTGGGTGTATTTTGATGAGTATTAGTGTGGTGAGCGGTGTTTCACCGCAATTATGGGTCTCGCGATACGAGACGTATAGATTTTCCGCGGGTTGACAGTTGTCAACGGACACCCCGGTTTTGGGGCGTCACAGCTTGGTATCAGAGCTTAGGTACACGAGTACCTAGGGCTTGGGGGACTTGGGCTTAGGCCACGGTCTTAGAGTGTAGAACTTAGGTATATGAAAACCTAGGGCTTGGGGGACTTAGGCTTAGGCCATGGTCGAAAGGTGTAGGAACATCACAGCTTGGTATAGCTCGATGTTGGGGTTTAGGTATGTTATTACCTAGGGAGTCACGGGACAAGATTAGAACACTGCATGCATGGTGTTTGATGTGTGATGGTGTGTATAACATGAGTTGTATGTTATGTGAATTGTGTGATCAGATGTTGTATGTATTATGTGAATTGGGTGCTTAGGTAAATAGCACATAGGAAACTAAAATAAAATGTGGAACACTAGGGTTTAGTATGAGAACAAGTGTTTAGAAATTTTGGACAAAATGGTCCGAATTAAATGAAAAAAA